>JACMZG010001913.1:37948821-38029304 GCA_018340805.1 Microvelia longipes
AGAAATGATCCGAACACCTCAATAATTACAAATTATGACTTAGGTTGTATTAAGAAAGAGAGTACAAATTTTTTTCATACAAATATTAGATCAATAAACAAAAATTATGATAGTTTACTATTGCTACTAAATAACTTAAACAGAAACATGGATGTTATTATATTAACAGAAGCCTGGCTGAAAGATTATGACAGCTATTATAATTTAGATGGATACAATGCTTACTTTGATCTGGGAAATAATAGAGCTGAAGGAATCATAGTTTACTGTAAAAGTAATATCGAAGTCACAAAATAGTTAACAGACCTATTTTAGAATGTAACAGTCTATTACTTAAATTAAAAATAAATAATGAAGAGTTTCATGTCACATCTATTTATAGGTCTTCAGAAATTACATTAGACAATTTTCTTGTTAACCTAGAAACGTTTCTCAACCAGCACAAATATACGAATCATATTTTAGCCGGAGATATGAACTTAAATCTTTTAGAAGACTCTAACTCTAAAAACCACTACTTGAATTTACTTAACTCTCAAGCTTTTATTAGTTGTATTAATAGTGTCACAAGAAAAGAAAATAACACTTCTTCTTGCATAGATCATATTTCCCTCAAGCGCAATGAAAAATTTAAATACTTTCCTTTCATATTACATAACAAGGTGTCGGATCATTATCCTATAGGAATCTCTGTAGACATAAAAAATACCAATAACGGAGTAGAATCAAAGAAATACTTCTCTTATACTAAAGTAAATACTGAAGCACTGGAGCAAAGACTTAAACAGATAGACTGGAGTCATTTATACACAATAATTAGAGCTCAGGAAGCCACACAATCATTTATACAAATTTTGCAACAACATATAAACAACTGTACAGAAACGAAACAAGTTAAAATTACTTGTAAAAATAAACGACTAAAACCATGGATTACAAGTGGTTTACTAACATCAAAAAGAATTAGAGACAAGATGAGGAAGACCCTGGATAAACAACCTTTTAACTCTCAATTAAAAGAAAAGTATATAAATACAAAAATTATTTGACTAAATTAATTCGAAAGACTAAAGCAGACTATTTTAAAAGTAGATTACCGAAAAATAACTCAGACTCAGCACAGACTTGGAAAGTTATAAATGAATGCTTAAACAGGAAAAAAGGTAGTGGAACGAATATAACTGAACTTAATTATAATAATAATACCTTTACAGATTGCAAAGAAATAGCTGATAAGTTAAATCATTATTTTGTAAATGTAGGAGTAAATTTAGCTAAAAATATCAAAGTCACCAAAAAAACAAACAAAAATATAGATAAGTTTGAGTTTTAGTACCACTTTCTACATTCAAACCAGTAACAGAAAAAGAAATAAAAAATCATATAAACAGTCTGAATTCTGACACAGCTCCTGGTATCGATAATATTAAATCCCAATATCTAAAACAGGCAATAGACAATTAGTTAAACCTTTAACTTATATAAGTAATCTTTGTCTTACCAAGGAGTTTTTCCAGATTTACTAAAACAAGCTATAGTTATCCCATTGCTTAAGCAAGGAGATAAATCAGATCCTTCAAATTACCGCCCTATTTCCCTGTTGTCAAATATATCAAAAATTATTGAGAAATGTATTAAGTATAGATTAGTCGAGCATTTAGAATCAAATAACATTATCTCAAACAACCAATTCGGTTATATGAAAAATAAAAGTACAGCAGATGCTGTGTATAAGTTATCTGAAGAAATAATCAATGACCTAGATAAAGGCATGAAATCAATGGCTATTTTCATAGACGTCAAAAAAGCATTTGATACTGTTTCTCATGAGAAATTGTTAAATGCGTTAAAATCAGTGGGAATAATGGGCAAGTGTTATCAAATGTTTAAAAGTTTTAGAAAACAGACAACAACAAACTAAGCTTGAAGGGATTTTAAGTCAAAAAGAAACGATAACTTGTGGAACTCCACAAGGAACAGTAATTTCGCCTTGGTTATTTCTTATCTATATAAATAGTTTACTTAATCTAAACAATAACTACATGCAAGTCATATCCTTTGTGGACGATACTCTACTTTATTTCAGAGGTTTCAATTGGAACCAAGTATTTATTAAGGCAACAAGTGGTATGGCACAGGTGAAAACGTGGTTCGATGAAAACAGTTTAACTATGAATCTTGAAAAAACAAAATACATGACTTTTTCCCTGGACAAACGCGGACAACCACCCCAACATTTAAAATTAAAACTTCATGATCCACTTTGTACCTTAATTGATTCTAACATACTTAACTTAAACTGTAATTGCAATGAAATACAACGAGTCGACAAAATTAAGTACTTGGGAGTAATTGTAGATCAACATTTTAGCTGGAAGGAACATATAAAAGTTATAATTAAAAGAATAAGAAAAACTATGTACGCTTTTATAAGAACCAGAGATTTTGCAAGCAAAGCAGTATTAAAAACTATGTACCATGCTTTAACTGAATCGCTAATTAATTACTGTATATTAGTGTGGGGAAGTGCACCAAGCACTTACCTCAACTTAGTCGAAGTTGCCCAAAAAGCAATTCTCAAAATAGCTCTTAAAAAACCAAAAAGGTATTCGTCCAAACAAATTTTTAGTGATTTTACAGTCCTTCCTGTTGAATTATTAGTTAAGAAAGCAGTTCTAATAAAATACTATCAACTTGACAACAAAGATATATTAAAACATACTTATGAAACAAGATCTCAACTGACTAACTTTGTACAAACACCACTATGTAAAACTGAAAGAAAACAGAGACATGCATCATATCTTGGACCATTATACTTTAATCAACTACCAATCAAAATACAACAAAGTCAAACCATAGACATATTTAAGAAACTTGTTAATCAATACCTTCTTGACCAATATTTTAATGAAAGTATCTAAAGCATCGCATATTAAGAAAAATTTGAGATACTAAACAATGAAAGACCTTTTTTTAAATTAATTATCAAAATGAAACTAACATAAATAATAATTTTAATAACACTGATATCTTGAGACAGGACCCTCGCTCTAGGAGTTTTAACTCCTACTGAGGGCCCTCGCCAAATTATTAACTAAACACAAATATGTTTAAGTACAATATGTTTTTAAATAATCAAATATTGTAAAATAATATTTATGTAATTTGTATTTGTATTTTATTTTGGTGGAAATAAACAATTTTATTATTATTATTATTATAGCTTAAGAAGATTTTTTTTACTGACTAAGCGGGGTATTTTTACTTTTCTTCTTGACTTGGCGGGGCGGAACGCTGCTGCGTTCCTAAATAACATATGGTTTGATATAATATGTTTGATTTTAAGTCTACCAATCTCTTAAACACGATAATATGAAAAAACATTTTTAAAAAATTACATGTATGTTAATTTAAAGTTTTTGGGGTGTAAATTAGATATTTCTGTTGTATTTTCGGTAATATTTTAATAGATTATCATTGGTTCTATTAAACCAACTTTGATAGTTAAAATATTACTTTGTAGCAATCTTAAAATTAGAGCCATTTAATTTTTTTTTTATAAACCCAATAGTAACAGCGCTATAGGTCAAATCATATTTTTGGGTTTTTCGGACTTTGAACGGGCGAAGTCTACCCCTACCTATCTCCATCTCCATGCCCCCAACCTCATAAGCTCATGTTGACTTCGCTAAAAACAACAATCAATACACAAGCGACTACTTCTAAAACGGCTATGGCCTTTCATGGCCTATTTAACATGAGTTGGTGGAGAGCTATGCGTGTAACATGAGTCGGACAAAGCACAAGTATACATGAGTCGCGTAAGGCCCCTATTTATCCTGTCATTAAAGGCCCCTGTTTAACAAAACCAATTTACAGATAATTTTCAACAGCTAAAATTCATAACCGCACTATCAAACCTACGATTTTAAAAAAATACTTTATTGAAAGTCATAAAAAAATGAATAGGTATTTGAAATTGACATTTAATACTAACCTATCTCTATCATATAAAAAGTTCACTGACTCTCATGGCCTTTATTAGTTCCATATCATAAAAATTTCAATTCTCCCAAGTATTCTCTAGACACTTTTAAAAAAGGTTATCTAAAAACTTCATCAGTTAAAATATATTTAACAATACTTTTAATGAAAATTAAAAGGAAAACTAAAATGATTTTTTTTTTCAGTTTCTAATAAAATAGAATAAAATAATTGTAAGACCATCAAATCAAATTTGTACGAACGAATATTCAAATCAAATGCTAACTAGATTTAACAAATAACATATAATTGTAAAACAGGTAATTTTTGTTTCAAAATAACATTAAAAAGGGTTATAAAATGATACAGACACTTCGTGTCACACAATTAATTAACACTTTTAATTATTAAAAAATAAATAATATTCGTGTCGTATTTTAATCAAACTGATATTTTTAGATCTAATTTAATTATATTGATTTCGTGACTATAATGTCTTTTTTTTAATGACTAATCAACATTTTAATCGAATTAAATTTTTGTTGTCAGTAATGACTTTAATTATCATTTAATTATATAAATTAATTATTAATTAGAGTTTTCAATTGCTGTTTTAAGTGTTAATATGCTAGCTTTACTTTAGTAGATAATTATATAAGGCGGTAAAGTGGCATTTTATCGCTGCACAAAGTTGTTTATATACGAGTGATAGCAAGTCCATAAATTTATTAACAGCAACCTAAGATATATTTTATTATTAATAATAAAATATATCTAAACAAAACAAATATACTATAATAATGATAACAAATGTCAGTTATTATAATGACCTTTGACACCACGGAGGTCTGTGGTTCGTATCCAAGGTTACGCACTCAGTTTATATAAGATTAGTGTTCAAATAAATTATTGCCGACTTTAAATTATACTTTGAGCGTAACGGTTGTCTCTTCCATCCGAGATGGTTTCCGCAGGGGTTATCACTGATGGGCCGCAAGGCTCTAAACGTTAATAACATTAACAAATAACAACCAATAATAGTTATTTATGCCACAAGGCTGAGAAGTGTGCCTTTATGTCACGGCAATTAGATTTACCGACGAGCGAAACGAGTCGGGAAAAATTGCCAAAACATAAAGACATTCTCAGCCGGATGGCATACACTATTTTTTTTTGAGGTAGCACTCATTAAATAAACTGCGCTATATACTTAATTGAAAAAAAAAACCTCCCATTAACTCCATATTATCGTCGTCATTGAATTCATCCATAGCTTCACACTTTTACTCAAAAATGTAAAAGCTTTACAAATTAACACACAAAAATTGTCAATTAGAACACCTTTTAAAAACGAAAAAAAAAATAGTCTACGAACAAAAACAGAAACAAAATGAACGTTTTTAAAGAAACCTCATGAAGGTTTTACACAGATTGTTTTTTTGAACACGCTTCATTACAGTAATGGCGGCAATATATGAATTACTTTTACGTCCTAGGAGTTTTTTTACATTCATTAATGTCCTCGGAGGTGAAAAGTACTAAATAACGTCCTATAACAATAATGATTGGCTTCTCTTCCTAAAAACAAAAGTGCTCAATTACGTACTACCTCAAAAAAATGACGTTTAAATACTTGTAATCGAACTAGTTACAACTGTCATTCTTCTTTTGTTTTCTTCCATTTTAAAAGAAATTTACTATGTCGGACAATAATTACTAACGGATAACTGCTTTTTCTTCAAAGGCAGTATTAGTAGTACTTTTTCTGCCTTGACAATAAAATTGCACGTTACTGACTTTTTTTGAGTCAGTGAAGTACCTACTTTACTGCTCCTCTCAAAATATATATATATATGAAAATAGAGTCAGCAATTGCTAATTTTCATGTGGGTTGTAACATATAAACTTTCGCAATTACAACTTTTGCTTTCTATACCAAGTAAACTAGATTTGAAAACGAAATACTTGTAAAAATAAACAAAACAAGAATAGCAGCTCCTTTACCATTTATATGTAAGAGTAATTTATATATTCTTAAAGTGAAAATAAAACTTCATGATAATTAAAGTCAAAAGATAAAAAAAGATCAAATACAACAACGTAATTATATGATGAAAAGAACAGTCAATTCAAGTAAATAAAAAGCAATTAGCGACAAGAGATTTCATTATACGTAACCTAAGGGTAAACAAAAAACATGTCTTTAGGTAAATGATAAACGACTTCAAAAAGATACCACAGACATCAAAGATAACGAAAGTGCACACAAGCTTAACTTGTTCCTTTCTTTTTTAGCGAATTTCCTTTAGAGAAAGTCCGTTAATGAAGTGGCTCTTATGCAAGTTCAAAAGCCTGGTATAGGTCTAAAGCTCGGCTGCAAGACACAAATCCGTTTAAGAGGAAACCCTGACAAAATTGGTCTGTTTTTGTCAAATTGACAAAAAAGTCAATTGGACCCCTGGTCTGTTTTTTATATTAATAAAAATAAAAAAAAATAATATGTCTTGCAAGATTTATGGTAATAGTTTAAACTCGTAAGAGTAGGTTTACTGGGAAAAGATTCGAAGAGTCGATCCGTTATCCTCTGATTTTGAAATATATTTAAGTACATGATATATATATATATATATATATATATATATATATATATATATATATATATATATATATATATATATATATATATATATATATATATATATTTGTGTGTGTGTGTGTGTAATAAATTACAACATTAATGCGACTTTAAAAACATAATAAAAGCAAATAGAATTAGTATTTACTTAGTTAATACTTTCAGACTGAACTTGGCACAAAAAATAGTAAAAAAATCTGTAAAATTAAAGACGACATTGTGTTCTGCCGAAAAAGATCTATAATTATGTTTCTTAGAGCTCTGTGTCTAATGAAACTGGTCCTGAGTCAATACTAGGACTCTAAGCATACAAAGCTAAGGTTCCCAGACTCGGACCTAGTACCGGTGATATTATTTCTCGTTATACGTAGACTCTTCCGCAAAGGTCTGCAAGCTGGGCAAACCGATTGCCTCCATGCATGGCAATCTATATTTTGCTTTAGTTTTAGGTTTATTCTTATAGCCTGTGCAGTAGCATCACTATTGGCTTTTTCCTCATTTAAAAAAATGCGCAAAAAGGTTTAAAACATTAGCATAAACAGAGATTCAAATGAGAGCGAATAATGAATTGTAGAGCCAATTTTAAAATATTAAGCATATTTTATAGTGTATGTAAGCACTTAGATATTTACCAGTTAAATATGGGCATTTCCTTTGAAACATATTGGAAAAATTCGTAACAATGTAGAGATGCTCAGGCTATGAAGTACAAACAAAATACTTAACTGAGAAATATATCGGTGAACAAGAGAGCAAGTATTTTAAAGGAAATTCACCTAACTTGCCGACCTCCACATCAAAATAATTTTCAAGTCTTGTTTCATTAAACAATAAAATGAGATGAAAAAGAGAGATGAAAAATAAAACAAAATGATTCAAAGCGAAAATGACAAGAATAGAAAAGTATGGGTTTACCACAAGGCACCATATTATCTCCGCATCTTTATACGGTTTGTTTCATACTTTTTTTTGTTTCCTCCTTCTTTTTATACTTCGCTATAATGAATTACTTTTCCCTCTTACAAACAAGGGAAAGTAAAGCATTACCACTATCTTATTCAAGAGAAATGTATCACTGTACTTCTCCCGCAATAAAACGCAACAACATGACACTCTCATTTCGAAAAGCAAATTATGTGCATTATAACGTTTTGTGAGATAAGTTGAAGAAAAATTTGCTTTTCATGTATTAGGCTTACCTTATACTTCCAAACTAATAGAGTATTTACATTTTTCCAAAAAAATTGTTTTCCTCATAAAATGATAAAATGTATGAATTTGAATGAGCACTAGTGGAGTTGTTCATAATGAAAGGAACGAAGAAAAGAGTCTCTCCACAAAATAATAATTTATTCAAAGCGCTTTCAACCTAACATGAGGCCATCATCAGTGTCAGACATAATAGAAAGAATAAACGGCTAAGAGAAAGACATTAAAGGTAAATATACATATATAACATCGTCGAGTCTAAAAAGAAGAGAAGGAAAACTGCGAATTCCACAGTTTGACTTATATTTACCTTTAATGTCACTGATGATGGCCTCATGTTAGGTTGAAAGCGCTTTGAATAAATTATTGTTTTGTGGAGAGACTCTTTTCTTCGTTCCTTTGATTTTCATGATTAAATGTGTTTAAAAAATAGATTTAGCTGTAAAAAATATTTAATTTAATTCTAAATAGTCGAAATAAGCTTTAAAGAAGAGGAGGGGGGGGGGGATGGAAACCGGAATGTTCTAAAGGTTGGGTCGTTTAAGGTACAGGTGGGAGTATTAGTTAGAAATATCGTAAGGTCAACAGTTGCTTACAGTTCAATAGAATGTAAAGAAGACTGAAACTAAACAATTCCGAGTACCAGGTAATACTATGCCTAAGGAACTTGATGACTACAGCTGTCAGTATCATCTTGTTGACAGTATAGAATGTATAGAATATACTCTTATGAGTGTTGCTCATATAGTAAATATTGTAATACACGGCGGTATTCTTATGTCTGACGTCACACAAGCAGTCGAGGCAGTTTTACCGACAAAAGAACATGTTTAAATATATTTGCTTCGTGTTTTTGCTGTATCGTCAAAAGTATACGTTTTTTAACGAACTAAGGAGAGCGTTAATGGAGTTCATCTTAATAAAAGAGAAAGAAGTCTCTCCACAAAAATATATTCTTTATAGCAAAGCGCTTTCAACCTAACATGAGGTCATCATCAGTGCTAGCCGTTGAATAAAGAGAGGGTAATAGATGAGTCTTTACAGATCAGACATCAAAGATAGACTCAGACTGAGTCTATCTTTGATTTTAATGACTCTACAAAAGTAAATACACACAACGATATCCATCACGATTTAACCAGATAGAGCTTCTTAAAACGCCTTAAACCAATTAATTGCGAACACAATACTTTCCCAATATATCTATGGTAGAATGTAAGGAGAAGTAAAAAAGTTTTTACGGCAGAAAAATTCTCTACATAACGGGTTAATAAAAGATTTCAAATAAGAACACGCTGTAGCAATACATATTTAAAATAAAACATAAATATCTCATTTTAAAAATAATAAAAGTATAAACGAAAAACAAAATATTACGCATTTATTGTTGTAAATCCAATTTATAAAGTGAAGAACAAAGATATAGAATATCATAACCAATTTGAAACTTTCTCATATGTTACTTGATATATTTATTACTTTTTACATTTCTTTTTGAAATCTAAGAAGGTAAGTTGGTAAAAATTGGAAGAAAAGAAGAATATCGTCTATATTTTCTTAAAGAATCGTGTCTTTTTGTAACAAGGTTCAGATATCATTTTTATTAAATAAACGTCAGACTCGTTTGATACAATATAACAATTTAAAAAAAAAGATCTATATACGGTTATAACATAAAATTACAGGGTAAGACCAAATAAAAGTAAGAATATCTATAAAATCAAAGGAAATGATTCTGCTGAGTCATGACCGGAGGGGGGGGGGTCATAATTTAAGTCGTACTTTCGTTACGTCATCGTCTATCAATGATGACAAGCCATAATTGTCGGTTAATGACGTTACAAAAAATATTTTCCGAACAGCACAAGACCTAATGGTTGCATTTTGTACCAAGTTTCAATTGTCTAGCATAAACACACTGGAAGCTACGAAGACGCAACAGACACACACGTATACCGAACAACAACAAATAAAGCCGAAACAATGTCGCCATCGTTGTTCAGGACATCAGGGTAAAGGACATGTAATTAACAAAGGTGAAGGACATGTTATTAACAAGGGGGAAGGACATGTTAGGGTGAAGGACATGTTATTAACAAGGGGGGTAAATCTTCAGTATACGGTACCCCTTGTTATGAACGTCCTATTTCGATATATATGGAACTCTCCTTGTAACCATGTATCGATATATGTATATTGGCGTGTACTTTACCGTGTCCCCCCAAACTACACCCCCGTCTTCAGATGTTTATGTATCCCCCACCTTAGCAGTAAAATAATAAAATAATAATTAATTAAAATAAAAAACCTGAAAATAACAAACACAAAAATACGTAAAAAATACGCGTAACATAAAATAAAATGTGGTGTATCATCGATTATTCTTATGAAAACATAGTTAAAACATTATAAAAACATAAAAAAATAGTTATAAACCATTTTACAACAAATAACTAAAAACACTAACAACAAAAAAACATTTAAAAAAATAATAAAATAAGTTCATAAACGTAAAACGTAAAAGAAAAGGCATATATCGATTATTCCTACGTCATATCTCTAAAATAAAAATATATCGATGTATAGTATTGATAACAGGGGGTACCGTATACCGAAGTTCAGCCTAAATATGTGCGAGAGACACCTAGGAAATGTAACAAGCAAGATGCAATGCAACATCTGGGAACTGTACTAGTATTCGACATAATGTTGAATCAATGATGACGAATACGAATGTCGACGACATTCGTCATCATTGATGGCTCGACATAATGATATATTTAAATGTCATGTCCCACTCTGTTTCGTTACGTCATCGTCCATCAATGATGATAAGCCATAATTGTCGGTTAATGACGTTACAACGAAAATTTCCGAATAGCACAAGAGCTAATGATTGCATTTTGTACCAAGTTTCAATTTCTCTAGCATAAACACACTGGAAGCTACGATGACGCAACAGACACACACGTATACCGAAAAACAACAGCAAAAACCATTTAGGTCTTCAAAACAACCTGAAACGGATAATTCAGATAAAACCCTGCTTTGGGTATATTAGTTTAAACACAATACTTTTACTATAAACCTTTGGTATAAATGAGGAAAGTAAAAATTATAGTTTATAAGTTAAACTGAAAATATTTCATCAACGAAAAAATATGGCTTTCAATTTTCTTCTTAAAAACGTCTCTACTTTTTTTTATTAAACTTAGCTAAGGAAAACTTGAAACATAAAAACGTCATATTACTCCCCTCACACAGGAATACAAATAATAGATCTTTCAATATAAGGTAGCGAAAAAAAAGGAAATACACTTTTCCTAATGGGGACCGATTTTTTTTAGAACATTGCAATGTTGCCCATGGGTAAGGTATGTAATAAGAAATGAACAAACATTAGCAAAGTTATTGATGTTTTACTTCTCCCCAGGGAATTCACCTTAGAAAATAGTTTATGAGTTATGATAAAATATTTGAGCACCTTTTGCTTAAAAATGGGCACATCAACAAATTTACAGTTTGAACCAAAATATTAAAAACTTTAAGTCGATTTTGCTTAGTTTAAACCATGTTTATACTTTTTACTTTTTCTTATTTATACCGAGGTATAAAGGGAAAAGTATTGTGTTTGCGCAAAAGTCCGAAATCAGGAAGTCACCTGAATCATCCGTTTCAGGTGTTTTTAAGTTAGTCCGGAGATGTTCTTCTACCGTGTATAACATATCACATGTGACACCTGTGTTAAAAATCTTTATAATTGTAGTAGAAAATTGGAAAAGGCTTTTAACACCAGGTTATCGACCCATGAGAGTTCGTATTCACTAATATATTTGTATAATTATTTAGGAAGTTTAGTAGTTGCATTTCCCAAAATGATAATTTCGTATCAACTAAGGTAACCTCAACCGGAGCATAAAATATAATAATAATTTTGGTACCGACACCGCAGAATTCCAGTTCTTTTTAAATCCATCGGCTACATACTAGGATTTGGACAAATGGTTTCCTTTCCCTGCCCCTTGCAATCTAATTTACATTTAAGCGTAATTTAGCCTGGGAATTCCGGTATCCACACCCTAGAATTCCAATTCTTTTTAAATCTCTGGGCTTTGCCTTGAGAGTTAAATACTTTGGTTTACTCCAAATAAGTGGACTAAATACTAGAATTTGGACAAGTTCCCTATCCCTCCCCTCTTACAATCTAATTTACATCTATGTGCACTTTAGCTCAATTTAAATAAAAAAAATCATCAGATCATACTGTAACCACCACCGCCAACCCCCTCCCTAAGTGCATGCTAGGTAAATAATTCCTCTTTTTCCCCTTTACACAATAACTAAATTTTATCCAATAATTCTAAGGTGTAGAAACTAAAATTATAAAGAAAACTTTTCTTTTTTTACACTATTCATAGGGTTGCTATAATGAGTCACGATACACATTTTACAGCAGCGCTTTGAACAAAGTATCTTAACAATTACATATATATGTTACTATTTAATTATAAACAAAATGCACATAAAAATAAAGTTAATATAAGTGAGATCAAAAAAGGGAATCGAGAGTCTCTCAAGTTAAAGAGGATATAAGGTTAAAATTAAGAACATCAAATAGAACAAGGATTGGGTAAATATTCAACGGAAACATATTTCTCTGCGACTAATAAGCCATTATATGACGTCACTAAAAGTCGTTACTTATTTCAGATAACTCAATTAACGTTAGAAATTTAGTGATATAGATTTATAAATAAATAAAGCACAATTAGCATGGTCATTTAGTGCAGTGATCTCATAAATAACCTTCTCATTTTTTTATACTTCTTTTTGTTTTCTCTTTTTTTATTTTTGCAATATTAGCTAAATTTAAAATCAAATTACGCAGTAATCAAACGATATTTCTTTTAAAATTAAGACAGTTATGAAAACAAAGCCTCTTTGCCGCGCCGCGGCCTCGGCGCATTGGACCTCGTCGGATACGCGGTATCGGCGCTGGGGGGACACTTCGCGGCTCAAGCGCCTCTTGTGGCCTCATCGCGGCCACATGAATGTTGTACTTTGTCAGTTCGTCATATTACTACTTTGTATAAGAGTCATACTGTCACAATATAAGCGAATTTTTTAAGTTTATCATTGAAAAAACTTATTTTCACATTATGTCAATTAATAAAATATTATTTTGTGTTCACAAATATAAATAAATATATATATATACATATATATATATATATATATATATATTATATATATATATATATATATATATATATATATATGTGTGTGTGTGTGTGTGTGTGTCAACCAATAAAATTTGAACTAATACTATTAATAAAATAGAACTTTGATTTTTGTGGACCGTACATATTAGTAAATGTGTAAAAATTTCAATCCAATCTAAATACTATAAAAATAATTGTGATCTTTTGAAATGTTTGTGGGGTCAATATTGTGGGTTAATGACGTCAAACATATTTCATAAACAATAGAGTTCGAGACATAGCAACATGATTTTTGTACCAAGTTTTATTACAATCCGAGAAAGCGTTCGAAAGTTATCATGTCCTCATCATCTCTACGTAATAAAAAGTTCACTAAGTTTGTTTCAATATAAAAAGTATATTTATGGTTTTTGTTGGATCATAAAAGTGAAGCAGCCTTGAGCGTGGTCATTGCTGTATGGGTGACAGCTTAGAACGAAACGAATGTGTTTCTTATCTGAGGACAAGCGAAACGAGTCCGAAGACGTGCTGCAGTTAAATTTTGCGAATTGTGTATTATGAGGACGAGTCCGAAGCAGGGAGGATAAGCATAGCGAGTCCGAAGCCGAGATGATGAGCGTAGTGAATACAATGTGATGAGAAAAATTTCCGAGGTACCCTCTACCCAATTTTTTAGAACTTAATTGCAGTGAGCTTGCGCGGATAAGGGTGTTAGAGCAAAGGGTGGCAAAATAAAGGGAGGGATATATAAAGAGAAACGAGTGACCGACTGCCTTAGTTAACCGGGAAACTTGATCGCTACCATGTCGAGCTTTACTGTATTATTTGTTTGTTCGTTAATTTCGTTCGCGAACACGTTAACGCAATATACTAATCATTTTGCGCTGAGATTGACCCAAGATGCTGATCCAAAACTCATAGCTCATCAGTTCGGTTTAATTCACATTGGACAGGTATACATATGAATGATAATAATAAATCTTTAGAGATTATCTGCTCATCAAAAATAATCCCTGCGGGGAGCACTTCAGATGGGAATGGAACACTAAAGTTTGCGATAGTTAATTTAAGTAAATCTTATATAATATGAGAGCGTGACCCAGCCTAGACCTACAAGGTGTCAAAGGTCAGTATAAATACTGAACTTTGACATCAACCTCGGAGTGGTTGGTGGTCAACCACGGAGGTAACCTTGGTCAGGAAACAAGTATATAAACATATAAATAAGTAGTTCTATAGGTTGACTAAAAAATAGCAAAACATAGGATAGCCAAGATGTTGGTTCTTAAAGTTAATTTATAAATAAAGTAGAAATATTTTGTTTGTTTACATTATTATATTTTGTTTGAGTTGACTCATTTTTTAAAAGTGTACAAGCCAGAATTATTTGGAGCTTTTAGAATAGAACCTTTCTGATATTTTATTTATCAATCTATAGGTCAATCTAAAATATTCAAACCACCAAGCGGGGGAAGGGCAATGCTTGCTTCCTTTGCTTAACAATCCTCGCTTAAATTTTTGGTTTATGCTTCATAGTCTGAAAAGTAATTGTTCTACTTTTTTGTAACGGAGAAAATCACCTTATTAATCTGAGTTTCAACTTAAAGAGGAATTTAAAAGGTTTTTTGCAAATTAATTGCTTAAGTAGTTAGGTAAGTTTAAACATTAATATTTTTTCAAAATTTTCGATACAACTCAATTTATGGCAGGTACAGGTAAATTGTTTGATAAAATCAACCAGATCCAGTTAAAGCAAATTTCCTCAGCTTTCCAATGGATCTAATATTTGTATTAGGGTTCATTATCCTACTGACGACGTTTGATCATTGGTGCGATCTGCTGTACCAATTCGATCAGCATAATTTGGTCTTTCACGGATTAAGCCTACATCGTTTACAATAGTTTTAATAACTAATAGTGTTTATTGACCATACGTATAAAAAACAGTAAAGAGTTATGAGGTTTTGGTCATGATAAATAAAACAACATTTAAGCTTTTAACCGTATGATAAGGTCTTAATCAGAAAGTGTTTATTAACAAACTAAAGCAGTTAACAGAAAGAATCAGATAAGGCTTAGAATATTATTATACATAGAAAGAGCACTACTGATAACACGAAAGCCGGTTCACTGGTGGTCTTAAGTAATGCTGCCACCCTTTCAATGTACAAATTTCTAATAAAAAAGTTTGCAATACTTCTGGTTCCTGAATTATTATGTTCTATTATTAATTAATGATTGATTATTCATATAATACTAATATAAATATCGGTGCATTGCAATATTTTAAGAATTTTAAATTGTAGTTTAACGTTTTTAATTATAATTATATTAAAAGTAGTCCTTGTCAACTAAAAGTAGATTCTTGTATTTCGCCAACCTTTTGCCATCTAAGACTGGTTTTATTAAATACTCAGCAGGTGTTTTAAGTTATAATATTTGTTCTTTTCGATCTTCCTTCATTAATGGATATTTATGACAGATATTTAAAATAGTGTTGTTAGGGTGGTATCCCTACTTACGACCACCAGGAAACCGGCATTCGTGTTATCAGTAGAATTACATTGTGTTTACGGTCATATGCTCCTTCTATATTAGTATTTTTCTAAGAGATAAGTTATCCAAACATAGCTAGCTGTGTATACTATTGAAGAAAGAACTACAAACTAAACAAAGATCTACCACGGGGCTTAACAATAAGGTTGAGGATTTAAGATATTAGTTCAAGAAAAAAAAAATAGAACTATTAATTTTGACTAGTAATGAGAAAGTAAACAAGAATAAAATATTAAATTTTAACAAACATAAAATAAAATTTAACAACACAAGAGTTTAAGAAAAAGGAAGTTAAGTTGTAAAACCAATGAAGTAACATGGTTTGATAATAAGTTTCTATAACAATTACTTAAGTTATTGGTGTCAGTTATCGTATTGAAAACTAAATGTTATTTTTTTTTTTAAACAATATGTATTTGAAAAAAATAAACAATATAAATAATTTTACAATATTACAAAGTTATGCAAATACTACCCCCCATCTTTAGGGTAAAAAGGAATGGGCACTATTTCTAAAAAAAGTATTTTCTTGTTGTTAGGTTACACTTCAATAATATTACAATTTTCATAGCTAAAATCATGGTTATTGCTAATAGCACATTAGTTTGTTTTAGTTTCATAGCTGTATTGAAATTTGATGGTAGGGTAATCTATTTTTTAAATTTTCCGATGACTGTTTAATAGATACTTCATCACAACTATTACAGGGGTTTTTTTTGTAAAAAACTCGTTAAAAAAATTAAATCAAAAAGATTTAGAGAAGTCGTAAAATACGATTTATTTTTTCTCTGAATTTAATGTTTTAAGTTTTATTATATTTTTTTTAAATTAGCCATTTCAATATTTTTAATAGTTTTAGATATAAGATTTTGTAAGTCAACTTATTTAGTTGAATTTCTTTGAATTTTATAATTTATAAAGTTTTATTATATATTTTTTAATTAGCTAATTAACTAAAATTATGATGGAAATATTTATAAGGTACAGGATAACTCAAAACTTTTGCTCATCGTATCGGATTCGCTATGCTCGACTTCACTTCTTCGGAATCGCTTCGCTCGACATCAGATTTTAAAAATCACCAAATCAGCAGCAAAACGTATTTAGACTCGCTAGGCTCGTCCTCAGATAGTAAATACATTTGTTTTATTCCCAGATCTTATCAATCCAGGCACTCACCTCGCTCGATGCTGCTTAGCTTTTATAAACTTATATATTACATTAAGGTATACACTTATACCAATTATTTTTTACAATTTTTAAAAACGCATGCAAGTCATTTGATAAAAATTAAACTAATGCTGATAATAAAATGAAACTTAGTACATATGTTGGTCTTATATATGGATGCATGCGTGCCAAGCCTAAAATAGCTCGAAACATTTTTCCGCGTTTTATGAATTTCAAGTCATTATCGGTTAGTGACCAAGTTGTACCACGTACGGTTTGTACCAATTCAACACCCCAGCATCATAAATACTGGTGGGAGCTACGATGATAAGAGACACACACATACAGAAAGGAAATCTTGTGAAAACGGATAATTCAAGCAAAAATTCGGGTTCGGAATTTAAATGCAAACACAATACTTTTCCAATATACCTACGGTATAAATGAGGAAAAGTAAAAACAGAATTATAGATCCATCTCGATTTTCTTGCTTATAAATTATTTGTTCTTTAACATTTCAGCAAAGAAATATCGTCAGCATTTAAAAGTTACCCCACTATTTTGTATACAAATAACATATAAATGTTACTCAACATTTAAAAAAAGAAAATATATAAAATATTAAAATAAAATAAATCCTAACAGGGTCTTTAGAAATGATATTAAAAACTATAGTACATGTATATTGGAGTGTGTGGAGGCGGTAAGGAGTTAGGACAGAAAAGATAAATATCAATATGCAAATCAACCCCGGTTGTTATATGCATAGGATTATAAGCTTTACAAAGCGTCTATTAGACGGCATAAGTTCAATTCCCACTTGTTTTATACCTTTTAAAAGATCTTGTGCATATCTATGTAATCAAAATTAAAATAAATGAAAAAAATCAAAAAGGAAAAGCTAAGAAGGTAAAAATTAAAGATTTTAAGTTAAACATATAATTCGAAAATATAAATTCTTTGCCAAGACTCATATTGGAAGAGAAGTAGTGAGAGAATAAGGACGCGATACCTATTTTTGAAACTTGATCCGAATAAACATTTCTCAGGCACGTACGTTCTTCGATTTCTTCTGTACATATTGGTCTACTGGTTTCTATATAATTTTAAACGGACTAAAAACTTTTATACGCCCATCATTAATTTTGTTTAATTAAGTACACATTAACTAAATTAAATTCAAAACCATTTTCAGAACGAATCGATATTTTTAATCAACTATAAACTTATTTAAATTGAAAAAGAAAAGTAAACATGAAGTAATAAATTTAGAAATTTTATAATTCATTTTACCATCAGATACGGTGTAAGTTACGGAAAATGTAAATTAAAGAAGCCCTAGAAAGAAATAAAATTTACAGAATGTTTAAATATTTCATATCGCCACGATAACTTTTTTAAATAAATATTGCGAAATAATATTAATTTTACAATGAAATAGAGTTTAATCAAAATTAATCAAATAAAGTTTTAAAAAAGATACTTTTAAATTAACTCCAGAAAATGATATTATAATTTATGTTAACACGATTATATATTAATAGACTATTCAGCAAATGGTAATGAATATAAGAACTATTTTATTTATGACGTCATTAACCCACAATAATGACTCAGCGAAAATTTTAAAAATCCATAAAAGACGGAAAAATGATGCGATCCGAATGAAATTTAGCACAATGTAGCCATGTATAAGACTAACATGTTAGTCTAAGTTTTATCTCGTTATCAGCATTAGTTCAATTTTTATCGAATAATTTGTACACTTTTTTTGTAACAGATTTCTGTTAATGACAGAAATCTGTCAGTAAACAATAACAGGTTAGGAAGGCAGGAACAAACTAAAGGGAGATTTGTATTAGCGGACAGAATTACTGTATTGTTTTTTTACTGATATCTGTTATTTGTTTTAAATTATTTTCAATTTTAAAAGTTAATGCCAATTTAATGTTAATATATTTGATTCGGTTTTATTTAGTGCATTCAACACCATTACCTGTAGATGCTGAGCTTCTCAGCAAAAAGTTGTAATTATTTAATAAATTAATACTTATTTTAGGACTGCAGTCATCATCAATCTTAATGATATATACTATATAGAATATCAGTCCGAACACTTTTCTCTTTTATAAGAAAGGTACTTTTATATTTAGGAGTTTGTTTCCGAATATAAGCTAATACTTAGACAAATTATTAAAACAAGCATACTTAGACAATTATAAAATAATTGTATTGCAATAACAATACTTTTTCTTGCATGGGGCATAAAAGTAAAATATTATCAATGAACTAAAAGAAATATAATAAAAGATTGCAATAGGTTATACTGTAAGAATAATAGATGAAACAGAAAGAATAAAAGATAAGGGGATGACAAGACAAAAATAAATATTAATGTTTCAACGCTGCTAGCATTGAAAAGAAAAATAAGTTTAAAGGATATTTTTTAAGAAAAAAAAAAATAAAGCACCCAGAAGTATTCAGGTTTACACAGCCTTGAGATAAAAGTAAAATTATTCAGGAAAAACTAACGTTAATAATGAGACGCTCTGCCTGAATATTTTATAGCAACTCAGTTAAAATGACTTTAAACGAGCTGCCTTTTGTGAAGGCAGTTTCAGAGATCAATTATTTGAAGAATTTTGTTCCAAGGAACGTGGCTGGAGTTTCTATGAATAAGGCTTAGGGTAGGTAAACATGGAATAAAGGATCAGCTCGACGATTATCCTAATGAGACTAAGATACAGAAATTTACATGTATAAGGGGAAGGGAAATCGTTCTTATAAAAGTTTTATTTATTTTATAAATTTAATTTTGCTAAAGTAAAAATATTGTAAGAGAAGTGATACAGTACAAGAGAGAAACTACAAAGTGAAATGAAGCTTTTTAGAATAAGTGCATTTACAATGCTCTGGGTTTATTAGTATGATATTATTCAATAAAAAGAAACTGTTCCTCAATGCAGGGCGAGTTTTCAGTATAAATTTTGTTGAGGAATAGAT
Source organism: Microvelia longipes (assembly GCA_018340805.1). Classification (NCBI taxonomy): domain Eukaryota; kingdom Metazoa; phylum Arthropoda; class Insecta; order Hemiptera; family Veliidae; genus Microvelia; species Microvelia longipes. The sequence goes on from JACMZG010001913.1 coordinate 37,968,604, forward strand.
ATGATTCTTATCCCTAATTGTTTTAAACACGGTTATTAGATTTGCATTTTACTTTTCTTCATTTCTACTGTAGGTATTTAGGAGAAGTATTGCGTTTGCGAAAAATCCCAAACCGGGGTTTTACCTGAAATAACAGTTTATGGTGTTTTTAAGACCTCCTAAGTGGTTTTTACAAAGTTGTTTGTCATTATGTGTGTGTCCGTTATCTTCGTAGCTTCCAGCATATTTATGTTATAGCATTAAAGCATAATACAAAAAGCAATAATCTTTAGGAGTGCTATCAGAAATATAATTATTATGAGGTTATGAACCTGCAACTTTTAATATAAAATACATCATTTAACGAAGCTAAATGGATTCTACAGGCCTTAAAGCGTACACCAAATTTGAAGCGATTATACTTAAAATTGTAACCTTAGTTTGAGATATAAATTAAATCGAATATATCAGGTCACAATAGGGTAAACTCAGATCAATTTATAATACTATTTACATTAAGAAATAAAAATTATGCATAAGAATCAGTTAGGCACACAAGAGACTAGATTTTATTAGATTAAATAAACTATATTATATTACAATTAATTTATTCATTTATTGACATCATACAAACAAAAATGTTGATTTACAACAATGTTTAAACTATACATATAGTTTAACTAATATAATAATATACAAAAAATGAAAAAAACAAAGCAAATCCTTACAAACTAGAATAATATAATACGTTTATTTAAAATAAAAAAATAACAAATATTTAATGGAGGGGGGGGGGGGTAATGAAAGAAAAAAAATATTTTAAATTTATTTTCAAGATAATTTAAAATTATTCCCAAATAAATAGAAATAAGAGAAGTAATAAATAGTAAGCAATAAAAAAAGATACACATCAATTTTGTAATGAACGTATACAAATCAATCGATAAAAATTGAACTAATGCTGATAATGAGGTGAAACTTAGCACATATGTTGCTCTCTCCTATACATTCTACATAAATAGTCTTATACATTGCTAAATTCGTGTTACATTTCAATCCTAACAAACAATTTTCCATATATATATATATTTTTTAAATATTTGTTTGAGTTATTATTGCAGGTTAATGAAGTTATAAAAATATTTTCTGGATAGCACTACTACACTATAAACTGATTTTTCCACAAAGTTTTAACTCTCTAGCATAAATTCACTTTAGGCTACGATGATTACAATCACACACACATAACCCTTTGTGAAAATCCACTCAGGAGGCATTAAAAACACCTGAAACAGATAATTCCAGTGACATACTGGATTCGGATTTTTTCGCAAATACAATACTTCCCAGTATACCTACGGTATAAATGAGAAAAAGTAAGTTAAGTTACCAAATCATGCTAAGCATGGAACTAACTTTCCTAATCTCATTTCTCAAAAATTAATAAATAACATTTCTTATAGTATAAATAAATAAAATTAAAAATAAGTTAAAATAAGAAAAGAGTTACAAAATATTCTAATAGAAAATAATTTTAAAAAAATATTAATGTAATAATTGAATTAAGCATAATAATCAAAATTATTATGCTTGTATCAACTTCAAATAATTACTTATTATGCTTGTGTTTCATTCTGTTCGTAGCAAACCACACTAAATACAAATACGACGAAGCCACCTCACTGTGGTTATTGAGTAAATTATATTAAACAAGTGAAGTTTATATACTAAGAAGTAACTAATAAATAAGGACAACAAATTATTAAAGACTTTATTAAATTATAATTTAGCTAAATTGTAATGTAATAACATTTGACACAACTACAACATATAATAACTTTAAATATATAACTAAAAAAGAAATAAACAAATATACAAAATAGAAACAGAAATTCAAATCATAGGAAAGTAAAATACAAATTAGAAAAATAAACAACTTGATAATAAGATAAAAAACAATTTTAATGATTGGATAACTTGTTACAAAATAAAAGTTGTTTTTTTAAAACGAGAGAAACAGAGCGAAAGCACGCAGAGTCCACATCATTATTTAATGCTTTTATACTTGAAGGCAATGCCAAGTATATTTTAAAAACTGCAAAAAGATAATCTTACCACGTACGGGTAGTATAATATCCTCACAAAAGCCCCACTATTTTCCGACTCTTGAAACTTGAAAAGAAAAGCAACAGAATCGCAATTCAAAACCAAAGCTATCTCACTTGTATGAGCTAAATAACCGTAAAATAACTTTCCTAGAGTGGATATGAAATATAATATTTTTATCTCACTTTCTAGTAAAAAAGATATTATAAAATTATGTAATAAAATTATCAAATACGTATAAATAACATATTAATTATGTTTAAATAAACTTAAAGCCCGTATTCACAAAAAATAACTTTAAATTATACTCGCTTAAATTTAAATTAGTCTTTAGTTTAAACTTCCGTCGGTAGTTCACCAAGCTGATTTTAATATCGTTTAAATTAATCAAATTATCTAGTTTAAACCCGACTCTTATCAAAATTTTCGTGTTGTTATGTTGGCGAAACTAATTTTTATCTCTTTGTTTTGCTTTCATTACAGATGTTATTAGTTTCCATTCTCCCCGCTTCTAATTAAAACTTAGACTAACTTTATATTAAAATGTTAAAAAAAACAACTTCAAATACCCATGATTTTGATCCCGATTTATTACTGTTAATATTTTAGTCATATTTTGTGAATTATAAATTGGCGTATCCTGAAAACAATATTTCAAAATTATGAATCGGCGTATCCTGAAAACAAAATTTCAGAATTATAAATTGGCGTATCCTGAAAAAAATATTTCAAAATTATAAATTGGCGTATCCTGCAAACAATATTTCAGAATTATAAATTGGCGTATCCTAAAAAAATATTTCAGAATTATAAATTGGCGTATCCTGAAAACAATATTTCAGAATTATAAATTGGCGTATCCTAAAAAAATATTTCAGAATTATAAATTGGCGTATCCTGAAAACAATATTTCAGAATTATAAATTGGCGTATCCTTAAAACAATATTTCAGAATTATGAATTGGTGTATCCTGAAAACAATACTTCAGAATTATGAATTGGTGTATCCTGAAAACAATCTTTCAGAATTATGAATCGGCGTATCCTGAAAACAATATTTCAGTATTTTTAATACAAAAATATACACGAAATAAAAATTACAAATGCGCGATATCTACTAGGAGATGTGAATTAACGTATCGAATATTTCTAAACAATCTAAATTACAATTTGATTGTTTATTAAACTGTTATAAGTGCCTAATTTTAGTGAAAATGTGACAAATAAATAATTCCTAAAAAACATCACAAATGCATCAAACTGTAGTTTAACCCAGTGGTTCTCGACCTGTTTTCACTCATTGCTCGCTTTTAGGCTTTTAAATTGTTTAGCAGCCCCTCTCTTAATTTTATTAATCGAGGTGGGGACTAATTTAATCATGCGGACTAAGAGGGTTATGCGAGTATATATAAAATACTAAAGAAGTTTTTTTTAAAGATGATCTGAAATACTCATTTACTAGTCAGAGGTGCTAAGCCAATGAAAAATTTGCATAAAAAGGAAAAAAATAAAATAGCCTCTTATCAAAAGTCGCTATTTCACAATGGTAAAATTATATAACTCTTTATGTCTGTCAATTAAGGGTGCGTTTGGTATTTAACTAATAATTAAAATTGAATAAATTAAGACAGTAACTTAAATAAATTTAGTTGGAAAATATTAAATAAATCCTTACAATCAATAAATCATATTCTTCAGTAGTGTATTTTTTGGCTAATTTTTTTTGGCGTGAAAATGTAACCAAAAAAGAGAGAGAAATTCATTTACATACGAAGACAGCGGTCTGTCAACAGTGTTGGAGTCAGGGTCTACCTCATACAAACTAAAACTCACTCCGCGAAACCCCTTGAACCTAGCCTGGATCCGTTATTTGCATTACTTCAGGCTAGGTCTTATGTGAACTAATATGGTAGCCAGAGCGGAGAGCCTAGCAGGTCTAGATGAACTAGGCACACTGTAAAATACTCATAAGTTCCGCTATGTACGAAGAGTGTGCTTCCTAGATGATTAAGTGCGTACAAACTCTGAGGCGAATTAGTTGAGTGAGATTTGAGTCAGGGGAAAATGCTAATAAGACCCTACGGGTTTCAGCGTTAAAAATAACACAAGCTACCTTGATTCATAGATAACTTTACGATAAACAACAGAAAACAGATAAAATGACAGTTTGGAAAATTCTAAAATGAGGTACTGACGAACAATCAAAAGACGAAATACGGCGGAAAAATATTATTTCCTAAACAGTAATTTTTCTGCAATGGAAATTATATAAAATGGAAATTACCAAAAGTTCATCCTTAATGTACAATAGGAACCGTATCTAGATAATGGAAATATTCATGCTGCAGTAATTGGAACTAAGCAATCCTATAACAAATGGATTCTCGATTATAAATATCCATTATTAAAATTGACATTTAATAAATATAAAATCATGCGAATAGTAAAATAACTCTTCTTATAAAACATCTTATATATTTCAAACTAAATTTGCACATTAAATTTGACACATTATATTTCATACTCGCGTCTGATACATATTTAAAACTTTCTATCCATTTCCCCCGGTATACACGTCAAGGAAAGTAGAATATTGTCAAATGGCATACATTTGTCTATGCAATAAGCTTACAGTGGAAAAAGACAAATTTTCATGGCTCTGTCAGTCGGATGTATGAAGGGTGTTGGTATCCCATACCTGGGAAAAAAACTTTCCACGGAGAAGAGAGACAAGCATTCAAAATTTATTGTTTTCCCCTGTACTTTCTTGTTTCTTTTTTTATTCATTCTTAGCTCACTTTTCGGCTAAAAACAAATACCGACGTATTCCAATAAAACGCAGGAAAGGGAAAAATGATAAAAGTTACCTGTAGTGTTTCTTAAGACAATAAGAGAAATTATAAGAAGACATTTTATAAAAGCATTCTGGCAAGGTTGTCCGCATGTCGGGTGAATTTCCTTTGGAAGCGTATTTTCGTGCTTAACAATCCATTTCTTGCTTAAGGTTCCGGCTTATGCTTTATAACTTGAGCAGTTACTCAATTATCAAACTCTATTCTTAACTCATATTTCTGTATTTTCCAAAGGAAATGCGCAGAATTATCCTGTTGATTTTACAAAACTAAGCCTTTAAATTGGCAGTGCACACCATTATTTGCACTAGTTTAATGCTCAGACAGTGTTTTCTTTTAGGTTTTTAGCGCATTTCATTTGAAAGGCTTCACACTTTCAACTTACGCTTTCTTATTTACGCTGGAGATATAAAAATGTAAAATGAATGCTATATAAAATTTCAAAATCGGCAGTTCCATAAATTATCTATTCAGGTAATTTAATGACCTCTTTTCTGGATTTTAACAAGTTATCTTTCTATATGTGTGAGTGTTCTTATTTTCATTCGCCATACGCAAGAGTAGAAACTTACATATATACACACACGCATATATATATATATATATTATATATATATATATATATATATATATATATATATATTCTTGATCAGTGAGTCCCCTATTTTTTAAAAAACATCCAAATTCACCAACGTAAACTTAACCTAATGAGAATATTACTATTCCCCATTTATACCGTAGGTTTATAGAAAAAGTATTGTGTTTGCTAAAAATCCGAAACTGGTATAAAGTCGGAATTATCCGTTACAGGTGTTTTAAGGGCCACCTGAGTGGTTTTCACAAAGTTTTCTATAATGTGTGTCTGTTATCACTGTAGCTTGTGGTGTATTCATGCTAGAGAGTTATAACTTCGTACGAATATCAGTCTACCGCTGTACTGTGCTATTCGGAAAATATTTTATATGACGTCATTAAAGGTCAATAATGACTCAGAGAAAATTGCTAAAAATCATAAAACGCAGGAAAATGAGCAGATCAGATTGACTAACACATGTATAAGATATGTATGTATAAGTAGTAACATATGTATGTATAAGACTTACATATATGCCAAGTTTCTTATCATTATCAGCATTAGTTAAGTTTTTATCAAATGACTTGTATACGTTTTTTAAAAAATTGTAAAAAATCAGTAAATGGTTTAATTGAGTTTAATGTAGGCTCAAGTATATACCGTTACATATTAAATATGTACACTAAGTTTCGTTTCAATATGATGAGTATATCCATGTTTTTTGTTGAATCATAACAATCAATCAGCATTTATGGTGGTCAGTGCTGTAAGGATGACCGCTGATAATGAAACGGATGCATTTACCATCTGAGGACGAGCAAAGCGAGTTGAGGCAGTACGAGCAGACGAGCAAAGCGAGTACCAGATGAGGCAAAGTTCCGAGGTACCCCCTACCCGATTGTTTGTCCTTTAGAAATTATTCAAAACCACTAAGGAAGTCTTTTTATTAAACTTAAAAGGGTATGATTTAGTTGAAAAGCCAGATTTCCGGGTTTAGTACAAACATATTGCCAATGTATCTACTGTATAATAATTATCATATAATCATGTAATTAATCTCTATCAAATAAAAATATAAATGAGCTAACAACACCTTAGGAGTCGCTTCTAAGAAATATCTTTGAAGCAAAAGAAAAGAATAAAACAGTCCAAGAAGTTTATGAGTATCCCTTGCCTTTGATATAACAAAACTTCTCTAATGAACTCACTCCTTAAGTGTTTTCATTTTCAAGCGACAATTTTAAAAAAATAGGAAAAAAATCTAAGAAAAACCTGAAAGAGCTGTTTTCAAAACCTCTTATAAGATTAAAATATCATGGTAATTAAAAAACCCTATCACACATAAAATGGTTGATGGAAATTTGGTATACATGGACGATGAAAAGATAGAAAATCTCACATTTCTGTATTTTATTTTTCATCGGGTACAGAGTATCTTTGTTCTACGTAATAAGTCAGAATGCTTCAGGGGATGGCTTTGCTCATTTTCAGAATGTCATGGCAAGACCTTGAAATATATTCGCTGATAACTTTAAGATTTAAATCAATGGAGGTACAATTTTCTTATATTTTACGTTTTTTAAATATAAGAAAAATTTCAAAAAAATCTTGATCTTGTAGAATAATAGTCAATCAAAAAAATATACTTACGACACAACATTTTTTAATTTAATAATAACTTTCTATATAGATCTGTTTGACAACAATAAGATATTCATTTGAATCCAAGTTTAACTTCATTGATCAATATTTCGTTTTAAAATGTTTCAAAAATTAGCACTGAGCCACAAGACCTTGATGTTTGATATGTATACTAAATATCAACTCTTTAGACATTTCGACACAGACCACCTCTACCAACAGACATTATGCCGAAACCGGTACAGGGATATTCATATCCAACAGCAAGTATCGACGGTAGCTGATTCTTCGATATTAACATCACGACACAAGTATTTACATGGAACTGTTCATAATTATACAAAGAAATTATTTAATAAATTAGTTAAGTTCCAGGAGTAGTTGGGGAAAAACAAAACTAAAGAAGCGCATTCTCATAGTTAGCATAGTAAAACTACCAATGGACCCTAGGGATCTTGTTAAAGTAGGATCTTGTTATATGTGTTTAAAATGTCAGCTCAATCTAAACATTATATGGCGATTTGTGATTTTTTGAAACGTTTGTTGTCATTTACCTGAAATCTGAAATCTCGTATATACATACATACACACACACACACACACACACACACACATATATATTATATATATATATATATATATATATATATATATATTATATATATATTATATTATATATATATATATATATATATATATATATATATATATATATATATATATATATATATATATATATATATTATATATATATATATATATTATATATTATATAATTAATATATATATTATTAGCTTGTTTAGTTGAGGCCTCTGAAACAAATTTTGGGTACACTCTCCGGCGGCCTTTTTAAATAAATTCTCTAATATTATAATTATTTTGGTTAAAAATCAAAATATCTAAGAAAAAATATGTGGTCGAATATAAATGCAAATACTGACAATGCATCATGGAGATCCCATCCCCTAAGTTTTAAAAATTTATCATTTTCGGTTCAAAAATTAAGACGTGGGAGGGAGACTTTTGGATTACCCCATATAACAAATTTTTACTGTGTGATAAAGAGGGAAGTGAGTTTACTAAAATTTAAATTATTGACTTTTATACTCATAGTGTTTAATTTTTTTTTAATTCTCAGCTTCATTTATTTACGTATGCATTATTCAAATAGAAAAAGTATTAAATAAAAAATAGCATATTAAGTATGAATATTGATTTAAATATGAACCAACAAGTAAGTTAAAGCGAAATAAATTTAGTAGAGTAATATTATTCCAGCGGCTTCACCGCGGGACTTAGCGTGAGTGAAGTTTTGCATGCATGTATTGCGCCATAGTTGAATAATATTTTATTATTTTAATCGTTTATATTCTTCTTTTGCTGAATAAAGTTTTTCACTATTATTTTTTTTAACTTATTAAATATTTAATATTATTCCAATTTTGAGTGGGTAAAAAAAATAATTGAATCATTTTAAATTAAAACAGTTAGCTAGAGGCGTATCGTATATAGTTAATTTGTATGAAAATTAATAATGGCAAAATAAAAAATAATTTTATCAAACATTTTTTTTTCTATTGTTGGGAATTTTAAAAGAAAATTGAGCTTATAAAATTGGGTCATGAAGAGGGAAGGTAAATTTTGGTTTGGGAAAAGTGAGACTTACTGCTCAAGAATATATAAATATTTTTCTCAAATTAAACATTGATCCAAAATCAAAAGAGTATTGATTTTGGACACGTTTCGCTCGTTCTCGAATTGTATGATTACCTAAACCTTAAGATTGTACTGCATCTGTCTCCCTATTCTTAACCTCAGAATTAGTAGGTGATATAGATTAAGTTTATTGAATGCTTCGATAATAATTACTGTAATTAGCCATTTTATCGAGGACTACGTTTCCTCCTTTACAAAAGCCATAAAAATGCCGGCGGTCAAACTTTGCAGCCTAGTTTTATTTTATTTCAATCCTTTGAATGAATGATAAGAATATATATTATTTTTGGACAGTATATTTCAACAGTTGTGTCGGATCAAGATGTTAGAAATTTATAGGATCATTAAATTCGATTTAAACAAACCAAACGCGTTCGAAAGTTATAACCTGACTTTTTTATGAATGACGTGGCACGTCAAAGCAGAAATCGGTATAGGCCAAAGAGACTAAAACTATTAGAGGGAGGATACAAAAGCTCTTTTCATTCCTTGGGTAGCTAGGTGCCCTAACGGTAAATTGGTGACGTCATAGTTTTAGTCTCTTTGTGTGTATAAATATGTGCTCCGATAGAAGTTGTAGGGGAGTAGTTCGTCTCTCTCTAGTGAGACTATAGTGGGGGTAAGTACAGTTAGGGCACCTATGGAAACTGTCTCACTTCCAGATCCCTCATCACTGTGTTAAACGGGTCCTGTACTCCCTCTAATAGTTTTAGTCTCTTTGGTATAGGCGGTCAAGATTGAAAATTTTAAATGTATTCTTGCAAGGACGTCAATTCCGGACTATAACCTAACATGTAAAAAAAATAATTACACTCATAAAAACCCTCCTATTGAATCACCTTATAAATTCTATCAGTTTGGTTTAGCCTAGTCCGCTTCCTGGCTAGAGGTCGTTAATATTTATATTAATCTATAACACCACAGAGGTCTGGGGTTAGCAGCCCCAGAGCAGGTTACGCTCTCAGTTTATATATAAGATATCGAAATAAATAATGAAATATATCAAATAATATGAAATATATCGCCAAATTTAGATAATATTTTGAGCGTAATGGTAGCCACAATCACCTGAGGTTGTTTCCGCAGGGGTTATCCCTGATAAGCCGCAAGGCTCTAATCGGGCATTATTATTATAATTGGTTTTGATTGAGTTTTTTTCGCAGTAAAACGTTACTTCAGACAGATATAACATAGAATCTTATGTAATTTTAAGTATCACACCAATAAATAAATACATATTAAAGTCAATAGCTTACTAACTAAAAGTTAAATAACTAGCGAATTCTGACAACTAGTTCTTTATGTTTTAAACTATCTGACGATATGTCGTACGTCGAAAAATATGAAATAAATTTATTGCGCGTCTTAGATTGAAAATTCAAAAATTAGTATTTTAAAAATGGCAACCATTTCATACATATACTTGTGTGTTGAATTTAGCTTGATCAATATTTTGTTTTTATAATGATTTTTTTAAGTCAAAAATACTTCATAGGGACCTTCATTTTAAATTATTACAGCTTTTGAGGATAAATAGGTCCAAAATAATCAATAAAACTAATTTTGCCGAGCTTTCGATGTAATTTTATATTTTTCGAGGCTTAACATAATAAATAATAACAAAAAACAGTTACATGGTTGCTAAAAATGGATGTTTGGACGTCAACTAGAGTAACAGACAAATAATACCGTTAAAAAAAATGAATAATGTTGTTGAGTTACATTAAGTTTTAAACAAAGATCTACAATTATAAATAATTATTTATTATTTTGGACCTATTTCTCAAAAAGCTTTAATAATGACTTTTTGAAAATTTTTGTTGACTCGGCAAAATATGTTAGATTTAAGTAGTACAAGTAGACCTTAAGTCTGATTTTTGTGCATAGCCCAGTTTTTACACCGCGGGCAAGACAAAGACAGCATGATGAAAACCATATAACGTTATAAACATGCATGAATCGGATATTTATGATAAAACCTCGGTTTCAAAATTTCCGGATGAACAGAACTACAACTGTACTGTAGGTGAGAAAAAGTAGAAATATTTATATGGTTCCCAACATAATTTTAACCGAGAAAAGTACCCAAACTAAAAACAAAACATTTTTCCTTCGGAAATTTACTAAAAATATAAAAACTATTTATACTTCATAAACTAATACTGGCTTTACTAATATAAAAAAAATGCAATTACACACACACTCCAACATATTTTTTTTACTTTTTTGTACTTTACAGTTTTTAATTTAACATTATAAATAAATAAAAAGAACAAAACAAAAATAAATGGGATAAAGGATCCGTACTCTCTAAAAGGGTGCTGTAAGAATGGAAAAATTAATAAAAGTTTTAATTAAGTTAGTTTAAAACCCTAATAACCTATAGTTGGGCCATTTGCTTTTAGCTATCACACAAGGTTCTATTTAAAAAGTTATACAACATATAATAAAACAAACTGCTAACACTGGAACGAAGCTTTTCTACTAATGGGCTTAAAAATTATTGAGCATATAATATTGTCATTAAGCTAGCGTGTTTTTAAAAAAGTACATCCGTGCTGAAACGTCATCATTTGATGAAAAAAGCGGGTGTTATTTTTTTGCAATTTGTTTAATTTTTTGCTTTCCTTTTAGAAGGTATGAAACAAACAAAAGGTTTAATTGAAGAATCAGCTACCGTCGATACTTGCTGTTTGATATAAATGTGTTTAGGCTTAACACTATCATAAGCAGGCAGGAAAACACTTGAGCTCTTTACTCGAGTCGTTACGACCATTCAAAGTAATCATAACCCGCAGTGTTCTCAGGTTCGAATCTTGGTTCCGGCGAGAGTTATGCCTTTATAACCTGAGCAGTAGCATTACTTGTACCACATTTTTTCCTTATTTTTTAACAATCGTTAAAAACATTTAACGATTGACATGAACAGATCTTCTTTATATAAGCGCCACAATTACTGTGCAGTTTCGATGTTGGAATGATGACCATAGTCAAGTCGAACATGTGAAATAAAAACGCGCATTTTCTTTAAAAATCCACATGATAAAATTATTCATTTAAAAAATAATGCGAGCCAGTGAAATCAGCTATTTTGTAACCGTTTTGGCATTTAGCTGGTAAGCAGATTTAGAGCTATCCAACAATAACCAAAATACGAACCCAATTTATTTTAGCGAATGCTTGCTAAAAATTGAACAGAAAAAATTCTTAATTAAAAAAAGTTGCAGAAAATCTACAGAATAAATCCATAATTTCCAAGAATCTTATAATTAATAAAAACTTATTAAGCCTGTTTTAGGAATTTTTTACGTAACAAGGAAAAAATTATGTTATTTACAGTTAAATGGGTAAATATATTGTCATCGAACAAAGAAATTGTTGTAAATTAAAAAAAAATTGTATTATTTTATCATTAATCTTCTTTATTTAACAAATATTTTTCTTCTTAAAAAAGGCCTTTCACAGAGTTCTTAGAAAATATTAACAGAACTGCTTTAAGAAATATTTCGGAAAAAGCAACAAGGAATATAATAAAAAAAATCTTAGCTTAGCACAGATTAGATGAGTTATCAAAGAATTTGTTGATTTCTTATTTGAAAGGCTGGCAACAAAACATTTACACAGGAGGAACTTGCCTAACTTCATAAAGTATAACGCACGGTGTTAGACAAGGGTCTATATTAGGTCCTATATTATTCCTTATTAATACTAATGGTCTGTCTTTTGTTATGAGGATATTAATAGCCGCTGCTATTCAATTCGCAGATGATTATGGGTAACTATTTCATTTAAAATTCAGTCTAACCTACTGGAGTTATAGTGAATAGCTCTAAATATTTTAACTTACTGGTGGGGAGACGCAGCTCATGCAAGCAGGTTATTTATACTTAAAAAATAGGCATTTGGCTTCTAGGCCGCTACGCGCGACGGCGGCAGAGCGGTCACATGGTTGTTGCCTATAACAGTTGGTCATATTACTTGCTTAGAACACTAGTATTCTGACCGAAACATTAGAAACGACCCTTAAATTTTATGTTAATCGACAGTATTTTAGGTTATCCAATTATTTATCACGGATTGCTTTTTTGGTTACTTGAAGTTATCGCATTACACACACACTCTCACTTTTTTCATACGTTTCATCGAAAGCATACATTATAAATTATCCCAGAAAACAAAAAGGCGAAAAATTTAAATTTTATAATACAACAGTATTTTAATTTGAATAAAAATATCCAATTGGAAACATTCAACTTTTTTCGCCAAAACAATATAAGAAAACCAGATTTACTCATATTTGTTTTTAAAAGGCATGTAAAAGTGGCCTGTACAGTTGTGGAACGTGCTGTGCTCCGTAAGTTTAGAAATAGACTTCTTAAAATGATATAATAAGTATAATAAAGCCTGGAGTTGTCGACTTGTTGCTCTGGTATGATTAATAAACATCAACTCTAGAAGTAAACAAGATTTTAAAATTAAATATACAATTATAAAATAAAGTTTAAAAGAGTTTATAAAAGTCAAGCACGCAGTTGTTAAAAGGTTATACCGGAAACCGTAAGGCTACCTATTCACTGATCTTAAGAAGAGATCATTATGAGTTCTCCAACTTAACCTTGGTAGTAGGGGTAGAATAGTCGCCATGATACTCACCAATTCAGATCGATCGGTTCACACTCGCGAACACATCCTAAAAGTTAAATAGCCATCATGCCATTATGTTTTACACTTTCGGACGCTACGACGTCAGAACGTAGTCTGACAAATAACAGTAAAAGTGTTTTAACGAATTATTGGAGATTATGATTACTCATAAAATTAGTTTAAATGTTCGGAGATTTTTTAACTCCTATGATAGTTATAAGCTGCCAAAGAAAATTCAAGTCAATATAATGATAAATAAAAGAGTCTCTCCACTTAATTAGTTTATTAAAAAACAAAGCCGGCTTTCAACGCCAAAAGGTCATCATCAGTGCCGGTGAGATGAAGGAAAGGGAATAGAAGATTATTTATTAGATCTTTTCATAGTTGAGACTGAATACAGACTCTCAAGTCAATATGTTCAGAATGGCAACCAACATCAAAATGAAACTAAATGTATTTATTCGGTCAAATTTTCGATTCCTAACGTTTATTTTATTTTCAATGAATCAGCAAAATGGGTTAAAATTGACATCTTCCGCGCAGCACAATTAGATCACTTGTCTAATTTTTAGATGTTTTAAATTCTCTATAGTATAAAAAACGGTTAAAATTAATTGACAACAAAGGAAAATAATGGAAGGGAGCCAATAAGGTTACTCCTAGATTTTAAACCACGCCCACAATATCAGGCTAACCTCATTGGTTCCTTAACACTAATTTCCCACGCTATCAACTGATTTTAGCCGTGTTAATACTTTAGCGTAAACGCAGCCATAAGTCTACCTAATACGGATAATTATAAGGAAATCTTGTTTTTAATATTAATGTGAACATAATACTTTCCTTACGTTCCTTCCTTACACCGGAGAGAAAAAGTAAAAATAATTTGAAAACGCAACACAAAACAAGATAAAAGAAAATTCGTAACGTAAAATTGTAAAAACAAACACAGGTATAATAATGGGCTTTTGATTAATTCAATCTGCTTCGAAATTTGTCGAGTTGTGAAACCTCATTAGAAAGAAACCCTTCACATTTGCTTAGAAACTTTTCCCGGAATTTTGTTGTAAAAGAAACGTTTTCTGTACGTTTTGAAAAGTTTTAGGTATTAAGAACTAATGAAAACGTTTCCATATCATCAAAAATGAAATATTCAAGGGAAATGTTGTATAAAGAAATCTAATTAAATGACTTATTAAAGATAATTTCAAATATTTTGACATTGTAATTAAGAGTTCAATAGAAGAAATGAAAAATTTATACAAACGAAGTAAAATTAAATTTTATATCAAAGAAATTAAAAAATCAAAATTGTTTTTCTCATGATAAATGATTGTTAAAACAATCTTGTATAAACATTTAGAGATAAAATGTTTCAGATGAGTTTTACATGTAAATGTTCGATTTAAACTATTTCCCAGAACGTCCAGATGAGGATTAATATCACTGTCTAGTTTTGGGATTGACAATTAACAAGTCTAACGATAGACATTTCGACATTTGTTTTTGACTAGATATATCAAAAACTAATATAAATGGAGTTTCGCTTTATTTAGCTTAGTAAGGGATTGAATTTTAATAATTTGAAAATGACAAGTTCCTGATAATCATTGAGAGAAATGGAAAAATATATTTATTACTTTTACTACAGAGCTGCTTGAAACTAGTGATCCAGGAAAAACATTAACCATACAAGGCGTATTAAAATATTGCTCTGTATACTTGTTCTTTAAATAATAAACAGACTACTCGCTTTGCTCGTCCTTAGAATGTCCTGATAAACCAATCTTAAAGTAGTATTAGCTTATAAGATGGGAGAGTGGTAGAAGGTAGCAGGGAGGGACTCACTAATCAAAAAAAAAAAAAAAAAAATATATATATATATACATACACATATATATACAGTAAGCATAAAGGAGTAGTTATTTGTTTCTGTAAGTTATCCGTTCTGATTGGTTTTTAGCGAATTTTCGACAATATGTATTTCGAAAAGGGATGATTATGTATGTATGCCAGATATTTGAAACTTATATTAAAATTAAATAAGACTATTATAGTGAAATAATAGTAAGATTATGATCAGTCTTTGAGTCTAAAATTGTGTTGTCTGTAATATAATTTACTAGAACGCTGAGCCATTAATGACTCAACGATAATACACACGTACAAACCCCTGAAGCGGATGGTTCAGGTGAAATCTCGATTTCGGATTTTTTTTGAAAACACAATAATTTTTCCTCATATGAGGGAAAATCATAAGTTCGCGAAAATTATTTTTCGTCATTAGGGACCTCTGAAACGGATTGTGTCGTGGTCCGAGGTTCGAATTCCGCCATGACGCCTATCCCATTAGGCGAATTTTCAAAGGAAATTCGCTAAAAAGAATGTTTTTGATATTCTAAAAAGAATGTTGGGGTCATTATTAGCGAGTTTTCATCAGAATATGACGCTAATATTCTGATAATATTCGCTATAAGTCTTTTTAAATAGGAAATGGGAGAGGGATCGATTTTGCTTGTTTCACTATTACAATTATCACTCTGTTTGTAAATGAAACAATTTATTTATTTATATTTATTTATTTATTTTTATTTATATTGATTTTTTATTTATATTATTTTTTATTTATATAATTTTACAACCGTCAAATTACAAGCAATTCTTGGTTTAGTCAAAAATTCACTTTACATTACAAATGAGAAAAAAAAACATAAAAAATTACAATTATTAAAGTTCAAATTAAAATAATCATTCAGTTCATACATAGGATTAAGCAATAATACTTCTTTGACTTTGTTTAAGCATTGTTGAGCTCTTATACCATCTGGTAGGTGATTATAAATTTTTATTTCCATGAAACTAGGACCTTTGTAGGTTTTATTAAGTCTTCCTGATGGTAGTTTGAGGTCACAACCTCTCCTAGTCTCGTCGCGATGGAGATCACCTTGTTTTTGTTTAGAGCCTTAATTCCTCAAAACATGCTTTAAACATTCCATAATATATAAGCCATAGACTGTCATAATTCTCCATTTGACAATGAGAGGTTTGCAAGTTTCTATATGTTTAACTCCCTCTAGCATACAGATAGCTCTTTTTTGTAGCAGAAAAACATCTTTAGTTGATGAGCAAGAGCCCCACTTAAATTATATTGTCGAATATCACGAATATAAAGAGATAAAACAATGATTAAAATGTAGTATTTTAATTGTGTGGTAACAGTGATGTAACCTATTATTTCCCCAAGTAAAATTTCAACATCATGTAACTGAAGTAGAGACAAAGTTTGACTTTGAGTTATACTTAGATGAAGTTTTCTGTGGTCTCGTATGTTGGTTGCATGAATTACAGAAGAAACTTTTTATATGTTGTAACAAGTTTTATTTTCCAATATATCAAACCCGCATGACTCGAAATATAACTTACAACGACAAAAAAACAACATTAACCTCAAGAAAATAGAAAAAATGTACTTTACTCTCTCTTGTCTCCTAGAAGAGAGAAAAGTATCCCCTAACTCTCAATCCAAATTTACAGGGAGAAAAGAAACTAGTGGAAGTAAAATATCTTTAGTTGTCACCGGCAATTATTTAAGTGTCCTCATAGCTTAGTTCGTAGCGCATTTAGCCCATAACTTGAAGGTAACAAGTTCGATACTCACTGAAAACACACACTTTTAAGAATCTTTTAGGAAGTTATATCACCAAGAATGTAAAATAATTTAAACCTTCACTTCTCCAATTAACACAGTTGTGTTTGCGTATAAATTCACTTAAACATTAACGAATATATCTTTTAACTAATTATACTCAACAAAGTTTAAATGACATACAATTACTTCGATCACACGCAGGGTTTGGCTGGGGTTTCAACCCCAACAGTTCAAACAGTATTTTTAAACTATAGTGTAGAATCTAACCCAATAAAAAACAAGCTTCAGAGTTGAACCCCGTGTTTAATTCTGTTCACAAGACAACTGCCGGGGGGTTAAACTCGGAGTTGAACCCTCAACCAAACCCCGCGTCTCAACAAAGTAAATAATTGCAATTAAAACACAAAATTCCACAGAAATTTCGTATTTGGCAATAATAAACAAAATATTTAAAAAAATAATCAATTTAGCAAATTCTTAAAAGAAACTAACAATTTATAGCTTTGTGTTAGTAAACAAATGATCATCATAAATAAAGTATTTAAAATAAGGTTTATTTGATAGTATCAGTGTAAACATAGTGATTATAGTTATCGAAATCTTTGTTTAGATAAATGGGTCAATCCATATCAAGTGTCCCAAAAAAAATAAAAAAAGGTGCTCTAAAAAAATAGATTTTGATAATTATTTTGCTATTGATACCCATATCTATGGTGAGTAAAAAATGACCAATATAAATTTTTTATGGTCACCCGTTCTTTTTTTATGGTCACTTTTATGGTCCTCCGACCCTAAAATTTAGTGATTTTTGACCTTCAGTTAAGCAGCCGATACTCGGTTCTCGCTTGTACTACAGGAAAAATATGAACAGATCTGTTTAAAGCAAGCTTTGAGCTAAATTTGGCCCTTTGACACTTTTACTCTATGACCGCTCCTTGGGGGGGCAATGGGGGCTCCAAATTTTAGGGTTTCTTAAAAATATATTAAAATTTTAACATTTTTTTATAATATGAAGAAATCTGAATTAAGAGCTCCTAATTTTTTTACGAGTTACTTACTTTAGACAAGCAATCAACAAATTTTCAAAGCATTAATATAATTCGTTT
This sequence comes from Microvelia longipes, assembly GCA_018340805.1. Taxonomy (NCBI): domain Eukaryota; kingdom Metazoa; phylum Arthropoda; class Insecta; order Hemiptera; family Veliidae; genus Microvelia; species Microvelia longipes. The sequence goes on from JACMZG010001913.1 coordinate 37,986,872, forward strand.
ATGAGCTATGATTTTTTTGAAAATCCATATTTTTTTAATTTTTGGTCATTTTTGACCTTCAATATCTCCCTTGGACATGTATACTTTTTAACAAAAATATATCACAAAGACCCTTACCAGTGTCCACATAAACACTAAAAACATTCTTGTGTATTTGCCACAAGCAAAGTTATAGCTAAATCATGTATGTGTGATTTTCCAAATATCAATAAATATATATTTTTTTAAATGTAATGAAATTTAAATTAAGAGCTCCCAATTTTTTTAAGAGTTGCTTAGATTAAGACAAACATCCAACCAAATTTTTAAAGCTTTGATGTAATTCGTTTATGAGCTATGAATTTTTGAAAAAAATGGATTTTTTAAATTTTGGTCATTTTTCAAAAAATCATAGCTCATAAACGAATTACATCAAAGCTTTAAAAATTTGGTTGGATGTTTGTCTTAATCTAAGCAACTGCTAAAAAATTTAATAGCACATAATTTAAATTTCTTCACATTTTAAAAAAAAGTATATTATTTGATATTTGGAAAATCACACATACATGATTTAGCTATAATTTTGCTTGTGGGCAAATACACAAGAATGTTTTTAGTGGTTTATGTGGACACTGGTAAGGGGTCTTTGTGATATGATTTTTGTTAAAAAGTATACATGTCCAAGAGAGATATTGAAGGTCAAAAATGACCAAAATTTAAAAAATCCATATTTTTCAAAAATTCATAGCTCATAAACGAATTACATCAAAGCTTTAAAAATTTGGTTGGATGTTTGTCTTAATCTAAGCAACTCTTAAAAAAATTGGGAGCTCTTAATTTAAATTTCATTACATTATAAAAAAATATATATTATTTGATATTTGGAAAATCACACATACATGATTTAGCTATAACTTTGCTTGTGGGCAAATACACAAGAATGTTTTTAGTGGTTTATGTGGACACTGGTAAGGGGTCTTTGTGATATGATTTTTGTTAAAAAGTATACATGTCCAAGGGAGATATTGAAGGTCAAAATGACCAAAAATTAAAAAATATGGATTTTCAAAAAATCATAGCTCATAAAAATTATATTAATGCTTTGAAAATTTTGTTGATTGCTTGTCTTAAAGTAAGTAACTCCTAAAAAAATTAGGAGCTCTTAATTCAGATTTCTTCATATTATAAAAAAATGTTAAAATTTTAATATATTTTTAAGAAACCCTAAATTTGGGACCCCATTGCCCCCCCAAGGAGCGGTCATAGAGTAAAAGTGTCAAAGGGCCAAATTTAGCTCAAAGCTTGCTTTAAACAGATCTGTTCATATTTTTCCTGTAGTACAAGCGAGAACCGAGTATCGGCTGCTTAACTGAAGGTCAAAAATCACTAAATTTAGGGTCGGAGGACCATAAAAGTGACCATAAAAAAGAACGGGTGACCATAAAAAATTTATATTGGTCATTTTTACTCACCATAGATATGGGTATCAATAGCAAAATAATTATCAAAATCTATTTTTTTTGAGCATCCAAGTCTGGGACACTTGATATGGATTGACCCAAATATAAAAACCTAAAATATTTTGACATCAATGTTTTGTAGCGTGACAAATCATAAAGCTCTTATACTTGCTTTTGTCATTTAAATCTCGAAACTAATTTAGTTTGTTCGATTCATTTATAAGTTTGATTGAAACTGCTTTTTATAAAGAACGTTCATTTTTTCAATTTAAACTCAACAAGTAAAACAGAGAGAAATACATAAAAAAAAATTGATAAATTATTGACCTTTGTTAAGTTTTGCGAGTCGAGGGGTCAACCCCCAAGGGCAAAAATGCTTTTTCAGTTCTCAAGAGATTTCAAAGATGAACCCTAATTTGGAAAATTTCTAACTCTAACCCAGGGGTTTCAAAACTCCCAATTCACTCAACCTAACGCCCGTCCAAATAATCCTTAGCAATTATCTCATTAACTTAGATAGTAAATCAAGTTAACTTTTTCAGTTTCAATAGAAATAGTCCAAAATAAATTAAAGAAAGTGAGTCAAATAAATTTCTTACTTTCCCCTATTTATACCAGGTGCATAGGAAAAGTAATGTGTTCGCAAGAAAAGTCTAAAACCGGAGTTTCAACTAAATTGTCCGATTTAGGTGTTTTTAAGACCTTCAGAGTAGTTTTTACCAAGATTTCTTTGTGTGTGTGTCACTCAAACATAGACAGAAAATGTATGATTTTCTATTATTATCATAGCAGTGTGCTTTTACTAGAGAATTGAAAATTAGTAAAAAAATTAATTATTGGGTCTAACAGTGATTTCCGAAAAAAATACTTAATTAAGACATCATTATGACGAAAATGATGTCTTAATTATGTAATAGGTTTTATTGACATAAAAAATATTCAAAATTCATAAATTTCGTAAATATGTTCAGATTTATTTGAAATCAGGCTCCAATCTTGTCATGTATAAGACCTACAAATGTACCCAGTTTCATCTCTATTTTAGAATAAATTCATTAATAGTTTTATTGATCTCCATTTTAATACACCATTTTCAAGCACAATGGACCCACAGAAGAGGTCTAAGTGCCTTAGAGATAGTCTCTACCGAAAAAACACAACATGCAATAAAGACGGGCACTATGAGACAATAGTTGATTACTATATAATTATTTAATGCGATATTGCACTTTAACCACAAATCATATTTAAGCATCTAAAAAAGAAAAAAATCTGACGTGGTGGTCCGAATGTCGGACGAATTTCCTTTGGCATGCGTGTTTCTGTGCTTAACAATTCATTTTGCTTAAGCTTACGGTTTATGATTTATAACCTAAGCAGTAACTCAATTATCAAGCACTGCTTGTATGTCATTTTGTCTGTATTTTTCAAAGGAAATGCGCATAATAATCCTAAAGGTAATACAAAACTATGCCTATAAAATTGGCAGTGCGCACAATTATTCGAACTAGATTAAAGCTCAGTTAGTATTCACTTAAATTATTTTATCTCATTCCCTTTGAAAAATACAGACAAAATTAGTTACGAGCAGTGCGTAAGCAGTAATTAAGTAACTGCTTAGAATATAAAGCATAAACCGAAACCTTAAGAAAGAAATGGGTTGTTAAGCCATTTTAAAACAAAGTTAATGTTTTATTAGCGAATTTTCAAAGCAAAAATGAGCTTATGAGGTTGGGTCATGGAGGGGGAGTGGGGAAAGGTGGATTTTTTAGAAGGGGGAGCTAACAGATAAAATATATATATATATATATATATATATATATTATATATATATATATATATATATATATATATTATATATATTACGAGACTTTTGTGCCCTAGACGTTTCTATGGGACACGATAAGTTTTGAACACTTTCTCGGATCAAAATGACACTTGGTACGAAAGTTAATGTCCTGGTACGTAGTTAATGTCCTGAACTCTATAGTTTATGAAATATGTGTGGCGTCATTAACCCACAAAAATTTTCATACAAACATTCATATAGAAAATCACAAATCTTCATATAGTGTTTAGATTTTCATATAGAGGTGAATTTATACACATTTTACATAGATTTTATACACATATCCTCCTATGTATTGTGCACAAATATACTAAGTTTGATTCTATGATCAGTATTATATCCGGTTTTATTGTTTGACATATATATGTCAAACAAAACATTATGTCATTGATTGACATAATGTAAACAAATCTCGTTTTTGTTTACAAAAATAATCATAATAATCAAATTTTGAAAATTTGCTTATATGACAGTAAGGCACTTATATAAACCAGCAATATGACGAACTGATAGAGTGACGCCGCGAAGCGGCAAAAAGGCAGAATGCCTCTGTTTTGACTAAGTTAGTTCTTAATACTGAGGAATGTTATGTAAGATTCTTTATTTTATTTTTTTGCACAAGCCACATGAATAGATTAGATTTAAATTCGATCATATTTTAAACAACTTAAATGTATTAAAAGAACTAGATTGGCTTCGTTTAAGCAAATTTTTAAAGAAAAAATGACTTATTAGGTTTGCGTCTTGGAAGGGGGCTTACTGATGAAGAATATTTATATATATATATATATAATATATATATATATATATATATATATATATATATATATATATATATATATACATCTTTACAAATATTGTAATAGCAAAATTTAATCAAATTTGACACAAATCGTTTCCGAGGAAATCTAAGATAAATCTTGTAACCGACAAATGTTTTTTAGTCTAATTGTATAAAAACCATTTTACATTAGTGAAACATTTTTTTTACATTTATTTGTAAACTTGTAGAATACAAGACTTGTACCTTTGTGAAACATGGCCCAAATGTCACAAGTGACTCCTCTTATTAATTTGATCCAAAAATACAAAAAAATGTGGATACACATTAAAAAAACACAAAAATTACACAAAGAGCTATAAAAACAGTACAAAATACAGTAAGACCCAGCTACCTTTAATCTTCAAAAGTAGTGCGAAAACTCTTTCTTTTAAATCCCCCAACACCCATTTCATTCTCTTATGATGATAATAAAGAAGAGAAAAGCCACATGAAAGTAGAAAACTTGTGATATTAGAAAACTTTTAGCATGCAATGGTTGGGTTATATAAAAGAAAAAAGTAATAAAATGAAAAACCTATTAAGATTTAATCAGTTTGAGGTTTTTTCTATCATCAATCCTATCTAATAGATATTTGATAATAATAATGGATTTTTCATCAAACTGAATTGACCTTACAATAAGAATTGATAAGTATATGGGATAATAACCTTGACACCACAAGTTACATTATGCCGTTTTACAAAATAAGGTGGAAATCAGATACAGTAGTAGAAATAGTAGTACACTCAGTAATATAACTATAATACCATAGCATTATATAGTAATAATATTATATCAGTATAACTATAATATCATAGTAATATATAATGATAATATAGTATCAGAAATAGTAATAGTATCAGTATTGTATATAACAATAATATCATAGAACAATATAATGACAATATAGTATCAGAAATAGTAGTAGTATCAGTAATATAACAATAATAACATAGTACAATATAGTATCAGAAATAGTAGTAGTATCAGTAATATAACAATAATAACATAGTACAATATAGTATCAGAAATAGTAGTAGTATCAGTAATATAACAATAATAACATAGTACAATATAGTATCAGAAATAGTAGTAGTATCATAATACAATAATAACATAGTACAATGTAGGATCAGAAATAGTAGTAGTATCAGTAATATAACAATAATAACATAGTACAATATAGTATCAGAAATAGTAGTAGTATCAGTAATATAACAATAATAACATAGTATTATATAATAATAATATAGTATCAGTATATAACTATAATATCAAAGTATATTATAATAATAATATTGTCATGTATTAATTTATAGTTTAATATTATTTATATTTAATTAGGTAACACTGTTGTTTATGTAATGTTACTATGTTACGTTACTATGGTAATAAAGTTATTAGTTGATCATACTTGATAATAATGAGTGTTAATAATTATTAGAACTATTACTAAGATATTATAAATATAGTATTAGAAATAGTGGTAGTATCAGTAATATAAGAATAATAAAATAATGATAATAATATAGTATCAGTAATATACCAATAATAAAATAATGATAATAATATAGTATCAGTAATATACCAATAATAACATAGTATAATATGATAATAATAAAGTATCAGATTCAGTATTAGAGTATTGAGCCATGTATAGTACAGCTAGGTAGGTACGTTATGACTGAGGTAAGTCATAACATGCCCTAACTACCACCAAACTGAGTTGGTGATAATTTTGTGTAAGATTTCCTTGATTGCTTGTTTGCACAAAAATCCGAAACCGGTATCTTAACTGAACCGTTTTTCAACGAAATCAATTTTAAGGTCTTAAAATAATTAATTGTAGAATAAATTAGGAAAATTCATAAAACGCGGAAAACGGTAGGGTCGTTTTGAAAGTAGATACCCATATATGTGTATATGGACAACATGTGTACCAAATTTTATCGTTAACGTGTGTTACATAAATGAATTTAATTTACTTATGTAATAAATAAATTTACTAAATTCCATTTTAATACGGCGCGGATATTTACGCTTTTTATCGGATCACTAAAGCAGCATCGTGCGAGGTCAGTACCTGGATAGGTGACCGATAGAAACAAAAACTGATGTTCTTACAGTCTAAAGACGAAAAAAGCAAGACCGAAGGCAAACATCAATATAAATTTGGTGATTCTTTTTAATTGTTAGGGCGAGTGAAGCGAGTCCGAAAAATTAAGGATGAAGATAGTGAATGTGATATGGTGAGGAAATGTTTCGAGGAACCCCAAACCAGATATTGACTCCATAAACCATAAATAAAAATAATTAATGGACAAAAACTCATACTTAACAATTTTTTTGTTTTCTTATTTTACTTCAAGATATTTTAATCGAATTAGAAATAGATATTATTTCTGTTATATGTATTATACTATGGGTGAGCATGTAGAACGCATACTTCCTCCTACAATATCAGTCTATTGTTCAGTTTTAAAAATCTTGACAGGTCAGTTTAGACACCACTGATTCTTAAGAAAAAAAATCCCTGCAAGAAGGGAGCGGGAAAAACTATGTAAACAAATCAGGTTATCTTACCCGTATTTTCTTGGCAAGGTTTTTTTTACATTTATTTTGTGTAGTTTTATTTTAAAATATGATTTTTAAGATTAATTTGAAAGTAGTTTTCAAAACGATTTAATCAAAAGAAGAACCACAAACAAAGTGAACGATTGCCAGGAAGAAGGTTTTTTCCCCACAGCGGTTATTGTGGTAGGGATTTTTTTTATCTTTTTAAGTAAGAGGTTGGCAGCGGCTTCTCTGATTGGTCAATCCCCAAAATACTAATGACCTTGGGAATTTTTAAACTAAACGATAGACTGTAGTTATAAATAGTGTAAATTATTTAGTCACTTGTTGACAATAGATGATTAATTCATTCAACTGGAAAAATCAGGAGCAAGCTATCGTTAATAACTGGAACTAATTGACAAGTCGATTGCATTTCAATACGTAGGTTAAAATATTAAGGATTCATGTAAATGTAAAGTAAATATGTAGTGTCAACATATACTTAATAAATACGTATACATTGTTCGAAGAACTAATTATGCAATATAAATGGTCCTGTAAGTATAATATACATGGTTCAGTATGTACAGTTTTTACATAGTTCTGTAAATATAATATACATGGTTCTGTATGTATAATCGTTAAAATTTAAAGAGAATTTATAGATAGAGATAGATAGAGAATATTTTAAGATTAAACAATTTAAACAATATTTGTTAACTTTTTGGTTATGTATGTATAATATACATTACGCCATGCATATGCATGTTATGTCATGATTGTTTATGAAATAAACTGTATTAAAGAAACGTTTCCAAGAGGAGAGACATATTTTCGAAACTGATACAACTATTTTAAGAATTCTATATAATAATAATAATGCCCGTTTAGAGCCTTGCGGCTCATCAGGGATAACCCCTGCGGGAACCACCTCGGGTGGTAGTAGCAACCGTTACGCTCAAAGTGAATTCTAAAGTTGGCGATAGTTTATCTAAACAATAATCTTCTTTTAAGAATTCTATTTTAATTAAAACAAATGAAAGAGTTCATAGGAATGATGCATACAATAGAAGCCTAAATTTTAAGAAATCGTAAGAAATCAGGATAGTACCATATGTTTTCTTTGGATAATTTAGAACAAATATCTGATAAAAATAAAACATAATACAGCACGGATGCCTTAGTAACATGATACTGAGACCCTCTCTTGTTGCGCTTTTGTCAATTAGAAATTAAAAAGAAAAATAGTTAATTATAAATTAATATATATATATATATTATATATATATATATATATATATATATATATATATATATATATTATATATTATATATATATATTATATTTATATGTTTATATATTTATTATAATAAATGGTTTATATATTTAGTCAATTAGAAAGGTCGGCTATCAATAAACGAATATCTCTAGGCGAGCAAAGTCTGCAATAGTAAACATAAAGAGTCATTAGAGCAACAAGAAGGACAAAGTAGCATTACTTTGTAACAAAGAAAAAGAGAAAATAAGGAAAAATATTAAATAAAGAAGTATTAAAATCTTTATAGTACAAGGTAGTGTGTTTTCCTTAAACGTTGCTCCAGGCGGGTTTGAAAGCTTCCTTTTATTACATTCTATCAAATATAAGACAACTTAAAAAAAGTCAAATATTGTTTTTAACTAAGGTATAACTTAATATCATAATAGAATTTCAATTAGAAGGATTATTAAAGGATACTGGCAGAGAGTCAAATGGAAAACATTGATACCAACATAATCACATTGAACAGCTTTAATTTCTAACATGATTTGGCAACACTGCCTAAACTTATGTTTATTACTTTATAAATAAAATAACTTTGTTAATAAAAAAAATCAATTTACTCATTTAAATAAATATAATAATAATATATAATAATGATTTAATATTAATAATAGAAATTCCTATACATTTAACAACTGTGTCAGATAAATGAAAGGTATATCATACTGACAAAAAATGTACATTTTTTTTTAATTTTCCTCATTTAAATAGTATATTGGAGTATTCAGTTAGCACCAAAATCTAAATTTTACCTGAAGTATCCTTTAAGGTGTTTTTATTTCTTCTGAGTAAATTATTTTAAAATTAAAAAGGTTGTTTTTACCGCAAGTTGAAGAAGCAATCGAAGAATCAGGTACCGTCGATACTTGCTGTTGGATATGAATATCCCTGGATCGGTTTCGGCATAACGCCATCATCAGCTGGCGGGGCAACACTCGAGCTTTCAACTAATAAATTTATATCAGTAAATAACTTTATTAGTTGAAAGCTCGAGTGTTGCCCCGCCTGCTGATGATGGCGTTATGCCGAAACCGGTCCAGGGATATTCATATCCAACAGCAAGTATCGACGGTAGCTGATTCTTCGATTAATATTATTTTATTTAAATAAAATAAACTTAAGTAAATAAAATAAATAAGTATGCATAAAATAAACTTAGTAAGTAAACCTTAAGTTTATTCATTTAAATTAAATTTTTAACTAAAGTATTTTATGTTAAATCTTTAGGGCATTTTCTTTTATCAAGATTTTAAACTATATTAATAATAACTAATCCATAATATTAAAAGTTCTTTTAATCAATAAATTATTTTATTTTTAATATTTTATATCAAAATGTTTAACAGTTTTATTACTTATTCAAGTCATAAAAGTATAAAATAAGTATTCCATGGCTGTATGGTCCTAGTAGACCAATGCCAAAAAAAAAAAAAAAAAATCTTTAGGGCCCTTTTGTACTTCTCTAGGGCCCTGATCAAGTATGTAAAGGGCCCGTTGAAATCCAGTCTCTCGTTTGTGACCTTTAAAGGTCCAGGTATGAAGAGTGGATGCCTTAAAGAACCTAAATTTAAGTAACAACTTGAGAATATTTTGAAAGTACTTCAAAACATTTGTCCCTAGGCCCTAACATAAAGTGTAAGCCTCCTATGACTCTTATGTAATGAATATATCAAATATTAAGTATGTAAGTAATTTAAATTTTTTTTTCTTTAAGCTTATTTTTCTCAAACATTAACGCTCTCACCTTCAATGGTCAGTGTGGACGTCTATGCTATCATCGTTGTTCTCAACTAGATAAAAAAACATGAGGCCTTCAGAGCTTCCCGCCATATTTAGTCAATCGCTAAAACCGGAACTAATGCTCATAATAAATTGTAAACTTAATGTGTTAACATTACATATTAGCACAAATGCATAAATTTCAGCACAAACAAACCATTTTTTGAGGTTTTATGTTTTTTAAACTCTTGCTGAGTCATAATTGTATAAATTAATTAAATTAATTTATACAATTTATTAATAAATAATAGGTTTTTTGTACCAAGATTAATTTCAATCTAAGAAAGCCTTCGAAAGTAATCGTGTCCCATAGAAACGTCTAGGAAAAATAAATCTCGTACATACATACACACACAACACACACACACATATACATATATATATATATATATATATATATATATATATATATAATATATATATATATATATATAACCTGTCCCTATATTAACCTGTCCCTTGATGAACCCCTCTCCTACCTTCACCAGTCCCTCCACTAATGTTTCCTACCAAATTCCTTCCTCCTCTAACTGTACTTCTAGAAACGTGGTATATTGCCTTGAGTGTCGGCGATGTGATTGTTTCTACGTAGGGGAGACTTCAACTCCTTTAAACCTACGCATTAACAATCATAGAAACTCATGCTTGGACTTGAGGAGTGATCTACCCGTTTCAGTACATGCTCGTTCCCATCAAACATCCTCTTTTAATGACCTCTACCAAGCTCGCGTTCTAAAAAAACTTCCTGAAGACACTCCTACTCCTATCCGCCGTAATTGGGAAATTGCCCATCAGCTTGTCCTCAAATCCCGACTCCCCCCTGGCATCAACAAACAGTAGTGTCTATCTTTTATTTTTATTATTTTATTTTATTAATTTTTTTTTATTTATTTATTTATTTTTATTTTTATTATTTAATATTTATTTATTTGTTATATCATTATTATTTCCTTATTTTATATATTTTATTTAATATCATTATTATTTCCTTATTTATTTATATTTTATTTTAAATCTTCCTATTTTACTTACATAGCCTCCCTTTTTATTTTATTCTTCTTATTCCATACGTTTCACCATTTATTTCATTTAGTTATATTTCCTTCTTATATATTTTATTCATTTATTTATATTGTTTTCATATTTTTATTTTATATATATTTTTATTTCTTTGTATACTCTCTCCTTTTTCACCTCACTCCCTCTTTCAGCTTCTCATTATATATTTTTAATTTTCCCTCTCTATTTATTTTATTTTTTCCTGTCTTTTTATTTTGATATTTCCCTTGTATTTATTTTGTACGAATGATATTTTTGAATATGTCTTTATGACGGTTACGTGGTGTGAAATTAATGTATGATCGTATAGAGTGTTTTCGAGCAAGTCTATTCCTGTACATGTCCGGTACCGTGCTATATAGTATACCTCCTTCCCATTGGTCCAACCCCACCCCTCTTAATACCCCTCCTAATCCATTTTCCTGTAGATCCTATCTCATCTTTACCGTTCAGTCTCTCTTCGTCTGTGGAAGAACTTTAACAGTTCGAAACGTTACGTTTTTATTGTAAGTTTTCTTAATGTTTCTATATTTTCTTATAATTAAGTATTAATATATATATATATATATATATATATATATATATATATATAATATATATATATATATATATATATATATAATATATATATATATACATATACATATGAGTAAGTCCCAAAAAATTCTCCTATGTAAAATTGTCCTTTTCATGTAAAAATAATCATAATCATAAATAATATAATTACGTTAATAAATAATATAAATACATTAAGCATATTGAAACTTAAAGGAAAGTACTACTATATAACACATATTTTTAATACAGAAATTTCGTCACCATTCAGAACACATAATTCCTCTTACAATATAGTTATAATTAGTGTAAAGTATTTAGTCATCTCTTGACATTGGATGGTTAATGGGATTAACTGGAAAAATTAGCAGAAAGCTATTGTTAAATAACTGGGACTAGTTGAGAATTCCCAAACGAATTTAACTTAATTTCAATCAATAAGGTGATTTCAATTTTCCTCAGGACAAAGTAAAGCGAGTCTAACGAGCGTAGAGAATTTGATATGATAAGGAAAATTAGCGAGCTACACCGCACCCCGAACATTACTCAATCAATAAGCGAATAGAGATAATTTTATGCAACATTTGAATTTTATAATTGTATTGAAAATTAAAATCAAATATCTTACTAATCAATTTAATTTTGAAAAGTCCGTTTTCCTCAATAAAATTTTCTATCCTTCTTTAGTTGAAAATTTACCTTTTCCTTGTTTAACATGATTTCTTAGAAATTATTTGACTTTTGACAAGAGTAATTGTCTCTAGAATGTATTAGTCGAGTATTTTGGACAATTCGTTGAATCCTTAATCCTTGTCTCCTTTGACAAGAATAAATATTCGTTTTAGAGAATCCTTCTTTTAATGATTTCATCAGAATCAAATAATTAAAATCGAAAATGAGTCACTACGCTCAAGATTGGTATTCTTAAAACTTAAATATAATTACACTATCGACTATGTCATGTACCGTAGAAATAAATGAAAATAAATTGAATGCAGCACAAAAATTTTTAAGTGAGATCTTATCTATAAGATTAAGTGAGATGTAAACGTTTTATAAGTATCTATGATTATAAGCTAAATTTAAAAATTACTAAATGTTTATTGTATGAGTGCAACACGTATACCTAACAATAATACGCTGTCTTATTAAATTTGAGCGACACATACATAAGCCATAATAAGTGTAATTGACGCTTATAGCCATAAACTAGACACATACATAAGTCTCATTAAGTGTGTACTACACGTATAACCATATTCATTAAGTATGTGTGACACATATAAACATAAACAAGACATATACATAAGTCTCATTAAGTGTGTACTACACGTATAACCATATTCATTAAGTATGTGTGATACATATAAACATAAACAAGACACATACATAAGTCTCATTAAGTGTGTACTACACGTATAACCATATTCATTAAATTGTGTGACACATATAACATAAAAGACATATACATAAGTCTTATTAATTGTGCTTGGAACGTATAACCATAAAGAAAACACATTCGTACTTCTCATTAATTGTATAGAGAACGTATAACCATAAACAAGACACATCCATAAGTATCATCAAGTGTGTACTACACGTGTAACCATAAACAAGACACATCCATAAGTATCATCAAGTGTGTACTACACGTGTAACCATAAAGACACATCTATAAGTATCTCAAGTGTGTACTACACGTGTAAATAACAATACACACATAAGTCTAATTACGTACTTTAATTACTCCTAAGTGATTTATTTATTAATTTTAGAATATAAACCATATTTATCTAATTTTAATTAAATATTTTCATACTTTCAACTAACTTTATTCAAGAATGTTTTATCAATAAGAGTAAATGATGAGATTTATTTCCCTTAAAAAATTAGAGATAATTTAACTAAAGTATGCATAAAATTTAAAGCTAATAAATTTATTAGGCAGAGACCTTTTTATTCTTTTTAATTAAAATTGGCGTTTTATTAAACTTTTAATAAAGCTGTATAAGAGAAAAAATATCAATAAAGTCACTCACTCTTACGTGCAAACAAGAATAAGAGACGAAATTTTCTTTTAGGCCATTCAATAAATCATTATAAACGAATAAATAATTCTGGCGTAGAGATCCCGCAAGCCAAGCGAATTTTCTTTGAAATTCGGTCTCTTTTAACCACCATTACATTTTTTTGACATTTTGGTCAACTTAAAATAGTCGTATCGACTCCGGACCAGTTTTATTTGATTCAGCCATATGACCTTTTTTATGCTAAAAAAGTTATCCTTGAATTTTGCTGTTTTTTAAAAAAATTGCAGACTTAGCAAACAAGGTTAATGACGTCACAACAATCTGGTTCCGTGTTTTTCCAAAAAATCGTGTTGATTTTTGTACCATGTTTGATTAAAAAAAGAGAGTTTGAGTGCTTACAGAAATCTGATAGAAATACATACACACACATACATACATATATATATATTATATATATATATATATATATATATTGTAACTTGACGCATTCTATCTCAAGAAACGTACAAGTATAAGAATTTAAGGTAGCAGGTTTTAAGACGAATAAATTGGATCTAATAAAACAATTTATAAGTTTCATACATATAATAAAATTATCATAAAAGAATAACTTATAACTAAATAATAAAAATATGTCGACTCATCCACTGGTGTTCCGTTGTCCAGAGTAGCTGCTATAGCGCATGAGTACAGAGGTGTCGGATTAAGTTAAATGAAGTCGAGTAGTTTGAGAAAGTTCTAATAATATTGCGCGAACACGACGCAACACGTAAATAAGAGTTATTATGAGGCCTCACGATACCCGGGTATTCAATGTGCGTAAATTATGCGTAATGTACAATTAAAGATGTTTATGCAATAATTACTCCAAGAAGGCCGGAGTGTACCTAAAATCCATTATCTCAATCTCGTGAGAGCTCAGTATCAAGATCCTTCTATACACCTGCGCACATGCGCATAGTCACGGGAATGTACCGCATACGCCATGACTAGCACTACATACTATACGCTACATAGCCCCGCCTGGTCAGCAGCATTTTGACCAAGATAAATGTGGGAGGGATAAGTGCTTAGCAAAAAATCTGATGACCATAGAAGAATATATTCATTTATAATATGCAATACAGCATATGCAAGATATCCAGGACGGGACACCAAGCTGCATTAACCTTCAAGATACGGGCCCTGGTGAATATGCACCAACAAAGTTCATGAATAACTTTAAGATGAGTAGTAATGACGAGTTCGATAAAAATAAATTTAACCTTTCAAGATAGTTCACGAAACAATAATAAACGAAAATTATAAACTACATAACTAAGAGATAAAAAAAATAAACTAAGAGTTCAATGATTACATTGAAAACAAATAATCTTCAATATCAAACAACAAAATCAAATTAAATTATCTCAAATAGTACATATTATAAAACTATGCTATTCAATTTAAAAAACAAAAAATTAACTTGACAAAATAATATAATCTTCATTAATAACATAAATAACATTTATCTTCAGAAATTATACAAATGTATTTTTAAGTTAAGTCTTTAAATTCATCAAGAAAATAAACAAAATAAGATGGAAAAATTAACTCTCTTGGTCAAATATAAAATAAGAAAAAGTAATCTACAATTAATTAATTTTAATGGGCTCAATATAAGCCTTAATTTTAGATACATGATTCCCTTACTTCTTTCAGTAAGCTCGTCTTCTAATTCATAAGAATCAAAACCAATGATACGTTTAATTATATAGGGACCTTGATAGAGGGCAAATAGCTTCGCTACTTCCTTATCTTCGCTACTAGAGACGTTTAAGGCCCTTACCAATACTTTATCTCCTACCTTAAATTTAGCAAAATATTTTTCTTTTCCTAATTGACGCTTTTTATTACGTTCGCCCCTCTTTTTCATAGATTGTTTTGCCTCGTTAAGACTTAAGTAATAATCTTTATCTTCACGTTCATCAGGAATCCAACGGTACCAAAATCGCGACGGTTTTTGACCTAATTGGATTTCAATGGGGGTGTAACCGGTCGCTTCGTTCGTAACTTCGTTTAAACATTTTTCAATATGAGGGACCCAATTGGCCCATTGATTATGGTGGTCTCTAGTAAGAGTGCGTAGTAATCTACCTATCTCTCTATTGTATCTTTCAACGGGGTTAGCTTCAGGATGACGTATACTCGTAAAAGATAATTTTATTCCTTCATCCTTAAGTTTATTTTTCCAAATCTTGGCAGTGAACTGAGTACCCTGATCGCAAAGTATATGTTCCATTTTACCGAATTGGGCTATATATTCATCGAAGGTTTTTTTAATCACAATACTCGCAGTGGCTTTTCTAACGGGATATATTTTTTATAAATTTGCTAAACACGTCTAAAAGCACGAGCGCATATTTTACCCCGTATATCGATGGTACGAGAGGACCAAAAAAATCCATACTTACCAATTCACCAACTTTACTCGGTATAATATTTTGGTAAGGGGCCATATTGTAAGCATTAGGATAT
Source organism: Microvelia longipes (assembly GCA_018340805.1). Lineage (NCBI taxonomy): Eukaryota > Metazoa > Arthropoda > Insecta > Hemiptera > Veliidae > Microvelia > Microvelia longipes. The sequence goes on from JACMZG010001913.1 coordinate 38,002,802, forward strand.
TTACATCTCTGACAAGTATCGCAAGAAGTAATGATGCGCTTTAGGAACGATAACAATTTAGGAATGTAAAACGACTCACCAAGTATTTTATAACATTTTTGTATACCCGCATGCCCGTAAATTTCGTGACAGGACCAGATTACAGGTTCAATTATTTTTTCAGGCAAGCACGCTTTCCATATATTATTGTGTTTAGTGTAAGATATTATTTATAATCTTATATTTCTCATCCAGGAATCCGTTTTTAATTTCTTTAAGTTTAATTAATAACTTAGGATCTTCCTCTTGCAATTTATTTAATTTTTGAAATTGTTTTATAATTTCATTACTAGGGTTTATAAGCAGAGGTTTGGCAATAGTGAATTCGGTATTTTTGACATACGTACTCATGTTAGAATCGTGCCCGGGGGGTACCTAGATAAAGAATCCGCGATAGTATTATACTTACCCGGAATGTATTTAATTTCAAGTTCATACTCCTGCAGCGCTATAACCCAACGGGAAAGCCGGGAATTAGTTAATTTGCAGCTTCTCAGGAATGTCAGTGCTTTATGATCAGTGAGCAGAATAACCTTGGCATTCCATATGTAAAAACGAAATTTACTTACCGAATAAATGATACTTAACAGTTCCTTTTCCGTAGTACAATATCTTAATTCCGGTCCTTTTAATGTACGGTTAGCAAGACTTACAATATCATAATCGTCCTCATTATTCTTTTGTAGTAACGCTCCTCCTATAGCGTAATCTGAGCTATCACATACCATGTAGTACGGTTGGTGAACTAAAGGAAATTTCAAGACTACAGTATCAATAAATAACTTTTTTAAGTCATTAAATTGTTTTTCTTGATCGGGACCCCATTCCCACTTAGATCCTTTTTTAATAAGTGTAAGCAAGGGGTAAATGTGGTCACTAAATTTTTTAACAAATTTTGAATTAAAATTTATCAATCCCAGAAATGATTGTAAATCCTTACGGTTTTTTGGGGATGGAAATTCCACGATAGCTCGAATTTTTTGTTTTTGAGGTTTGATCCCGATTTTTGAAATATGAAAACCTAAGAAATTTATACTGGCTTTAACAAATTTGCATTTATCTCTATTTAAAGTAATTCCCGCGTCACTAAGTTTTTTAAGTACCAGTTTCAGAACTCGAAAATGCTCTTCTATAGTACTTTTTGTCATCACCAGTACGTCATCAACAAACGCCTTAACATATTCTTCTAAACCGACAAGTATAGGATTTAAACTTTTAATTAATGCCGCTTGGGCCGTTTTTAAACCGAAAGGCGTTACTTTATATCTATACGTATGACCTTCGTACGTAAACGCAACATATTTCTGACTGTTTTCGCCTAATGCTACATGCCAAAAACTACTTGTCACATCGAGGCTAGTAAAATGGCACACGTTACCACACTGAGCAATTAAAGTTTCTATAGGAGGGGGGCATTCATATTCAGGGCGTACATTTTTATTTAATTTACGTAAATCTAAGCAGATACGTACTTCATTATTTTTCTTTAACACTGGAATCATAGGGCTAATATATTCGCTAGTTCCCTCCTCGATAACCTTACATTCGATCATTCTATCGATTTCTTTACGAACCTTATCGCGTAGTCGAAGAGGTATAGGGTATGATTTTCACAAAACGGGGTTTTATCGGTGAGTTCAATGTGATGAACATAATTTTTTATTCTTCCCGGTCTATGACTAAAAACAAAGTGAAATTCATCAAGTATAGATTTTAATTGGCTTTGCTGTTCAGCAGTCATGATCACATTTTCTTCCTCCTCATCATCATTTAACTCACCCATAACACTCTGAATCTTTCTCAAATCAGCATGCATACAAATATTTTCTATAAGAACAGAATTTTCCTCAAAATTTATTTTTTCAAGAATATTCTTGTAATAAAATGATATATACTTATTTTTTAAATCAATACGAGCACCGATCTTATATAATAGTTCCACACCGATAATAACTTCTTGTATAAGATCAGGGATGACTAAACATGCTGATTCAGCACTATAAGAACCTAATTTTAAACTGTAAGTACGCCTGCTCTTTTATGATTTTCGATCTACTGCCTGTCACTCCAACTATTTTAGTGTTTGATAAAGGCAGGGTTAATAACTTTTTGCCGTATTTCTGGCGCAAAAAATCAAAGAATTGTTGAGATATACATGTTACTTCACTGCCTGTATCGACTAGAGCAGATACCTTAATAGATTCTATATAAATTTTGATAACAGGACAAAATACTTTTTTGTCCTGGGACATCTCTTTATTGTCTTCAGACAGTAAATATTCTCTTGGGTGTTCCCAGTCTTCATCGGAATATTGATGCATCAGGGTACATACTCTTGTTACTTTTGGAGTACGCCCTTGGTTTTCATGGCAAATATACGTTGCACTACCGCCATGAGAATTCAGTGCAACCCTTTCTAGTTTTCCGAATCCTCTAAAGCTTCAACATCATCAATTTCATTTATTTCTTGCTCTGGATTATCTCCAAACGATTCATTCTCTTCACACTTAATAGTTCTTATTAGCTTTTCGATACGTATTGTTTTTCTCCTTCTCATTTATTCCTTTCGCAGGCGTCTTGTCTTCGTTTAAGTTATTATTATTAGTATATCTTCTTGGATTTTTATTATCTTTAAAATTATGTGTTGGTTTGTTATCGTCTTTTCTCTTTGTATGTCTATCGTCTAATACCCTTAAAATATCAAGAAATGTTTTTACTTCTGTGGTACGACCACATAAATATATATTTCCAACATCATGATCGAAGTGGTTCACTAGGTTTTCTATTATTTCTTCGTCTGTCATCTTTGGTATCAATTCTCTGGCACTGCTAATTTTTTTTAACGCATATTCCTCTCTAGTGGCCCCCTTAGTCTCGTCGTAGCGACCATTCATTAAATTTTGAGCTATTTTTCGTTGAGCTACTTTATCCCAGTATCGATTTAAAAATTCTTTTTTAAAAATTTCAAACGTTTTTATATTTTCCGACATAACGTTCCACCAATGCCCCGCCATACCAGTAAGGGCTTGGGAATAAAACGTATTTTTTCTTTCTCTAAAATTATGTTTAAAACGAAAAATTCCTCTAAATTTTTTAAAAATATTGGTGCTATTTTATCTTTATTACTATTTCCACTAAATTTAGGTAAGGTCACCTCCGGATAAACCTGGTTTAACGCAGTGCTGCGAGCAACTGCCCCGCCGCTACTTAAGGTACATATACGGTCTACAACTCCCGCTAAATTGTTTTCAATATTCGATACGTTTGTCTCGATTTTATTCTGTCTCTCGGTTAAAATTTCTACACTGCTTTTTACATCTAAAATTTTCTGTTCATTATCTTTTATCTCGTTACCTACTTTGTCTAAATCTTGTATCATACTACCGAATTTATCAATCACTTCCATTCTTAAGTGTTCAATACCTTGAACATTATCATTATTCTTTAATCTAAGTTCCTTAGCCGTGTTTTCCAGATCATTTTCCACTTTTTCTATACGATTAGTATGAATTTGTAACGAAGCCTCAATGCCTAGTTTAAGTTGCTTTAGAGTGTCTAGGTCGTTTTTTGAAAATTATCAACATCCGCACGAAACTTGTTTTGATTCGAAAAAAAAATCACTTAACTTTGATGTCATAAGTTCATCAAATTCTTTTAAAGTAATCGTTTTATCTGATTTCTTCGTGTCCCCGCCGTTACCGTTTTTATTATCACCTTCCTTACTTCCTCCAGCGGTTCCACTATCTCTATTTCCACTGTATCCACTATCTTTTTTACCTTCCAATCTGACAGAGCTACCACCATCCTTATTTCCACCAGCATCAGTACTTTTCTTAGACTCGCTATCGTTTTTTCCTCCTACATTACTGGCAATCCCAGTTTCCTTACCGACACCAGACTTAATATTCTTTTGATTTCCGTTTCCTGTCATTTTGTTCTCACTTATATTATCACTAGGAAGCTTATTTGTTTGTTTTTTTCGTACAGACACACGCCAGTCACTCTCCTCAACACTCATAACTTGCTATATACCATGCTTTGCATATAATATATATACACAAAAAAAATCACAATATATCCTACATCCAATACAAGATTAATCCTATAAATATAATATTATTTAAGTAAAGAAATGTATGAAATTTATAACTAAAAAAATTATATATATGCTTGTATATGCAAGAATAACAAGCTCACTGTGAACATAGAATCACAGATATTTGACAATGATAAGCGAACCAAATTCCAATTTATTCGCCCCGCCAGTTGGACGCCAATGTAACTTGACGCATTCTATCTCAAGAAACGTACAAGTATAAGAATTTAAGGTAGCAGGTTTTAAGACGAATAAATTGGATCTAATAAAACAATTTATAAGTTTCATACATATAATAAAATTATCATAAAAGAATAACTTATAACTAAATAATAAAAAATATGTCGACTCATCCACTGGTGTTCCGTTGTCCAGAGTAGCTGCTATAGCGCATGAGTACAGAGGTGTCGGATTAAGTTAAATGAAGTCGAGTAGTTTGAGAAAGTTCTTAATAATATTGCGCGAACACGACGCAACACGTAAATAAGAGTTATTATGAGGCCTCACGATACCCGGGTATTCAATGTGCGTAAATTATGCGTAATGTACAATTAAAGATGTTTATGCAATAATTACTCCAAGAAGGCCGGAGTGTACCTAAAATCCATTATCTCAATCTCGTGAGAGCTCAGTATCAAGATCCTTCTATACACCTGCGCACATGCGCATAGTCACAGGAATGTACCGCATACGCCATGACTAGCACTACATACTATACGCTACAATATATATATATATATATATATATATATATATATATATATAATATATATATATATATATATATATATATATATATATACACATACAACTGGTCCGAAGTTGATACAACTACATAAAGCGACAATAAAAAAAAGAAAACAGAGGTGAATTACCTAAAATACGGCCGGTAAACATTATATTTCAAGTGAGGAGTCGTTTTCAAAGTTTTTTGGGCCTCTGAGTAAAATACAAATGGTCTAGAGTCAATACGAGCACTTAAAGTACTCAAAGCCAGGGTACCTGGCTTTGAATTCTAGTAAAGACGATTATTTTTCTATCGCCTTAGGTACATTATATATGTTAATAACTACAAATTAATTCTGACGTGGTGCTCCACAAGCCGAGCAAATTTCGTTTGGAATTCGTGGTTCCGTGCTTAACTAAACATTTCTTGCTTAAGGTTCCGGTTTAGACTTTATAACTTGAGCAATTATCAAGCTCTACTTGTAGCTCATTTTTTCAGTATTTTTCAAAAACAAATGCACCCAAAGCTTTAAAGATAAAAACATATTATCTTTGCAAACAGTTTAACAATTCACTCACTGTTGTCACACGTTGTCACACTCGTGTTTTGTTGCCACAAACACTGCTAGTAACTCATTTTTGGTATTTTTCAAAAGAAATTCGCTAAAACCTTTAAACACTAACTGAACATAATATAAACACTAAACAATGGCAAATAATAGTGTGCTCTGCCAATTTTAGAAGCATAGTTTTCTAATTAACATGTTAACTATGCGCATTTCCTTTGGGAAATACAGAAAACAAATTACGAGTAGTTCTTAAAAACTGAGTAACTGATCAACTTATAAAGCATAAATCGGATCTTAAAGCAAGAAATGGGTTGCTAAGCAACACGCATTTCAAAGGAAATTCGCTCGACATGCGGACCTCCGCACCAGACTTATTTAGAATATGAGAAGAGTAACACGACATGCAGAGGAATATTAATACTTTACATCGATCTATAAATTAATAAATCAAAAATTGAAAGAATCATTAATTAATTTTTTACCGAATTTCAAAAACGGAAGGTATAAAATATGAATCTAGTGATCTGGTCTAAGGTAAACCTCCAACTCAATACCTCCACGTGTTTGTATAGTTAATTAATTATCTTAAAATTCTTCAAACCTGCTGTGAAAATTAAAGCGATAATGAAGGCGGAAATTGGGGTGGAGTTTTCGCGAAGGGCTGGAGGAAATCTGGGTAAGGAAACGGTTTGGATTAATTGACCTAAAGACAGATGAGAACTGTGATTAATCTCTGTAAAGATGACATTATTAATCTTTCAAAGTCTCAAAAAAAGATTAATTTACTTTTTGATTATAATATAGATAAAAATTTATTTTACTTCGCTATCTTTAAAGATGAGGAAGTATGGCAACTGCAAAGTTTGTAAAAGTATCACAAGCTTCAACTTTTTTCACTAAGATATTGGTCTCTAGAAATAGGTCACATTTTGACAACCGTTCTTACCGAGGTCAAAAGTAGGAAGTTTGGGAACCAAGATTTCAGGATATTTTTAAAGATTCATAGAATGCACTTTAGAAATGACGCCCTCGGTAAAATAATATAATATTAGCCATTTTATGCTAAAATATGTACATACTTTAACATTTAATAACTTATAAACATATTAATATTAAACATTATATTACCACATATTTTATTTATGTTATATTTTCTTTAAATTATTAATTTTCCATTTTCAATATATTTCCTCTTAACAGCATTTCGGCTTATCGTTTCGGTTTTGAGCCCACTGGATAATTATGCGCATTTCCTTTGAGCATAGTTTTAAGGAGTCAAAGTTGGCGCATTTGAAATTTATCCCAAGGTATATCTTAAATCTCACAAATATTATAGTAAATTTGTGTAACATTAATTTTATAAGTAAAAATACCTTTCCAGTATCTGTTTTAAATAATAAGTAAAACAAATTAATTACAAATTTAAAGATAAACCTTTAAAGATAGCTGACTAAGCTTAAAGATATGTAACTGAGCTTTAAACTAGTGCAAATAATAGTGCGTACTTATAATTTTAGAGGCATAGTTTTGTACAACCAACTGGATAATTATGCGCATTTTCTTTGGAAAATACAGACAAAATGAGTTACGAGCAGTGCTTGACAATTGAGTAACTGCTTAGGTTCTTAAGCATGGACCGGAATTTAGCAAGAAATGAGTTGTTAAGCACGGAAACACCCATTCTAATTGAAATTCGCCCGACAGCGGACTACCACGCCGGAATTATTTATTTAGTAGTTCTAAACTTATATAACGTAAAAACTATAAAAATTATCATTCCAACAAGGATTGCTGTTAAGCCCGGAAACACGCATCCAAAGGAAATTCGCCCGACATGCGGAACACCGCGCCAGAATTATTTAATTTTTTACCAGCTGGTTGAGCGAAGGACGGTACAAAATAAAATATTGGATAGCGTAAGGGTAAAAATGATACAAAATCTTACCTCGTTGCAGGATTCCCTTTAGTGTAGAAGTAGCCAAGTTTTTGGGTGGTAAAGGGGCTGTATAGGAAAGGGATACTCAGCGCAGAGGTGAAAAGGTATTTTGAGGGCTGCATTGTGCAACGTATAAGTTTATTTTGAGCGGTTAATACAAAACGAAATAGCGATATTGAGCAAAACTAAACCAATAATTATAGCGTGGAAGCGTAATTTGAGCCGGCGTGTATACGTTGTGTATGACTTTCGCAGACTGACTCGATCTAAAAAAAAACTCCCTAGACCTGGTCAGTAAAGGGACAAATACCAATAAATAATGCATTTAACCACCATCTAGCGGCATTAATTCGAGCTAAAAACAAAATTAAATTCAAAGCCCAACCACCAGCTTTTTCATTGTTTAAACTGTCAGTTATTTCATTTTCATCTTCATTTTAATTAAGTCAAAATGTGAAACGTCGTAAATAATTACTAAAACTGTAAACAAGGTAAGAAATATTGTTAAGATTAACAAATAACTGACATTGTGAGTGTTACAACAACTTTAAAGCAATATTTGCTGCCTCAATAATATATGGGAATGAAAAAAGAGTCCCTCCACAAAAACAATAGTTTATTAGAAAAGCGCTTTCAACCTAACATGAGGCCATCATCAGTGCCATCTTTATGGCAGTTAAAAGATGAAAGTTATAAATACATAAAACTATTTTCTTTTCCGAGATGGTAACAGCTCGGTGAGTCGAGTAAGACACACCTAAGTAATATGTATTACTTAGTTCAGTAATACTTATAATAACTTTATAAGTAAAGTTATTACATTATTTAAAATTACAAGTAGTTTATTATCCTGTGTAAATGTATACGAGAAGCACAACAAAGTAACATATCAGCAGTAATACCATGAATGACGTAATATTTACCTAAAATTTGTAATAGAAATGATAACTGATTTTCTCTCTTTTTTCCAAACACACTAGTGAACACATCGCTGTCAACAAAGATGGTGATTAATTAGTTAACTATTGATTAGTGTATTCCAATGCATCAGTCAGTGTCAATTCTTCTTCACATGTAATGGAACTCAGGTTAGAATTACGAGATATATCCATCTTCCGCCGATTAGCTAGCACTACCGACACTAAATAAATCTTAAGTCTATTCGGAAGCCAGCTTTTAGCTTATTCCCTTTAGAATAAAATGAAAGCGTTAGGAAAGTATCGAGGTAACCTGTACCCCGTTTTTAATAATGTAAGTATAAGTTAAATTAGTAAACCAGCTCACCACTTTATGTTCAATTAGTAATCTTTGTTTACTCTGGCATAAAGCAAGCTTTGTTTATCATTTTGGAGGTATATAATCCAAGATAACCTATAAATAATACTAATAACAATATTATAGAAACGTCATGACCATTGCCAAGTTTCGTTGCAAAATAATTTTCTCTGAGAAAAATCCCAACACTAAGACAACAACCTAGGGTTGTTGTCCTAGACAACACCTAGACAACAACCCTAAACAAAATTTAGCATACTATATGGCCGGAGACAGTCAGGGAATCCCTTTATATTTTTATTTGCTATAGTTGAATTCCGTCACCAAAAATTCACTTTTTAGGAAATTTCCTTTGGACAATACTCGCTTATGGGATAAGCGTCTTGTCCCATTTGGGAGCCAAACTTCGCAAATCCGTTTCCGAATTACTGTACTTCCAAATAAAGATTTTGTTGGCATAGACATTTGATCCAGCGCCAGTTTTTTTAATAAATACAGTAATTTTACCTATCATATAAAGTAATATAAACATGAATACGTTTTGGCTTTTACGAAGCATCTTCATGCTTTAAAGAAAAGAAGCAAAGTGAAGCGTCGCCAACAAACCTAAACGAACGATTACTTTTCATGTCAGTGAAAAAATTGGTTGCCAGTTGTAACATCCATTTTCTGTTTATCTCTCTCTCTCACATATTTTTATGAAAATTCAGATCATTTATCTTAACACTTTTCTCATTCTAGTTTTCTTATAAAAAGCAATTTTTTATGCTCATATTTTTTTCATAATCATTATGCATAAAAGAAAATATAAACTTGACTTTTTATGTTAATAAATATTAATATTTCAGAGTACAATGTAGGTAGTATGAATATTATACCACTCTTAGAGAATCAAGTAAGTAAAGAACAATTTTTATTCTTTTTGAGAAAGTGAAATGTATTTTCATCTAGGTTATTTTTATAAATTTTTAGAATTTTCCTAGCACCGTGATCTATCTTGGGTTTTTACTTAACCAATTGGACAAGCTTATTTTACTGTTATTTATTTATTTATTTATTTATTTATTTAAAAAGTTTTACATGTTACCCTAACAGACAATGTCCACAAGTAGGATACATGGTAAGATAAAAGTTAAATTAATGCAATAAATTACGATATAAAATTAACTACAATACAATTACAGCTTATAAGTGCAATAAAACAATAACTAACAATTAGGGTTAAAAATATATAAAACATTCTTAAAGTAACATAAGTCAAAATTTAAAACTAGAATTAGGAGGAAAAAGATAGTTTTAGAATTGATTTTAAGGATTGGATGGTAGAAAGGTTGGAACTATTAATAGGAAGAGAATTTAACGAGGACACACAACGAACTATAGGACAAATAGAGGACAATTCTTTGACATAAAGAAACCTGCCACGGCGGCGACCTTCAGGGAGTATGACGACTTGCTTTTGAACTTCAGGACAGTCTATTTCATTTTTTAAACATTTACAAAGAAAAAGAACTTCGTGCGATCTTCGGCGTAGGCTCAGAGATTCAAGACCAAGTTTCTTACACAGTCTTTCATAAGAGTAATAGCAACGTTGGTAGAAATAACGAAGATAGCATATTCTTATAAACCGACGTTGAACAGCTTCAATTCGATCAGATCTAGTGACACCAAGATTGTTCCACACAGGCACAGCATACTCTAGAATAGGACGGACTAAAGTTTTATAAAGAGATAAAAAACAATCAATTGACAAACCACGAGAAACATAACTGATAAAACCTAAAGAACGGAGAGAACGACAAATAATCATTTCAATATGATTTCAAAGGTAAGCTTGCTGTCTAACATAACACCGAGATCACACACAGAGGACACTAAGGACAAAAGATTATTACACAGAGAATATTGAAAATGGTAAGGATTAGAACTACGAGTAAAAGAAATAACATTAGATTTATCACAGTTTAAAATAAGATTATTATTTACAGCCCAACGACTCACAGCGTTTATATCATTCTGAAGTTCAGAGCATGAGTCAATATCAGTAATCTTTTTCCAGATTTTGAGATCGTCGGCAAAAATTGCATGCTCACAAGTGAGAACAGAACTTACATCCATCATCAAACTAAAAATCCTAGGACTAATTCTGGAGCCTTGATGTACCCCAGATGTAGTTAAGAACTGAGTGGAGAGAGCATTCGAAACTTTAACACAACAAGTACGACAAGACAGATAACTTGATAAGAACAAAACAAGGTCAGGATGAAAGCCATTCGTGTACAGCTTGCTTAGTAAAATACCATGGTCGACAACATCAAAAGCTTTACTTAAGTCGAAATACACTACATCAATTTGACATCTTGAAAACAAACCAGAACCAACAGGCGAGAGAAAACTGACTAGATTTGTAATAGTAGATCTTTTAGAGATAAACCCATGTTGACGAGACGACGGGGAGGGAGATAAATATTTATCGATGTGTGCAAGCAAAAGTCCTTCAAACACTTTATTAAAGATGCAGCATATAGATATGGGTCTGTAATTAGATGCTAAGCATTTATCACCTGATTTGTGGAGAGGAATAATGTAGGCTTGATTCCATAAAGAAGGAAACATTTTAACGGAGATACTACAATTTATAATATCTAAAAAAACTGGAGCCAAAGTATAGGCGTTTTTACGGACAACAAAGCTAGGTATATTATCAGGACCGGCGCTAAAACTGTTTTTAACATTTTTAAGCATTGTATAGGATTGATAACGAGTAAAAAAAGGAGGAGGAACACGAACTTTGGGAGAAGGATTAGTTGGAGGAGGAAGAGAGAAGGAGAGGAAGGTCTGTATACTGATTGAAAATGATTAGAAAAAATATTAGCTATTTGAGTTTTATCAGAACAAGTTGATTATTATGTTTAAGAGAAATTTCAGAATTGTTACTATCTTTGGATTTATCAACATAACGCCAAAAATACTTTGGGTTCTTCTTTAAATTAGTATCAATTCTAGAATTTCTCTTTTCAATATCTTCATCTAACTTTATTTTTGACAATTTTCTATAGATTCTAAACAGATTAAAATGAATTTGTTTGTTAGATCTTTTGTATTTCATGAAATAGAGGTTTTTCTTTTGAATAATCTTTCTAAGTTGATAAGAATACCATTGAGGAAACTTAGATTTTTTAACAGATTTTAACTGTGTAGACTGAGAAATAGCAGAATTAATAACAGAAGTGAAGTTCTCAACTTTTAAATTAACATCAGTTTCATTATAAATAGAAGTCCAGTCTGTAGAAGATAAAATTTCGGAGAGTAGTTTCATATCACAGTTCTTGTAATCACGATAAACAAATCCTTCAGTGGTAGAGTGATAAGGTTTAAGAGATGGTGCGAAGTTTATAAAAAAGACTCGGGTGATAATTGTCCTCGGCTACAAGAGGATCAGGCAAGCGAACTGATGAAACTCAATGTTACAGAAAACTAGGTCAAGTAGACCGCCGTACATGTTATGAACAGAATTATGCTGGATAAAGCTGAAGTTGTTTACAAAAGATGTAATAATATTTGATCTTTGCCTTTTATTAGGTTGACCAGAAAAAGTATAATTAAGCCAATCAATACCGTCACAATTAAAATCGCCAAGTAAAAAACATCACTGTTACTTGGTATGATATCAGATATATTATCAAAAAACGTTTTAAGATCATTATCAGAAAGATGATCAGGAAGATATAACACACCAATGAATAGATTTTTCTGAGCCGAAGCACGCAGTTCAATCCAAACAGATTCTAAGTTTGATTCTAAGTCACGACGGCGTACATATTGTAAGTTGTTTTTTACTGCCAGACAAACACCTCCTCCTCTAGAACAATTAAGTCTAGAATAATCTCTATCAGTCCGTTCAACGTTATAAGTAGACGGAAAATAGGAACAGTTGGGTATAGAATCAGTAAACCAAGTTTCGGTAATTGCTATAAAATCAAAGGAAGAAGTGCAAACAGAGGAGTAGAACTCAGAAGCTTTGGTTCGTAAACCACGAACATTTTGATAAACCAAAGAGAGCATTAGTTTATTACAGACTAGCTAATAGGAGTTTCAAGAGTAGAGTCCACAGGGACGGTTATCGCTACTTAATCTGCCTATAAATGGCTTAAAAAAACAGTGAGGTGGCCAAATATTAGGATTGTTAATTTTGTTCAGATCGGATTCCAAGACAGATAGATGATAAGAAGAATAAGAATTAAAGCGAGTCTTAAGTTTTGATCACAATATCAGTAATATCAGTATTATCTTTGATATTGTCTTCGATTTCTTTTAGTGCAGTATTGGGATGAAGTCTAGTTATGAAAAGAGCAGATCTTTTAACCGGTTTGGATATGCTTTTTAATTTGGAATTAGTTTGGCTACCCTGCTGAACAGGTTGCCAAGCTTTCCACACAGGCTTAATAGAATCTTCAAAGTTAGTAATAATAGGGCTAGGTTGAATGTGTAAAGATTTCCCGTTTCCTTTCACTGAGTTCCCTGTACCAGTATTAGTAGAGGGGGTTTGAGCCGGACTAGAAGGAAGAGAGCGAGTATGGTTAGAAGGTTGCTCCGTTAATAACCCCTTGATTTCTGAAGGAACTGCTACAGGAAGGCTTATTAGAGTGGGGATTTGAACTCGTCTGTACTATATTAGAATACAACGGTGGAGTTTGATTGTTTACAATCGTGGATTCTAAAAAGTTTACTCTTGATAACAACAATCTGTTATTATTTACTTCAGATGCGAGTTGTTCACTCAAACTGTCAACCTTCTGTATTAACGATTTTATTAAATCGATGGTTAAGGCAGAGTTAGACAATATTTCAGCGGTAATGGTATCAGAAATAATATTATCAACTTTATTTATCCTAGAAGCGACAGGTGTTACAGGCTCATTAATATTATTTCTGGTACAAGCAGGACACTTCCAAGATGAGACGATCAAATCGTAATCATCATCGGTAATGTTCACACAAGATGCATGTACTTGGCATCGACAACGCACGCAAATTAATGCGTTTTGTAGTTTAGCTATAGGAGACTTACACGTTAAGCAGGAGGGTAGTGGTGGATTTATTTTGATTTTATCTAAGTACATATATATTATTTTACAAGTTTATCATTTATTTTATGTATTTATCTTGAAGGCACAGGTAAAGGTAGATTTTGATTGGCTCTCCCCTCCATGGGTGAGAAACACGCTACATAGCTTCCGAGTGAAGAAATTTAGTCGGCTTTACGAGACCATCGACGCCATTGATAGCCACGCCGCCGCTACTCAAATTTGGGTCTCATACAAATTTACCGCCTCCGTGCCGCCTCAAAGTGTTTATAATTTTGTTTTATCTTGAGCACAAATTTCATTTATCGTTTATTCTCTATAAGATTTTTTTAAGTTTAAGACGACCAGATCGCCAAGCTGCCGTACCCCGGGGTAGAAGCCGCCATCAACAGCATCAAGGTGAGCCAAAAATACTTATCTACTTTATTATACTTGTGCCTATTAAGTACTATTATTTTAATACGCATTCCTATCTCATTTATACAGTCCTATCTAGCTCATTATATATATTTTATTTAATTTTGTCATTTATTTGGTTAAACCACCATACCAGCCACGCAGGTGGAGTTGTACATCCATATTACTTGGAAACGTTTCACCATTCTTTTGGTCCTACAGATCTGGATATTTTTAAATTTTTTTTGTTTTTTATTTGCAATTTATTTGATAAAAATCGGCCTAGTAAAATATTTTTATTAATTTTCTTATTTTTGGCTTTTCTTACAATACCCGCCATATTGCTTTTCGTGTGTAAGAATTTACTCTTCGCGTTGTGTGAATTTAGTTGCTGTTGGTTGGACGAGTCCACTTTGAGGGCGTAACCTTCTTGTTTGGATATATGGTAACCCCCTGGATTCGGGCGAGCTCATTTTAATAATTATTATTTACGCGATAAAACCTTTGTCCGTACTTTTATATCTATTATATAGTTCACTGACATCGATTTGTTATTGTTTTGATTTGTCACCTGTTGCATTGATTAAATTTTATATCTATTTTCATTTTGTAAACAAAACTCATACTTTATTCTAATTAAATATTGTAATTTCTATTTAAATTTTTATTTTACTTTTGATTTTCCGCTTATTGAATTTAATAAACTGCTTATTATGGACGAGAAACTCTTGCTAAAATTGATGCCCTAATCACCAGGGAAACCGCAAAGAAAGAAAGTTTGTTCAGCAGAGTAAATACTCTACATGGTATGATAAAAACCCTAGAATCCCCAGGCAAATCTATGGTTCAAAATCAGGACCAATTTTTGATTAATGTTCGCTTGATTGATAGAGCTCAATTTGAAGCTGTTTTAGATCGTATTCATGATCTAGAATTAGAAAAAGATCCTGACTATAAGCCTAATTATGAAGCGCTCATGTCGTTTGATACTCTTTATGCTAACTTATTAGCAGCTAGAGATAAACTATTGGCTCTAAGAAGTAAGGATGCTAGCAGCTCATCAGCTGATAAGCCTGGTAATTATATTGACGGTTTTTCTAGTCAGTATGTTAAACGCTATACTAATTTGCCTGAATTGAAAATTACTACATTCAACGGCTTAGTGACGGACTGGCCTAGATATCGTGACGTATTTAAAAGTATTATAATAAACAATCCTACTATTGATCCCGTTCAAAAATTGAATTATTTAAAAAATACTGTATCTGATCGCGCCGCTGATGTTATTAAAAATTTCTCGATTTGTGATGATAATTTTGAACCCGCTTGGAAAGCATTGAAAGATAGATACGAGAGTGATAGAGTGCTGGCTTCACATTATTTTGATGAATTAGTTAAACCTATGAGTGTACCCGCTAAACCTAGTCTAGAATCGCTTCAATCGTTTGTCACTCAGATGGATGATAACGCCGAAGGTTTAAAGAAAATGAAGTTGGCAGATTTGTCTGATTTTTTATTGTTTAGTTTGGCTATCCGCAATTTAGATCCTGTCACTCGTAAAGCTTTTGAAAATAAAAATGGTGTTGATACCATTCCTAGTTTTGATAGTTTGATCTCTTACGTCAAATCTGAATGCCGCGTACTTGAAATTATTTCTACTTGTAGTACTAATAATAATACTAGCTCTACCCGCAAAATTAATAGTGAATCGCCGCGAAATAATTTTAATAGTTACAAGTCATCGCCTAACCGCAAAATTGTGTTAGCTACGCAAAGTTCTAGTAAAACTGAACACGATAAAGTCACTATTGACAACTCAAAAACAAGTTTAAGTTCTATTAAATGTCCTCAATGTTCTCTCGACCATCATCTTTATCATTGCCCTAAATTTTTAAATTTATCAGTTTCTGATCGCCATGCATTTATAAAGAAAAATGGTCACTGTTACAACTGTTTGGGCTTTCACAGTGTAAGTAAATGTAAGTCCTCGCGTACTTGTTTTTGTAGAAAACGCCATCATAATTTACTTCATTTTAATAATAATGTTCACAATTCGAACTCAAAAAATAGTTCTAAAGATCCGCCTGATTCAGACAATAGTGCTCCCGCTAATGTTAATAATATCTCTGATAATAACGTCTGTACAACCGTATCTTCTCTACAAACTATTGCTAACTCTGCCGCTATTTTACTTGGCACAGCCTGTGCTGTTATTCAAAATAGAAAAGGCGAATTTATTAATTGTAGAATTTTAATTGATTGTGCCTCTACAGTTACTTTAATATCACAAGAACTAGTTCACAAGCTTGAGTTACCTGTTCAGTCTTGTTCTCAAAATTTTACTGGTTTATCTAATAATTCTGTTGGTGTTAGTCTGGGTAAGGTAGAGTGTTTAATTAAACCTAGGTTTAAAAATAATCCTCAGATTTACGCACAACCTTTAGTTGTTGAAACCATTTTGCCTAAAGTGCCGCTTACAAGTTTACCCGCAAGTTGTAAAAATATAGTTCAAGGGTTAGATCTCGCAGATCCTGAGTTTTATCACTCTAGACCAGTTGATATTTTACTAGGTTGTAAAGTATTGCCTAAAATATTGGTGCCATCATCAGTGGTTTCACCGAACGATGACTTAATTATTTTTTCTTCTATATTTGGTCATATTTTTGGGTTCTATGTCAGTCCCTGATAAGATTAAAGATCAGTTTACTTCGAACAACGATAATTTAGCTTTATTAACCTATTCGTCTAATTGTACTATTGAGCAACTTAACAAATCTGTTGAGCGTTTTTGGGAAGCTGAAAACGTTTCAAATGAAACTGTTATGAGTCCTGAAGACGAGTTTTGTGAACAACATTTTATTAAAACGCATAGACGCAACTCTTCTGGCCGTTTTATCGTAGAAATGCCGTTTAAAGTTGATCCTGATACTCTAACTTTTCCTGAATCAAAAACGGTCGCATTAACACGTTTCTTTTCGCAAGAAAATAGATTTCGGAAAAATATTAACTTAAGAGATGACTGTGTTAGTTTTTTAAAAGAATATGAGGATTTAGGTCATATGGAAAAGGCCACCTCTCCTGGAGCCTACTATGTGCCATATTTTGTTGTTTTTAATCCGCATTCCCCTACCACTAAAGCACGGGTTGTTTTTGATGGTTCGGCGAAAAATTCTGGTACATCGATCAATGAAATGTTGTTTTCCGGTCCTAAATTGCAAAACGAAGTACCCAATGTTTTACTTAATTTCCGCATAGAAAAGTTAGTCTTTTGTTGTGATATCTCAAAAATGTATAGGCAGATTTTATTACATGAAAATCAACGCAAATTTGTTCATATATTTTTTCGAACCGATCCCTTATTACCTGTAACGGATTACACACTCTGTACTGTTACGTACGGTTTGTCTCCCTCTTCCTACTTATCGCATCGCTGTTTACTTCAACTTGTTAAAGACGAAGGTAGTAAATATCCTCTAGCTGTCCCTATTATAAAAGATAATTCTATAGTAGATGATATTTTTGGTGGATCGGACTCGCCAAGTAGTCTTATTGAGATAAAAAATCAATTATCTTCATTGCTTGCTTCCGGAGGTTTTCCTTTGAATAAATGGATTAGTAATTGTCCCGAGTTGTTGGAAAATATTCAGAATAATGAACCCTCCACCTCTCTAGTTATTCGTAACTCTGAAGACGATAATATTAAATTACTCGGAATCGGCTGGGACCCTAAATCTGATGTATTTTTCTTTTATATTGATCCTCCGCCTCTTAGCCCGACTTATTCAAACGTCAGGTACTTAGTGTGGTCGCACGGATCTACGATCCCTTAGGTTTTGCCGCGCCACAATATTTTTATTTAAATGTTTATTAAAGTCTATTTGGGAATCAGGTGTAACATGGGATGAACCTATTCCCCCCTCTCTTGCCTCTCAATGGCATCAATACTTATCAGAATTACCGCAACTTAATACTTTAAAAATACCTAGACTTTTATTTCCGTCTTTCCCGCTTAAATTCAGTTGATAGGGTTTTGTGATGGCAGTCTAAAAGGATCCGCCGCCGCATTGTATTTGAGAGTTCAGTTGATAACGGTGTCAAAATATTTTTGTTAAAATCTAAGACTAAAGTTGCACCGTCTAAAACACCCACTGTTCCTAGATTAGAATTAATTGGTGCATTGTTGTTATCAAAATTAGTAAAATCTGTGCAGCCTTTTATTTCTAAGCTTCCTATTAAAATTTCAAATACATATTTTTTTCTGACTCTACCATAGTTCTGTCATGGATTAGAAAACCCCTCATCTCCTCAAATTATTTGTGTCTAATAGAGTTGTATCGATATTAGAGAACACTTCAGTGTCTGAGTGGCACCATATTACTACTAATTATAATATTAGTGACCCCGCTTCGAGAGGTCTTACTCCGCTAAATTTAATCTCATATAGTGAATGGTTTAATGGACCTCAATGGGCTTATGAGCCCATATCTAGTTGGCCTATATTACATTTTGATAGCTTGCCTCTAGGAAATTTGCCTGAGGTTAAATCTGTAGATAATTGTGTTCTTGCCACCTCAGAGATATCAAATATTCCAGCTGCAGATCCTATTCCGTGGAGTACTCTATTTTCTAATCTTAGTAAACTTCAGCGAACTATGTTTTATTGTTTACATTTTATAAGTAACCTTCGATCTCCACAGAATCGTAAGCCACCACCTAATATGCTTAGTGTTCAAAACCTTACTTACGCTCTAAATGTCTGTATTCGTTCTGAGCAAGCATATTATTTCGCAGAAGAATTAAAACTTTTATTAGCAAATAAGCCTTGCTCAACCAAGGCTCAGAGTCTGTCACCTTTTTTAGATGAAACCGGTTTACTTAGAGTAGGCGGTCGTCTAGTTAATAGTAATCTTAGTTACAACGCTAAGCATCCAATACTTTTGAGCAAGAAAAGCGAATTAACTATACTTATTTAAGCACTTTCATAAAGTTTATTTACACGCTGGTTGCAGAACTCTTCAAAGTTTAATTTCTAGAGAATATTGGATTATTAATTGTCGACAAGTTATCCGCAAAGTTATTCATTCTTGTTTTGTTTGTGCTAAGCACAGAGCCGCTGTATTTACGCCGCCTATGGGTAATTTGCCCGCTTTTAGAATTAAACCAGATCAACCTTTTAATTTTTGTTCTGTTGATTTAGCTGGCCCTTATACTTTAAAAGAGAGTCTTCGTAAATACGCTCTCACTTACAAAGGATACTTTGCTCTCTTTATTTGTTGCGCTGTTAAAGCAGTGCATATCGAAATCTTAACAAGTTTATCTACTGATAGTTTTATAGCCGCTCTTACACGGTTTGCTTCACGCCGTGGAAAACCCGCTAATATTTATTGCGATCAAGCTTCGAATTTTCGAGGAGCTTCTCGCGAGTTCCGGGAAATAGTCGAATTTTTGCGTTCTTCTTCTACTAATAATAAATAATTTCGAAATATTTCTCAGATATTGGAATAAATTTTCATTTTTCGGTACCTAGAGCGCCTTTTATGAACGGTTTGGCAGAATCTAACATAAAAAATACTAAAAGGCATATTAGTCGTGCTGTAGGTAACCAGAAACTTACCTTCGAAGAATTCTCTACTATTACCGCCCGAGTTGAAGCAATTTTAAACTCTCGTCCTCTGTGTGCTGACACTAGTTCGCCGGACGAAATTCAAAGTTTAACTCCAGGTCATTTTTTGATCGGCAAACCGTTGGTCGCAGTTCCCGAGGTTAATCTAGAATCTATTAATTTAAGACGATTAAACCGTTGGCAACTTGTTGCTCAAATTTCTCAAACTTTTGGCGCAGGTGGGAGAGAGAATACTTGCATACTCTCCAAAATAAAGGAAAATGGTTTACGCCCTCTAATAACCCTAATATAGGTCAGTTAGTGTGGATTAAGGAGGATAATTCTCCTCCTCTCTCGTACCCCTTAGGGGAAATAATTCAAGTTCATCCGGGTACTGATGCGTTGTTAGAGCTGTTACGGTGCGCATCTCCACGGGTAATTATAGACGCCCTATCCGTAAATTAGCGCCTGTTCCGGCCTCTTAAGTTTTATTTTTTGTTTGAATTTTTCTTAGAAGTTTTCTTTAATTTTTGTTTTGACCGCTAGAGGTTTAGATTTGTTTCTTTGTTTTGTGGACTTACTTTTTCATCTTGCTTCCGTTGAAGTCCTGTCGTACTTCAAGGGGGCGAATATGGTGGATTTATTTTGATTTTATCTAAGTACATATATATTTTTACAAGTTTATCATTTATTTTATGTATTTATCTTGAAGGCACAGGTAAAGTAGATTTTGATTGGCTCTCCCCTCCATGGGTGAGAAACACGCTACATAGCTTCCGAGTGAAGAAATTTAGTCGGCTTTACGAGACCATCGACGCCATTGATAGCCACGCCGCCGCTACTCAAATTTGGGTCTCATACAAATTTACCGCCTCCGTGCCGCCTCAAAGTGTTTTATAATTTTGTTTTATCTTGAGCACAAATTTCATTTATCGTTTACTTCTCTATAAGATTTTTAATTTAAGTTTAAGACGAACAGATCGCCAAGCTGCCGTACCCCGGGGTAGAAGCCGCCCATCAACAGCATCAAGGTGAGCCAAAAAATACTTATCTACTTTATTATACTTGTGCCTATTAAGTACTATTATTTTAATACGCATTCCTATCTCATTTATACAGTCCTATCTAGCTCATTATATATATATTTTATTTAATTTTGTCATTTATTTGGTTAAACCACCATACCAGCCACGCAGGTGGAGTTGTACATCCATATTACTTGGAAACGTTTCACCAGGTAGAGAAGGCTCAGAGTGAGGTTTCTTATTGGTAGAGGTAGAGTTTGTTATCGCCGCGGCCGCAGCTTGAGCTGCAGCACGTTTAGTACCGGACATATAACGAACGGAAGGAAATTAATAGCGAGACCAAAACAATGTGAATTAGACAACTCTCAGTCTACGACTGTATACCTGTAATATTATAAAAATCTGACACGAGGTACCTCGGAACTTTTCACAAAACATCGGATTCACTACGCTCGTTCTCAGAATACACAAATAAGCAAATTAACTGCAGCACTTTTTCGGGACCGCTTCGCTTGCTTTCAGGTACATTCGTTTTGTTCCCGGCCGTTACCCATCCAGGCACTGACCCAACTTGATTCAGCTTAACTTTTATGATCCAAAAAAAATCGTAGACATACTTGCCGTATTGAAACAAATCTTTGTGTTCTTATTCATTACCTAAAGAGATATACTTGAATAAAGTTCAACTCAACTAGATTATTTTTCGATTTTTTTACAGTTAGTTCATCAAACGCAGAGAAATATTTTAATCGAATTGACATTTAGTACACATGTACTGAACCAACGAATGTGCCAAGATTCTTACGGTTATCAGTATTACTTAAATTTTTATGAAATCACCTGTATTGATTTTGCGGGAGGAGTCTCAAACCCGGGTTATTATGGCCTAACCCAACTCGGTAAAAAACCACTCTAGGGGTAAGCATCCAATAATTTATCCCTCCACGGCGCAAGATATCTTGTGTTGTATCTTTTGTGGAGGGATAAACCTGATTAATGTTACATATGTATCTTAATTTTGTATATTTTATAAATAAATGTTTAAAAAAAAATAAGAGTCTTACTTCTGGCATGTAAGACATCCTGTGGGCTCATACCTCTAGGTATGAGCCCATACCTAGGTTAGAGGTAGACCACTGGAGGTCTAGGTAAGACCACCAGCGGGGGCTCTTACTCCTAGCAAGTAAGACCCCCTACTATAGCAAGTAAGAAATCTACAAGCCTTTTTAATACAAAGATACAACCTACAAAGATCTCTGTTTAATAAAAGGTTGCTGTTAACTCTTACCAGGAGACTTAAACACCTAAAACTTTTAATATAGTCAAAATCTCGGTTTTTGAATTTTAGTACAAACTCATTACTTTTTCCAATATACCTACAGTATTACTAAGGAAAATTAAAAAGGTTAGATCACTCTGTCATTTGTTTGATATAAATTGGTTTAGTTAAATTGACATGTCTGTCAATAAGTATAATAGACGTTGCTTTAAACAGGTTATACAACTTATTTTCCTTGTCGCTTGTCCAAATTAAAATCTACACATTTTTTGACCTCTAGAAGGGAAATTTCGCAAACTTTTAACATTGTGGTTGTTCTTTATACACGGTTCATTTAAACGAGGACATAAATCAAACTAAATAGGCAAGTCGAACGCCTGTCGAAGGTTTTATGTTTAAAATGAGGTTGTCACTTGAACTTTCCCTTCGTACAACCTTTCGCATCGCTTTGCCTCCGGGGAAATTGGTGTAGAAAACCTTACCTTAACTGTTTTCCTTCTATTCCATTTCTCAATTTAACATTTTAAGATAACAGAGGATACTGCAAAGAAAGTTTTATTAACTTTGTAAAACGTCAAGGTGACATAAAATGATAAAGACCTTAATTAAAAGGTTGCGGGATTTCATTTTAAGAAGGTTAGGACAGTGGTTAATACATACAGATTTAGTAATTAATGCGGTAAATTGTGGACGGTATTTTTACTTTTCCTCATTTATATTATAAGTACATAGGAAAAGTATTAAGTTTGCAAAAATCCGAAAACGGGATGTCACTGGAATTATCCGTTTCAGGCGTTTTAAGGCCTCCTAAGTGGTTTTTGCAAAGTTTTTCTGTTTGTATGTGTGTGTGTCTGTAATCATCGTAGCTCCCCAGTGTATTTATACTAGAAGCTGAAATTTTATACAAAAATCAGTGTCTCGCAGTAGTTTTACTATTCGGAAAATATTTTTATGACGTCATTAACCTGCAATAATAACTCAGCAAACAATTCGAAAAATTATAAAGCACGGAAAATTATGCGATCTGATTAAAATTTAACACATATGTAGCCATGTAAAAGACTATAAAAAACTACCACAAAAACTGGATATGTGCAAAGTTTTATTTTATTATCCACATTATTTCTATTTTTATCGAATGAATTGTATAAGTTTTTTTTAAAAAAAAGTAAACAATCCAATTGAGTTACAATTCGGTACAAGTATACACCTTTACTTATTACAAGTATTTATTTACCTTCCCAAGTATAAGTATACTAATTTTAAAGTAATAAAACAAGTATATACATCATTTTTGGTGGATCATAAAAGTTAAGCAGCATCAAGCGTGGTCAGTACCTGAATGGATGAACACTAGGAATGAAAGGAATGTATTTACTATCTGAGGACGAGCGTAGCAAGTCCGAAGCTTGGAGGTTAAGCATAGCGAATCAGATGTAATGAGGAAAAGTTCTCCCCGATATTTGAAATTTAGACAGTACTTAATAATCAGACGTCAAATATGCATAACTCTAGTAGGAGTTAAACAAAACACACTCCACTTAAACACAAACAAGCTAAACAGAATTAAAAAAAATATTAACATTCTGACTAATATAAATAATTCCTACTAATTCTGAATATAAATTTCTACTAATTAAAACGGCATAATTATGTCCCAATAGTTAGGGGGCGAAATATAGTTTGATATATGAAGTAAGGAGTGATTTTACAATTCCCTATACTGTCATTTAAATAAATTAACAATTAGTTTCATTCTTTCTGAAAAAATACAAAAAACTTAAAACAATATAATTTTTTTAATGTTATTTATCTTAATTTAACAATATTATTAACTAATAAATGTAATTTAAAACAATATGTTTATTAGTCTTATTTAAACAATACAAAGAGTTATACAGACAGTTTTCAATTTGAAAATTCGCAAAAAAATATATATTTTTTTTAATAAGGTTAAATTCATCCTTAAAAATAGTTTAAATCCCATTAATCGTGTTTTATTAATTAAAATTTAAACAATAAAAAAAGTTTTAGAGAAACAGCAAATTTTATCCTTTCCATTCGAAATTTACCAAGTTCAAAGCGTAAAGCTAATCTATTCACAAAATCAGCTTTGTTGAAATTGCGTCATGATTTTCTATTGAGAGTTAATTAATAGTTCTAAAAAAATATAATACAAAAATAATGACTTCTAAAAAAAGATTCGTCATAATTAATTTCAAGAATACCAATCAATTTTCATTTCTTTCTTTCTTATTTTTAAAACATTTGAGAAAGTTTAAAAGAAAATGTAAGCGGTTTAGAGATGTCTGTCACCAGTCACAAGTTTTCCTCAACTTTTACACGGATACAAAAATACGGGGAAGTGTAATACTTGAAGCAGGAGAATGTATTTTTCTCTTTTCTTATTCTTCAATTCTATTGTGGCAATTTCAGTGAAAAGAAAAATTGTTTCTCTTAGCAAACGAATTGAATCCGTATTTTTTTCAGGCATTTAGTTTTCCAGTCAAGAAATATTCAAAAACTTACCTAGGTTTTAACTTACCTAATTTTTTTTAAATCTTCAAAAGCTTTATACCTTTCACCATTTACACCGCAGATGTATAGATGTTTTTTTAGGTCAACTGCAGGGTTATGTTCCTCCACTGAAGTTTAAGAAATTTGATATTTTTGATTATAGAATAATAGGTATTGTGTTTGCAAAAAATTCTGGCGCGGTCGTCCGCATGTCGGGCCACGATTGAATTTTCCTATTTTTCAAAGAAAATGCGCTTAAACTTTTAAAGAAATACACTAGCTGAGCCATAAACTAGAAGTTAGTAGGTAGTTGCACTACCAAGAGGCATAGTTTTGTATAACCAACTAGATAACTATGCCCATTTCGTGTACTTATGGTATACTAATGGTTACCCTTTCGTGTATACTAATGGTATACCCTTTCGTGTATACCTATACCTAATGGTATACCCTTTCGTGTATACCTAATGGTATACCCTTTCGTGTATACCTAATGGTATACACCTTGTACCAAATTTTCTGATTTTTAAATTTTTAAAAAACCGTACCGAAATCAATGAATAAAAATTTAACTAAATAAAAAATTAAAACCGTGGCTGACCCACACACACACATACAGACAACTTTATAAAAATTACTTAAGAGGTCTTAAAATTAGCTTAAGCAAATAATTTATATGACATCCCGCTTTCTGATTTTTTACAAACACAATTATTTTGCGTTATACCTACGGTATAAATGAGGAAAAGTAAAAATAAAGCAAATAATACCGAATGTTTAATATATGTATGCGTCTTGTTACAAGCCTACTCAAATCTTCTTGATTTTGTTTTATATTTAAAACTACTCTTTCCAATATCTCTGCTCAACGGCCCTGATGATGACCTCTTGTTAGATCGAAAGCGCTCTGCTTTACTTTTAATAAAATCTTTATCTGTAGAGAGACTTATTATTTTTTCGTTCTAAAACGATAGCTAGCTTTAATCCTATAATATCTCGAGATGGGAAAGGCGGAACATTTTATGGGTACTTAGATGTTGTCTCTTGAAAGAAGGAAAAGAAGGAGAAAATAATGAATGATTAATATGATGTTAAGCATCCACTTAGGGAGGCGTCTTTAGAAATAAACAGATTATTTAGAGCAAAACAAATGCACTGAATATTTTACTATTCTCCAATATTTTACTTTCTTTTTCCACAAAACTAAAAGGGTTGTCCGCTAACATAGGAGATAATGGTTATGAACACGTAACTATCTCCCGTTTTATGAGATAAATATAAAAATTCAAGGACAAAATTTGTCTTTTTCGAATCTAACAGTAGGAACATATGTCACCTATTTTTATCAAATGTGTCTCGGCATTTCATACATACTAACAGACAGCCAGTCGGGGCACGAGGTACTTCGGTAATTTTTCTCACTTTCAAAAAGTAAAGTTGTGTTCAAAATTTTTTGTGCAAACAGATTATATTCATGTATACCTTCGGTATAAATAGCGAAAAATAAAAAAAAACTTCTTACTAACAGTCCAAGTTACCATATTTTACTCAGTTAAAGTGTATTAAAAAGGTGTGATTTCGTTCCGTCGACAAATAACTTGACGCAATGATTTGAGTGACGAAGTAGGGGTGATGCGATTCTCGATTGTCAAGTCCGAAGTGTGGTAAGGAAAATTTGCATGGTATCTCGTACCCGATTATTTGTTTAATATATATATATATATATATATATATATATATATATATATATATATATATATATATATATATATATATATATATATATATTATATATATATGTGTGTGTGTGTGTGTGTGTGTGTGTGTGTGTGTGTTTATTTTTAAAGTAATAAAAATTAGTTTAGACAGTGTGTTGCCATAATCATTAACATATTATTATCAAATTATATAACTTGAAATAAAGTTCATATGTTCAAGAGAAAGGGAACCACATAA
>JACMZG010001913.1:38030151-38049455 GCA_018340805.1 Microvelia longipes
GGTATGAGCCCATACCTAGGTTAGAGGTAGACCACTGGAGGTCTAGGTAAGACCACCAGCGGGGGCTCTTACTCCTAGCAAGTAAGACCCCCTACCTATAGCAAGTAAGAAATCTACAAGCCTTTTTAATACAAGATACAACCTACAAAGATCTCTGTTTAATAAAAGTTGCTGTTAACTCTTACCAGGAGACTTAAACACCTAAAACTTTTAATATAGTCAAAATCTCGGTTTTTGAATTTTTAGTACAAACTCATTACTTTTCCAATATACCTACAGTATTACTAAGGAAAATTAAAAAGTTAGATCACTCTGTCATTTGTTTGATATAAATTGGTTTAGTTAAATTGACATGTCTGTCAATAAGTATAATAGACGTTGCCTTTAAAACAGGTTATACAACTTATTTTCCTTGTCGCTTGTCCAAATTAAAATCTACACATTTTTTGACCTCTAGAAGGGAAATTTCGCAAACTTTTAACATTGTGGTTGTTCTTTATACACGGTTCATTTAAACGAGGACATAAATCAAACTAAATAGGCAAGTCGAACGCCTGTCGAAGGTTTTATGTTTAAAATGAGGTTGTCACTTGAACTTTCCCTTCGTACAACCTTTCGCATCGCTTTGCCTCCGGGGAAATTGGTGTAGAAAACCTTACCTTAACTGTTTTCCTTCTATTCCATTTCTCAATTTAACATTTTAAGATAACAGAGGATACTGCAAAGAAAGTTTTATTAACTTTGTAAAACGTCAAGGTGACATAAAATGATAAAGACCTTAATTAAAAGGTTGCGGGATTTCATTTTAAGAAGGTTAGGACAGTGGTTAATACATACAGATTTAGTAATTAATGCGGTAAATTGTGGACGGTATTTTTACTTTTCCTCATTTATATTATAAGTACATAGGAAAAGTATTAAGTTTGCAAAAATCCGAAAACGGGATGTCACTGGAATTATCCGTTTCAGGCGTTTTAAGGCCTCCTAAGTGGTTTTTGCAAAGTTTTCTGTTTGTATGTGTGTGTGTCTGTAATCATCGTAGCTCCCCAGTGTATTTATACTAGAAAGCTGAAATTTTATACAAAAATCAGTGTCTCGCAGTAGTTTTACTATTCGGAAAATATTTTTATGACGTCATTAACCTGCAATAATAACTCAGCAAACAATTCGAAAAATTATAAAGCACGGAAAATTATGCGATCTGATTAAAATTTAACACATATGTAGCCATGTAAAAGACTATAAAAACTACCACAAAAACTGGATATGTGCAAAGTTTTATTTTATTATCCACATTATTTCTATTTTTATCGAATGAATTGTATAAGTTTTTTTTAAAAAAAAGTAAACAATCCAATTGAGTTACAATTCGGTACAAGTATACACCTTTACTTATTACAAGTATTTTTTACCTTCCCAAGTATAAGTATACTAATTTTAAAGTAATAAAACAAGTATATACATCATTTTTGGTGGATCATAAAAGTTAAGCAGCATCAAGCGTGGTCAGTACCTGAATGGATGAACACTAGGAATGAAAGGAATGTATTTACTATCTGAGGACGAGCGTAGCAAGTCCGAAGCTTGGAGGTTAAGCATAGCGAATCAGATGTAATGAGGAAAAGTTCTCCCCGATATTTGAAATTTAGACAGTACTTAATAATCAGACGTCAAATATGCATAACTCTAGTAGGAGTTAAACAAAACACACTCCACTTAAACAACAAACAAGCTAAACAGAATAAAAAAAATATTAACATTCTGACTAATATAAATAATTCCTACTAATTCTGAATATAAATTTCTACTAATTAAAACGGCATAATTATGTCCCAATAGTTAGGGGGCGAAATATAGTTTGATATATGAAGTAAGGAGTGATTTTACAATTCCCTATACTGTCATTTAAATAAATTAACAATTAGTTTCATTCTTTCTGAAAAAATACAAAAAACTTAAAACAATATAATTTTTTTAATGTTATTTATCTTAATTTAACAATATTATTAACTAATAAATGTAATTTAAAACAATATGTTTATTAGTCTTATTTAAACAATACAAAGAGTTATACAGACAGTTTTCAATTTGAAAATTCGCAAAAAATATATATTTTTTTAATAAGGTTAAATTCATCCTTAAAAATAGTTTAAATCCATTAATCGTGTTTTATTAATTAAAATTTAAACAATAAAAAAAGTTTTAGAGAAACAGCAAATTTTATCCTTTCCATTCGAAAATTTACCAAGTTCAAAGCGTAAAGCTAATCTATTCACAAAATCAGCTTTGTTGAAATTGCGTCATGATTTTCTATTGAGAGTTAATTAATAGTTCTAAAAAAATATAATACAAAAATAATGACTTCTAAAAAAGAAAGATTCGTCATAATTAATTTCAAGAATACCAATCAATTTTCATTTCTTTCTTTCTTATTTTTAAAACATTTGAGAAAGTTTAAAAGAAAATGTAAGCGGTTTAGATGTCTGTCACCAGTCACAAGTTTTCCTCAACTTTTACACGGATACAAAAATACGGGGAAGTGTAATACTTGAAGCAGGAGAATGTATTTTTCTCTTTTCTTATTCTTCAATTCTATTGTGGCAATTTCAGTGAAAAGAAAAATTGTTTCTCTTAGCAAACGAATTGAATCCGTATTTTTTTCAGGCATTTAGTTTTCCAGTCAAGAAATATTCAAAAACTTACCTAGGTTTTAACTTACCTAATTTTTTTTAAATCTTCAAAAGCTTTATACCTTTCACCATTTACACCGCAGATGTATAGATGTTTTTTTAGGTCAACTGCAGGGTTATGTTCCTCCACTGAAGTTTAAGAAAATTTGATATTTTTGATTATAGAATAATAGGTATTGTGTTTGCAAAAAATTCTGGCGCGGTCGTCCGCATGTCGGGCCACGATTGAATTTTCCTATTTTTCAAAGAAAATGCGCTTAAACTTTTAAAGAAATACACTAGCTGAGCCATAAACTAGAAGTTAGTAGGTAGTTGCACTACCAAGAGGCATAGTTTTGTATAACCAACTAGATAACTATGCCCATTTCGTGTACTTATGGTATACCTAATGGTATACCCTTTCGTGTATACCTAATGGTATACCCTTTCGTGTATACCTAATGGTATACCTTTCGTGTATACCTAATGGTAGTAACCCGTTCTTTATAATTTTGAAAAATTTTTAAAAAACGTACCGAAATCAATGAATAAAAAATTTAACTAATAAAAAATTAAAACCGTGGCTGACCACCACACACATACAGACAACTTTATAAAAATTACTTAAGAGGTCTTAAAATTAGCTTAAGCAAATAATTTATATGACATCCCGCTTTCTGATTTTTTACAAACACAATTATTTTGCGTTATACCTACGGTATAAATGAGGAAAAGTAAAAATAAAGCAAATAATACCGAATGTTTAATATATGTATGCGTCTTGTTACAAGCCTACTCAAATCTTCTTGATTTTGTTTTATATTTAAAACTACTCTTTCCAATATCTCTGCTCAACGGCCCTGATGATGACCTCTTGTTAGATCGAAAGCGCTCTGCTTTACTTTTAATAAAATCTTTATCTGTAGAGAGACTTATTATTTTTTCGTTCTAAAACGATAGCTAGCTTAATCCTATATATCTCGAGAGGGAAAGGCGGAACATTTTATGGGTACTTAGATGTTGTCTCTTGAAAGAAGGAAAAGAAGGAGAAAATAATGAATGATTAATATGATGTTAAGCATCCACTTAGGGAGGGTCTTTAGAAATAAACAGATTATTTAGAGCAAAACAAATGCACTGAATATTTTCTATTCTCCAATATTTTACTTTCTTTTTCCACAAAACTAAAAGGGTTGTCCGCTAACATAGGAGATAATGGTTATGAACACGTAACTATCTCCCGTTTTATGAGATAAAATAAAATTCAAGGACAAAAATTTGTCTTTTTCGAATCTAACAGTAGGAACATATGTCACCTATTTTTGTATCAAATGTGTCTCGGCATTTCATACATACTAACAGACAGCCAGTCGGGGCACGAGGTACTTCGGTAATTTTTCTCACTTTCAAAAAGTAAAGTTGTGTTCAAAATTTTTTGTGCAAACAATTATATTCATGTATACCTTCGGTATAAATAGCGAAAAATAAAAAAAAACTTCTTACTAACAGTCCAAGTTACCATATTTTACTCAGTTGTAAAGTGTATTAAAAAGGTGTGATTTCGTTCCGTCGACAAATAACTTGACGCAATGATTTGAGTGACGAAGTAGGGGTGATGCGATTCTCGATTGTCAAGTCCGAAGTGTGGTAAGGAAAATTTGCATGGTATCTCGTACCCGATTATTGATTATATATATATATATATATATATATATATATATAATATATATATATATATATATATATATATATATATATATATATATATATATATATATGTGTGTGTGTGTGTGTGTGTGTGTGTGTGTGTGTGTGTCTTATTTTTAAAGTAATAAAAATTAGTTTAGACAGTGTGTTGCCATAATCATTAACATATTATTATCAAATTATATAACTTGAAATAAAGTTCATATGTTCAAGAGAAAGGGAACCACATAACATTATGATTCTGCAATATGTCAAACGGTTAAACATAGTGCCTTTAACTGACAGAATTAATATTATATACATGAAAAACCATTTCCCAAGACATGATGAAAAACCATTTCCGGATGATGAATGAAGAAACGTATAAAAGGTATAAATAACGGAAAGTGAAAAAGTCGGAATATTCCTTTACTTTTTATTTGTCAAATGAATAAGTTATTTTATTTAAAAATTTCCATCCGAAACTATGGATAAAACGACAGCTAGAACACATTAAAAGCAAAAATATAGAAAACAGAATAAACTAATTCATAACACAATAAAACAAAACATGGGACAGTTCGGTCCAGTTTAAGTGTTAAGTTTAATGGCATTCCAAGGGAAACTCCATTAACTTTTATGCTTTACAAACAACTTAACCAAGTCCCTTCATACGAAACTTAAATGTAAATAGAGGACAAACTCAAACCCCTTGGAAAGAGAACATGAATTGTTAAAGTTTTTGTCCAAAATTAATGGATATTTTGAATTTATTTAGAAAATTCTAC
This sequence comes from Microvelia longipes, assembly GCA_018340805.1. NCBI lineage: Eukaryota > Metazoa > Arthropoda > Insecta > Hemiptera > Veliidae > Microvelia > Microvelia longipes. The sequence goes on from JACMZG010001913.1 coordinate 38,035,295, forward strand.
GGTTCATATAGGAAAACAAATCTTTAGAGGCAAATATGTTAACATTTTCAGATGGAATACTAATATCAGTAAAATTTAAAAAAATGTGTTTTAACCCGAAATGATTTATTTACTTACGGCTGCAAAAATTGTCATTTCGCAGAACTGTTTTTAAGCTGCAAATTATACCGATACTATCAACCAAATATTTGAAACAGTACGGGAAGTTTGCTTGGTAATACTCTAAACCGTACGGAATTATGGTACATATAAATCTTTGGTAAAAAAGTAAAAAATCCAAGGACAAGAAATGAATTATGAGGTTATTATGTTTCAGGTTATTGTGATAATTTCGGTGTATAATTGTATTTTGGGATCACTAATATTCATGGCTTTTTAGCGCATATCAAAGATAAATAAGCTTATGAGATAGCTATATATATTATTTATATATATATATATATATATATATATATATATATATAATATATATATATATATATATATATATATATATATATATATATATATATAATATATATAAATGAATGACGCACACGCAAAGAACAAAATAAAATCAGGTTAAAATTATAGTGAAAAATATAATAACAAAGTAACATATCGTTGCGTTTCGTTGTAACGGATTATGCCGAATTATTCCCGGTTCGAAATTACATACACAATTATTTTCTCTATAAACTAACGGTATAAATGAAGAAAATTAAAATACTAGAAACAATGCCCCGAATTAGGAACTGCAAATATGCAATAATATTGATCAACAATTGTTGAAGTAAAGCAAAATAGCAACCATAGCTAAGTTTACAAATTTTAAGAATCATTCTATAAAGAGTGTAGGGATACTTGTTTTTTATAGATAGTTAACTGAGAGTCAAAATATTAAATTAGAATAAAATATGCTTAAAATATAATACTGTAATGATAACCAAAAAAATCATGTTCCCGATATCCATAAAAATGATTAACACCGAGAGCATCTTTTTAGTAAACATTTGGCTTAAGAAACTAATTTCAAACCCAAGATTTTGGACCCCCACCAAAAACAACCAGAAATTTAACACACTTTTTCGTACTTAATAACAATTTTTAAGGTCGTAAAAATGTTATATTACTTGGCCGTTTAAAGAAACGAAAGAGTTTTGATCAAAAGTAACTCACCAGAAACTGCTGAGAAATGTGGGAAAATAGACCCAAACATTTCTTCTCTGAAAAAAAGTAATATTTTGCCTTCCCAACATTTTTATAAAGGGAAAAGACACATTAAAGGTCGACAGGCAGAAAGTCTTAACTGGTCCAAGAGTTAGCCCTAAAAGAGGCGCTCAATTTTAAGAGCTTAAGGGTTCAGATCAAAATTGGGGTAAAATCACCTAAAATTAAATAATTTCGGTTTCTATATATATATATATATATATATATATTATATATATATAATATATATATATATATATATATATATATATATATATATATATATATATATATATAATATATATATATATATATATATATATATTATATTATATATATATAATTTTTGTGTAACATGCCTGATATATAAATAAATATGTATGTATGTGTGTGTGTGTGTGTAATTTTAAACTTATTTTTTACACTGATCCTTATTGTTATATGTGAATGAATTTCGATAACACATAAATAATGTTAACACATGTTATAATGTGATAATAATAACCTAAGGGCCGTCCAAGTGTGGAATTTAGTCAAAATCCATTAATTACATCCCGATCTGAAAGCACTAAACTTACATTTATGAGTTAGACGTAACGAAACAGAATGGGACATGACATTGTGTCGAGCCATCAATGATGACGAATATCGAATTATGGAACAGTGCCCAGATGTAGCATTGCATTTTGCTTGTTACATTTCCTAGGTGTCTCTTGGACAATTATAATGAGTCACCAAACTTTGGATTTTTGTGTAACATGCCTGATATATAAATAAATTTAATGGAATAAATTTAAACCCGATAAGACATTTTTTTTATCTTTTTATTACTAAGTTAATATTTTGGAATAATGAATAAACTTCATTATTCTTTAAGTCTTTCTTCAGTAGAGTACTTTGTTGATTATTCAACAAAGTACATTGTATATGTATGAATGTGTGTGCATACAATTAATACAAATATTCTAATTGATTTTAATAATTTATCATTTTTATAATCATAATTATTTAATCTATTGTCCAATGCCAGTTTCTAATAGTTTAATTTTTTATGCATATTTAATATTTTTTTTAAACTTAAAAATATAATAACAAAGTAACATATCGTTGCGTTTCGTTGTAACGGATTATGCCGAATTTATCCCGGTTTCGAAATTACATACACAATTATTTTTCTATAAACTAACGGTATAAATGAAGAAAATTAAAAATACTAGAAACAATGCCCGAATTAGGAACTGCAAATATGCAATAATATTGATCAACAATTGTTGAAGTAAAGCAAAATAGCAACCATAGCTAAGTTTACAAATTTTAAGAATCATTCTATAAAGAGTGTAGGGATACTTGTTTTTTATAGATAGTTAACTGAGAGTCAAAATATTAAATTAGAATAAAATATGCTTAAAATATAATACTGTAATGATAACCAAAAAAATCATGTTCCCGATATCCATAAAAATGATTAACACCGAGAGCATCTTTTTAGTAAACATTTGGCTTAAGAAACTAATTTCAAACCCAAGATTTTGGACCCCCACCAAAAACAACCAGAAATTTAACACACTTTTTCGTACTTAATAACAATTTTTAAGGTCGTAAAAATGTTATATTACTTGGCCGTTTAAAGAAACGAAAGAGTTTTGATCAAAAGTAACTCACCAGAAACTGCTGAGAAATGTGGGAAAATAGACCCAAACATTTCTTCTCTGAAAAAAAGTAATATTTTGCCTTCCCAACATTTTTATAAAGGGAAAAGACACATTAAAGGTCGACAGGCAGAAAGTCTTAACTGGTCCAAGAGTTAGCCCTAAAAGAGGCGCTCAATTTTAAGAGCTTAAGGGTTCAGATCAAAATTGGGGTAAAATCACCTAAAATTAAATAATTTCGGTTCTTATATATATATATATATATATATATATATATATATATTATATATATATATATATATATATATATATATATATATATATATATATATATATATATATATATATATATAATATATATATATATATATATATATATATATATATATATATAATATATATTTATATATATATATATGTATGTATGTATGTATGTGTGTGTGTGTGTGTAATTTTAAACTTATTTTTTACACTGATCCTTATTGTTATATGTGAATGAATTTCGATAACACATAAATAATGTTAACACATGTTATAATGTGATAATAATAACCTAAGGGCCGTCCAAGTGTGGAATTTAGTCAAAATCCATTAATTACATCCCGATCTGAAAGCACTAAACTTACATTTATGAGTTAGACGTAACGAAACAGAATGGGACATGACATTGTGTCGAGCCATCAATGATGACGAATATCGAATTATGGAACAGTGCCCAGATGTAGCATTGCATTTTGCTTGTTACATTTCCTAGGTGTCTCTTGGACACAATTATAATGAGTCACCAAACTTTGGATTTTTGTGTAACATGCCTGATATATATAAATAAATTTAATGGAATAAATTTAAACCCGATAAGACATTTTTTTTATCTTTTTATTACTAAGTTAATATTTTGGAATAATGAATAAACTTCATTATTCTTTAAGTCTTTCTTCAGTAGAGTACTTGTTGATTATTCAAAACAAAGTACATTGTATATGTATGAATGTGTGTGCATACAATTAATACAAATATTCTAATTGATTTTAATAATTTATCATTTTTATAATCATAATTATTTAATCTATTGTCCAATGCCAGTTTCTAATAGTTTAATTTTTTATGCATATTTAATATTTTTTTTAAACTTATAACTAACAATAATTTTAATTTATTTTAATAATTTTTTTATAATAGTTCTTTAGTTGAAACTTAAAATAAATACTAAAATAATAAAGTATATATTCTAATACAACAATACTATAAATAAAGATGAATTCTCGAGACAGGGCCCTAGCTCTAGATTCCTCTAAATCTACTGAGGGCCTTCAGTTATAAATTATTTTTAAAAAGTATTTTTAATTCTTAATATTACGAACTATAATTATTGTATCCTGTAAAAACCAATGAAGTGGAAATAAAGAAGTTTATTATTATTATCATCATTCTTTTTTCTATGTTTGTTTGGTTAGGCACTGATGATGATCGAGCGATCAAAAGCCGGCTCTGTTTATACAAATAATAAAGGTTTTTTAAGTGGTTTTGGTGTTATGTTTGGCTATAGCTTTTAAAATATATTTCGCAGAGAGTTATTAGTTATATTCCTTCGAAAACCTCAAGGTATCAAATGCGTTGAACAAATTTTAACACTACAATAAATATATCCGCCATGTGGTAGGAAGTACCTCATTCAACCAAATAAAACAGAAGCCTTGTTCCGATGTTTTGAATTTTCCTTTATTTATTAGGTTTCCCAAGATTGAGGCAAGCGAGAGGGAAGCGGTATTTTAATAGCATTAAAATAAACTGTTGCGGCTCTGCCCTCGGCTTTATTACTTTTATGACTGCGTTAGAAGGGATGATGCGATTTACTCCCGACATTAAAATTTAACGCCGGCTATTATTTTTAATAGAAATATTTATATTACATCTTCTTTGGTGTAAAATAAAAATGATTAATAGAAAAAATATATAACTAACTAAGTAATAAATAACAAATACAAAAAATAAATACAAGAATTTCCTAGAATTCTAGAAAGTTAGTACATAAATACGGTGAATAAAAAATAACACACAAATATTTATTTATTTATTTACATACTTGAGGTTACTTTTTAAAAAAGTTTCTCAATTGTCAAAAATAATATAAATAGTATTTATTCTAATATTATAAACTCGAAAAAGCCCCCCTTAAATTTAGTTTCCCCTTCTGTTAATGTAGAACTGTCTTTAGCTCATAATTATTCCCTCATTTTCCGCCTTTCCTAACCTATTTTATTCATAACAATTTGTTGTGATTACTATTTTCGTTCTTTTGATTGAGTTAAGATACAAATGTACAATGTTTATTCCGAAATTTGTTGAATGTTTGATTATTTGGTTTCTGTTAATCTGTTAATTTTCTGAATTTGGTATAACTATAAATTTTGTTTTACATGTTAAATGTACTTCGTTATTTATGGAGCTAGAATAGTTTGTGTTATATGCTACCACTGATGACGTAGAGTTTCACTCTGCGAAACATTTAGTATACTATGTTTTGATTAAAATATTTTTTATAAAGACTGCAGTCTTCAATTAATTGTTTTAAAATTATTACCCAGAGTTCTTCACTTAAGAATTTTCTATTTTAAGTTTAGAAACTTTTCCACGGCACATTACCAGGAGGCACATACAGTTTCTCGTAAATAAATTTCCATCCAAAAACAACAATGAACAATGAAATTAAACATATGTCCTATAAATTTAATACGTCAAAAAAATACAAAAATCCTAAATACTTTTAAATCCTTATTCTATAGGCACATATTAACGTTAAAACATTACATATTATTTAAAAAAATCGGGTTCGGGGTACCTCGATACTTTTTCTCATCACATCGTATTCGATACACTCTTCCTCTCTGCTTCGGACTTGCATCGCTCGTCCTCAGAATATACAATTCAAAAAATTTAAACTCCAACATGTTTTTGGACTCGCTTCGCTCGTCCTAAGATAGTTAATTCATACTCAGCAGTTACCCATACAGCACTGACCACACTCTTGTCGTATTGAAACGAAACTTTTTGTACTTATTTATCAAAGGTATACACTTGTACTAATTTTCCAATTTATTAAATCATTTTCTGATTTTTTACAATTTTTTAAAAAACTAATGAGATGAAAATGGGACATATGTTAGTCTTATATGCGTGTTAGTCATATGTATATAGCTACATGCGTGCCAAATTTCAATTGGATCGCATAAATTTTCCGTGTTTTTTTATTTTTCAAAATTTTCGCTGAGTCATTATTATTGACGTCATAAATAAACATTATTTTCCGAATAGCACAACTACAGTATAAGATTGGTTTTTATACAAAGTTTCAATTCTCTAGCATAAATACACTAGGAGCTACATTGATTACAGACACACACACATATACACACACACACTCATACAGACTGACAACTAGAAAACCACTCAGGAGGCTTTTAAAACATCCCGGTTGCGGATTTTTTCGAAAACACAATACTTTTCCTATATAGCTACGGTATAAATGAGGAAAAGTAAAAATAGTAATTGTGTGAATACTTTCTATTCCTTTGTTCAACTGTTTTTTCTGACATTCGTGTTCATAGAGAAGAAACAGTGTTACCATACTCTGTGGAACAATAAATCGCTATAAAAAGGTAAAAAAGTAAGAGGTTTTTCTTCACAGATATGGAGAAATAGAGTTCTCACGTACGAGACATAACTCTGGTTAGAATCATGGCTCCATCTTACCATCAACCTGTGTAAAAAACAACACTTCAGATTTACCAAAATCTTATATCCAGAGAGTACTAGAAAATAAAATACTTTTAATCAAATGATACAGTTTAATTAAGATAAAATCTACAGGGTATCTCAGTACTTTTCCTCAAAATTTCGGGCTCGCTTATCTCGTGCTCAGACTGTAATGGTAATCCAAAGCTCAATGCAGTAATATTATAAAATGGTTATCTAAAGTCTAGGGCGTTTGGACTCGCTTCGCGTTTAGAATGTTTAAACTATGAACCCGTTTCGCTCGAGCTCAGAATTATTAGGTAACCAATTATCTAGGGTGTTATAGTCTTAGGTTAGTTAAAGCTTAGAAATAATACGGTAGATAGGCATTTAATCAAATAATACGGTGCTCAATGCTATAATACACAATCACGTAATATGTTCACGAATGCTTTAAACCTGTGATCATACTTGGCTGTCTAGTTGGTTATTTGTCTAGTTCTTGATAATGATATTAACACTATATTGCATCAATGAATCGCACTAATCAATCAATTTTATCAATTAGGAAATCTAAAAAACACCTGAAATGGATAATTCAGGTTTAATTCGGGTTTCGGGATTTTCGCAAACACTTTTGCAAGACACTTTTCCCATATATGTACGGTTAAAATTAAGGAAAGTAAAAATATTCATTTTGTTTAATAGAAAAGGGACTCAGTGTCAGTCCCTTAACAAGAGAAACTGAGCACAAAATGCATTCTTTACGACGTAAGAAAACACTAAATTCTTATCCTTAATAAAAATAATGCAAAAAGTAATTCATCCAGGTTTTGACACGAAATAAAAAAGAATACCATATATTTCGACACTTATCTCAGTTTACGATACAAGTCAAGTAACAGACCTAGGATAACAAACCTCAGGACTATTTCTCAGATTTCAGCGACATGAACAATACTGGAACATCCTCCAGGATTACGGAAGGAAAATAAGGCTCAGAACATAAAACCTTAGGACGTCAGAGACATAAAAACTTTTCTCTTTTAAAAAATGTTATCTGCCAGACCGAGAAATAACATTCCCTTCCTTTGTTGTCCTTTGATGAGAAAACAACAAGAAAGACTAAAGGAAATTGATACGCAGCTTCTTGCAATGTTTAGCAACCGCAAAGACCTATCGAAAAATTACAAGCCTTAATTTGTAAAATAAGAATGAATAGAGAAGACGAAGTACATCGCAAACTAGTCTGGGTAAAAAATAAACTGTACCAAAATTCTTTCGCATTTAAATTAAACCAAGTTCGATCAAAAATAGACACCTCACCATATAAAAAACTGAAAAGCAACACTCTCTAATTAATCACTTAGTTTGTAATGCCACACGACGAAGCTTGAAGTATAACCTACTACTAAAAATACGGGCCTTCGGCCCGTAGCCGCTACGCGGTCTCGGCGCTTCGCGCCTCGTCCGCTCCGCGGCGTCGGCCCACCGGGCCGCTTCGCGGCCCGGGCCTCCCAGTGGCCGCTTTGCGGCCACATTGTTGTTGTTTTGTATTATGTATGGTTTCATTATCGTTTCTTGTTACATGGCATTTGCCACGTATTTAGCGAATTTTCATAGCCTCGTTCACAGGCCCGCTTCGCGGGCCTGAGAGGCTTTCTCACATATTTGATTTTATTAATCCTCTATTATTAATAGTAAGCAATAATATTACAGTTAACAAGCAACATAAAAAAATAATAAGTATATTTAAATACATAACTAACTATTTTTATAGAGGTAAAGAATACAAGAAATAAATCCACACGTTGCAACTGTTGGAGTAACCTTGTATAAAGAGTAAAGAAAAGATTATAGCTTCATTTCATCAGTTTAGTTATCGTCCACCCATACAAAAGGTATAAACTCTTACACACATTTATGATTGTTTTATGCAATTTAAAGAAAAATGTCAAATTTTTTTTGTAAACAAATTGTTTATTTGAGTATAACCTTTAGGTTGAAAAAAAATATATTCATGATTTTTTAAAAAAAAATACGGGCTTCGGCCCGTAGCCGCTACGCGGCCTCGCGCTTCGCGCCTCGTCCGCTCCGCGGCGTCGGCCCACCGGGCCGCTTCGCGGCCCGGGGGCCTCCCTGTGGCCGCTTCGCGGCCACATTGTTGTTGTTTGTATGATGTGTTGTTTTCATTATTGTTCTTGTTACATGGCATTTTGCCATGTACTAGCGAAATTTTCACAGCCTCTCCACACAGGCCCGCTTCGCGGGCCTGAGAGGCTTTCTCACAAATTTGATTTTTACTAATTAAGATTTTATTAATACTTTATTATTAATAGTATGCTATAATATTAAAACTAACAAGCTTATAAACAAAAATATATTCATGATTTTTGTTTTTAAATAAAAATACCGTTTCCGTCACTTAGGATCATAGGATAAACAATATTAACATACATGGCTCACTCAAAGATTTAAAAAAAAAAATATTTGATGGGATGCAGTCTAGTGGTGACAGCGTGAAACTGTCACATATTTTTATTTCTGACATTTTATTTATTTATTTTTATTCAACCAAACAACGAGCTGCTGAGGGTAATCAAGTCTTCCATCCGCTTTTCAGTGCTAAAATGATGAGGAGTCGATGGATGAGTGATCCCAAGAAAGCTCTATAAGAATTTCGTATAAATTAGTAAAAAAGTGAAAAAAATTAATTTCTCACTCTATACTTTCACCCATTCTGTCGTCCCCCCTTGGATTTGAACCTCTAATGTCTGAGTTTCAATTTTTGTTTGTTTCCTTTACTATCCGTTTGCGCCAACCCGAGATGTTAACTCAGATAGCAAATTTAAAATGTTAAGTTCAAAAATGAATTATTGTTATTTTTTTAAGAAAGCGATGGTGCTTGCTTCGGCGTGATGAGGCCCCCAAGTTTTTATAAAACAAAAATACATCGCGAATACTTACAGCATACCTTAGATCTTTGTTTACTTTTATTTAATTTTACTAAAACGATTGGCAACTGTTTGTTTTTAAAAAAATACTAACAGCACAATCTAGTAGAGAATAGAGCAAATATATTTTCTAACTAGCGCTATTCAAGACTCTAGTGGATGAGCCCCCAACTTAAATCATAAGCACAAACTTGTCAATTGAGTGTTCCTACTACACTCGAGAGTGAACCATCTATCTTAGGATTGTCTGATTGAGCTGAAACCGGTCGCAATCGTTTTTAGAATGACTTCGACCATATATAAGACTACTTCGAGGTTCTCTTCGCTTTACGGGCATGCTTTGCTCGGCGTGGTTTAGTGGAAGCCATTTTTGTTCTGTCTCTCTGGGACAAGCAGGCTTACCAGATGGAGCAAGAGGTAGAGGTCCATCTTTTATACTATACCCCATCCTCGAACACTACTAAACCCAAACAGATATCGTACAGTCCTTTGACCTGGACGTATTACATAATATACAACATTATATATATATGTATACTGTTTGCGCCATTTGTAATGGGCGATTGAGCTGAAATTGGTCCTTAATCGATCAGCTAGCCGTCTACCTAAACATGAAATACCTTGTTTTAAAAGCCATTTCAAGTTTCAAAAAAAATTTTTTTTCATGGCGTCATAACTTTGGTTGATGACGTCATAATGTTTTTAATAAACAATAGGCCTCGTAACCTCCACAACATCTCGCGATTGCAAAGTTTCGTTTCAATTTGAGAACGCCTTCGAGAGTTATCGTTCGCCATACGAAAGGGTGAAATCTACATACATATAGATATATATACATATATATATATATAATATATATATATATATATAAATATATATATATATATATATATATATATATATATATACATATATATATAAACTTTTTCGGACATATATTTTTGTTATCAGGAAGCCAATAGGAACCGATTCCGCTCACTCCCACCCTCAACTTCCATCATCCGAACAACCTCATAAGCGTCATTTTCATTATGAAAATTCGCTAATACCGTTTTCGTCACTTAGGATTGTCCGATTGAGCTGAAACCGGTCACAATAGTTTTAGAATGACTTCGACCATAATAAAGACTACTTCGAGGTTCTTCCGCTTTACGGCTGCCTTTGCTCGACGTGGATTAGTGGAAGCCATTTTTGTCCTGTCTCTCTGGACAGTAGGCTTACCAGGATGGAGCAAGAGGTAGAGGCTCTTCTAATATACTACATCCCCACCCTCTAATACTACTGAACCCAACAGATAATCGTACGAGTCTTTGACCTAGACGTATACATATATACAAGATTATATATATATGTATACCTTTGCGCCATTGTGGATGGTTCGATTGAGCTGAAATTGGTCTTAATCGATTTCAGCTAGCCGTCTACCTAAATACGAATACCTTGTTTAAAGCCATTTCAAGTTTCAAAATTTTTTTTTTTTCATGACGTCATAACTTGGTGATGACGTCATAATGTTTTTATAAACAATAGGCCTCGTAACCTCCACAAACATCTCGCGATTTGCAAAGTTTCGTTCAATTTGAGAACGCCTTCAAGAGTTATCGTTCGCCATATCGAAGGGTAGAAACCTTAATATATATTATATATATATATAATATATATATATTTAATATATAAATATATATATAATATATATATATATATATATATATATATATATATACATAATACTATATAAAACTTTTTTGGACATATATTTTGGTTATCAGGAAGCCAATAAGAACCGATTCCGCTCCACTCCTACCCTCAACTTCCGTCCATCCGAACAACCTCATAAGCGTCATTTTCATAATGAAAATTCGCTAAAAGGAAGACGTGCCACTGATCATGAGCCCATATAGTCCATTTGCCTTCTACATTAATTTTCACAAGCACGTACTCCTCCTATCATATAGTACATTTTTTCCTTATATAGTATATACAGTAATCATAATGCATAGGGGGAGGTTATCAACCAAAATTAAAGGGGGACCTAACAACATTTGAGTAAGTGATCTTAATAGTATGACATAGATTGGAAGATGTAGATACTTCGAGAAATATTAATCCGGACAGTCACACAAAATCGCTTATTGTTTTAGGGACAAAAGGTTAGAAGAATGTTACGACGGGAATCCATCAAATAAATAAGCTGATATTAAGTTAATGGAAAGGAAAAGTAAAAAGTTTGTATTTCAAAATAGATAAATTATATAAACGAGATCACAAAGTATGTTGTAAGTAAAATTATAGAGTATACGTTAATACTCTATAATTAAGCAACAAACTAGTTGCTTAAGGCGTTTAGACTCGCCTTAATGGGTCATCTTCATTTACCAGTAATATTATTTAATCTAACAAGTCACAATTATTTCTAAAGGTATCTTAAATGATTAACTAAGCAGCTACGTAAAAAAGATAGAATGTTGGGATAAAATAGAATTCTTGCATGTACTCATTTCCTGAATACAATTTACCCTTCCGCAAAAGTTAAAATCAAAGCACAGAAAAAGTAGGAAATATACAGAAATAAAAGGAAAAAGTGTCCTTCAAACTAAAAGTAGACAAGGGATAACAAACTGAAAAAAAAAATCATAAAAAATACATAACTGAGATACGAACATAAAGATAAAAATAAAAGAGTAAAGAGAAGGTAACGAGGATAACGAGGTAAAGAGTGATAACTAGTTACTATTAGACAATTAAAGTCTAATGGTTAGGAACAGAGCAATTTTTTCTTTGTCTCATTGATACCGCAGATATATAGGAAAAGTGATTACCCTAAAAATTCCAAACCACTGTTTTAACTCCCTCCTAGTTTAAACCTAGTGTAAACTCCCTAAATAGTTTTTGTCAATTTGCCTGTCTATGTGTTTGTCAGTTATCATAGTAGCTCGCAATGAGGTTTTAGAAGTTATAATACGGCGTGAGGGTGGATTTCTAAAGCCGGCACCGACGTGGTTCTGAAAAGGATCGTTTGACTAGGGGTCAGTGCTTATTCGTGCCACGACAGCCCCAAAACCCCAAGGGTCTCTTCTGATTCTCGAAACGAACAGCAAGACTATCTAGCAGCTAATTAGTTCCACAAGGGACGCGTCATATACCAAGAATGATTATTGGGAAGAGACAGGAAAAAGGTGATGAACAACTCCATAGATTAACTAGCAGAATTGTGCTTACAGCAACGGCTAGATGGAAAAGCCATGAAGTCATATAATTTGAAAGGTTTGACTTTCAGCAGGGTACTGGAACGCAGGGTAATTTTATCCTGGTGATTAAAGTTCCTTCATGCTTGATTACAAGCCCTATTTATAAAACTCGTACAAGTAGCCTATGATTGGCTGATGGGAATGAAAAAGCTCGCACCAACTAGGAAGCAGAGAAAAATTAATACAGCCTCTCATTAATTCTTCTCTAGTTAAGACTAGATACTAAATTCATTCTTTCGGATCAAAAGATCAAACATATAATTATGCAGTTTTGGGACAGCGAGAATATAATTTTCAATAATGCCACCGCTATTAACCAAAAACATTCAAGAAACCTAAAATGCGCAAAAATGATCAGATTGATTAGAAATTCACTACGCGGTCATATTTAAGGCAAACAAAGTTTTATCTCTTTAGCAGTATAAATTAAATTTTTGTCAAATGATATGTACATGTTTCATTCACAAAAGGTGAACATCAACTCATTTTTCTGTATTTTCCAAAGGAAATGCGCATAATCATCCAGTTGTTGTACAAACTATGCCTCAAAATTAGAAGTACGCACTATATTTGCACTAGTTTAAAGATTTAGTTACTTACTTTAGCTTAGTCGTTATCTTTAAAGGTTTTAGCGCATTTCCTTTTGGAAAATACAGACAAAATGAGTTACGACATGCTTGACAATTGGATAACTGCTTTAGGTTCTAAAGCATGAACCGGAACCACGCTGGATGTTCTTGCATAAGCAATGATAATGGGTTGTTTAGCACGGAAACACACCGCATTCTAAAATGAAATCGCTCGACAGCGAACCACGCGCCTGAAATTATTTATTTACTTAGTTGTAACTTATAAATGTAAAAAGCACGGAAACACGCATCCAAAGGAAATGTCGCCGATCATCGACCACCGCGCCAGAATTTTTAGTTGTAAATACTTATATTAGGTAAAAAAACTAAAGAAAATATTGCCTACTAGGAAGTGAACCCAGGTACTCGGTTTGAAAGACTCGCATTCCAGAGAAAATCGCCCGACATCGACTTCCGCGTCCACGAATTTATTCTTCCCAGTGTAAACTTATATTTAGTAAAATAAAAAAACGAATAAAAAATTATCGACCCTTCCAGAGTGAACCCAGTACCCTGAGTTAGTGGCGTATGATCCCGACCACTGCCAATTTCAACTCAGGAGCGCCAAAACATTGAAAACGACACCCCTACTCTCGAAAATTTAATTTTTCAACGACCGTAAGTGGTTTCTATATTTTTTGTGGTTTTTTCGAAACTTTTGTAACTTAAAGTGGTCTACGTCTCGGACCGGTTCATTCGATTCAGCGGGGGCCCATTACAGATAGAAACGACACCCCTAACCGAATTATTTTATCGCCCTA
>JACMZG010001913.1:38050754-38123254 GCA_018340805.1 Microvelia longipes
TATGTGTGTGTGTGTGTGTGTGTGTGTGTGTGTGTGTGGGGTGTTTGTGTGTGTATGTGAGTGCATTTTTTTTTAAATGCTCAAAGAAATAATTATACAAAATATTTTATATAATAAGTTGTGGCGCTCTTTGTCAGGTTATTAAATAAATACAGCAAAATAGATTAAAATTAGATTTATAGGCAAGGAGCGCGCATTTCAATACAAATTTCCCCGGTTTGCGTTCCTCCACGCCAGCATTTTGTTACTGTTGATACAAAAAAAGATCTAATGCTTACCAACAAATGAATTATTTGGAATCCTTCATACCTGAAACACAGAAATAAAATCTTACATTAAACTAAACAATGCAAGATTATATTGAACATGAAATTTTACATTTTAAGTGACCTTTGTAAAGAGTTAATAAGAAAAACACTAAATATTTTGAGGAAGGAAACGTTTGAAAGAAAGCTAACTTCTCAGACATTTGAAAGAACAAGAAATTTGAAAGACATTGGGTTTGTTCTCAGAATAAACCTTCCTCATCGTTATTACATGGATAATCATATAATAACGGAGGAATAAAAAGCATCCAATAAGCCGACTATAAAGTAAGGATGGCCATCATTGATAAGTACTAAATATCAATTTAGTCAGCATACAATACATCGATATTTTACCATCGGTAGTGAAAAACCGATAAATCGCACTGACGATGTTCCATACTCAAAATATAGATCATATTAAACTAAAATTAATTTTTACTTTCTCTCATTTATACCGTAGGTATATAGGAAAGTATTTTTGTGAGTGTGCAATAAAATCCGAAACCAGGATGTCACTAGAATTATCCGTTTCAGGCGTTTTTAAGGCCTCCTAAGTGGTTTTAACAAAGTTGTCTGTCTGTATGTGTATGAGTGTGTCTGATATCAATATAGCTCCTAGTTTATTTATTCTAAAGAGTTGAAGCTTTGTACAAAAAACAGTCTACTGCTGTAAATGTATTTAAAAAATAACTTTTTTCTAACGACATTAACCCGCAATAATTACTCAGCAGAAATTTTCAAAAATCATATAACCCGGAAAAATGATTCGAATCGAGATTTGGCACATGTACTTGCATGGTACAAAACCCTACATGCACTTTTTGAAACGAAACTAATTGTACTTATTTATTACACAAACAGATATGCTTGTACTAAATTTCAACTTAATTAGAGGTGGTTATAGGTGGTGGTGATTTGTTGATTTTTTTAAAAAAAAACCTTTACATTTTTTTTTATTCGATAAAAATTGAACTAATGCTGATAATGGGAGATACGATGATAACAATTTTGTAAAAACCACTCACGAGGTCTTAAAAAAACCTCTAACGGATACTTCAGGATAATTTTGGTTTCGAAATTTATTGCAAACACGATACTTTTTAGCTAATTTTTAAAGGAAAAATTTATGTTTTATATACCGCTTCGTGGCCCCTGCGTCTCCCTGTGGCCTCGTCGCGGCCCTAATCTCATAAGCTCATTTTTCGTCGAAAATTCGCTAAAAAGAGATAGTAAAAACTCTGAATAAAAGAAATTGAAAAAAAAATGTATAGGGAATAAATAAAAACTAGAGCAAATCGAAATGTCCATAAAAGATAACGGTTTCTGTAATACTAGAATCAAAACATTTAAAGCAAGGGACAAAGTGTGTTGGACCATGAAATAAAGGAGTTAAAAGGGATTTCATAAAAGTTTAGAATAAAATTAAATGTACATATCCTATAATGTTCAATATATGACAAGAATAAAATTTGTAATGTAACTATGTAGCATTATCTTTTTAATTATACTTAATAACCAAACATTTTGTTAATAATTCTCTTGCACCAAATTACAGGGATTATTTACTGTAATACATTAACACATTTAACAAATTATTCTTGGCATATCAGTCGGGTTTTAAATCGTTCGTACCTGACGAGCATCATCCGGTTCAAATGTTTTTAAGACCTACTGATTGGTTTATACAAAGTTTTCTGTCTGTCTGTTTGTGTGTGTCTGTTATCATCGCAGCTCCCAGCGTGTGCCCAAGATGTTAGAAATTTCTAAAGTGATTCAATTCGATGTAAACAAACCAAACGCATTCGGAGGTTATAACCTGACTTTTTTATTACGTGTGACAAAAAAACGATTCCTGCCGATTCATGGCAGGAATCGGTATAGGCGGTCAACATTGAAAATTTTATTCCTGCAATGACGTCAATTCTGGACTATAACATAAAATGTCAAAGAAAATGATTTCATTCATAAAAACCCTCAAATTGAATCACCTTATAAACTCTATCAGCTTGATATTTATGAGAACAACAAATATACCAAGTTTTATCTCCTTATCAGCGTTAGTTTAATAAAGTTTTATTTCAATGCGGCTTTTTGTTAGAGTTCAAATGTTAAGGAGCATCGAGTCAATGGATCTACAAATTTTATTTTATATTTAAATTTATTTTTGGTCACTTAGATTTGTTGAGCTAAACTGGAGTACTTCGATTCAGAAGATCAAAAACTGTAAATATCAGATCTTGAGCGACTCCCTCCTGTATGATAAAAAAATCAACTTTGATGACGTCCTAATAATAAATATGCAAATATCTAATAATAAATCCTGCGCTCTAATCAAATCTAATAATAATAAATCTAATCAGAGCACGCGCTCAAGAGTTAGATAAAACAAAGAAACGTTTAGAAACATATTCCTACACATACATATTCACATATATATGTGATATACGAGGCCTTAAGAACACTTAAAAAGGATAATTCCGGTGACATCCCGATTTCGGATGTTTTGCAAACACAATACTTTTCCTATATACCTACGGAATAAATAAAGAAAAGTAAAAATTGTACATAAATATATACGTTATACGTGTATGTAAGATGTATATATACATATTCACATATATCTTACATACACGTATGACGTATATATTTTTGTACAATTCTTACTTTTCTTTATTTATACCGCAGGTATATAGGAAAAGAATTGCGTTCGTAAAAAAATCTGAAACCGGGATGTAACTGGAATTATCCGTTTTAAGCATTTTAAGGCCTCCTGAGTGGTTTTCACAAATTTGTCTGTCTGTATGTGTGTGTGTGCATGTGTGTGTGTCAGTCTGTTATAATCGTAGCTGTATTTATGCTAGAAAGTCAAAACTTTGTACATAAATCAGTCTACCGCTGTAGTTGTGCTATTCGGAACATATTTTTTTGATGACGTCATAAACCTGCAATAATGACTTAGTGAAAATTTCGAAAACTCATAAAACGCGAAAAAATAATGTCATCAGATTGAGATTGAGCACGCATGTAGCTATATATACGACTAACATACGTGCCAAGTTTCATCTCGTTATTAGCATTAGTTCAATTTTTATTAAATGACTTGTGTACGATTTTTAAAAAATCAAAAAATAATATAATTAAATTAGAATTTAGTACTAGTGTAAACATTTACGTCATAAAGAAGTACTGTAAGTTTCGTTTTAATGGAAAAATCTATGATTTTTGTTAGATCATAAAAGTTAAGCAGGATCGAGCTTGGTCAGTGATGCATGGATGATCGCTGAGAATGAAACGGTTGTTTTTTCTAGCACAGGTGAAGTGTTGCAGTATAAATTTGCCGAATTTTATACTCAGAGGACGAGCGAAGCGAGTCCGAAGTATATGAGGAAAGGTTCCGAGGTACCCCGAACCCGGTTTTCTTAATCGGGCTAAGCCAAAATAATTTCCATTTTTTTACCTATCAATTAACCCAATGGCCTTGTAAGCGTTTTTTTTGTTTTTCTCATTTATGACGTTGGTATAAAAACAAGACATGTTTTAAGCTGAAAATCTAAAACCCAGATCTTACCTGCATTATCTGTCACAGATGTTTTGAAAGATCATAGACGGCTGTCCGTCTCCACACTGAGTTTTCCATATTTTTGGTCACATCGGAAGTACAAGTAACTTGAGTCTATCTGTCCTAATAACAGACCACTGGTGAAACAGGCCAGTGGCCTGTTTTTAGAGATAGGACAAAAATTTAAAAATAACTGTTTTAATTAAAGAATTGTTTTTTAGGATTCACTAAAAAAAGCTAAAGTAGAAGCATGCCCTCCGGAAAAAAAAAGATAAAGGATTTGATTTTTATTCCAGAAAACGAAAAAAAAAAACGCTTCTACTCCAAAAAAACGTTTAAAAGAAAATGCAAAAACAATCTAAATGCTTTTAAATCGGCGGTAAGGCTCAATATAGTAGCAGTAGAAGACCTTGCTGTAGGGCAGAATAGTGCAAGCGACGTTTCATTCGAAGGATAACAGTTTTCAAAAACATTTTCCCGAGGAAAAGGTCTAAAAAGTAAGCAAAAAACACTAAAACCAAGCGAACATCAAGATAAAACACATTTCTAGGACTGCTGCAAATTTCTTTGTGTTTTCCAGGCACTTAATAAACGCGACATTTTCACTAAAGTATGATTTTCTAGCAAAGGCAGAAAAGAATTTTCCTTTTATAGAGCCAAGTAATTTTATTTTCGGTCATCCGGACATTATATTCTATAAATATTATGCAAAGTATGAAAAAGTAACTACGAGACGAGCTAAGCGAGACATACTGCAAAGTACAACATGTTCGTCATTGAACAAGAACAACCTAATGACATATGTATTTTAAACTTGAATTTTCATTGATTAATTAGGCATATTATAGTGCTTTTTAATTGCTCACTTTTAATATTAATTAATTGTTAATGAAATTTATCAGTACATTAATATTCTTCTGTGCAGCTATGAAATGTAAGACAAATTATACTTTAAAAATCTATTAATTTTTCTACTACAAGCAAATAAAATTTTGTATGCCACTATGTGGAAGAAGAAACATTTCTGGCTCGTTTCAAGATTACCTGCTTCGTTAAACAGCTTAGTCATTCAAAATAAAATTTTTATCCGACTCGGCTTCGCCCCGTTTAAAAAACTCAATTTTTCCAGCCTCGGTTAAGCCTCTCCTATAAATTTGTTTAATCAATCCATGTTTTCGGCTAAAAACTAAATAAAAAAAAAGAGTCCTAAAACCTGTAGCCTCCATGTACCCACATGGTTGTTGTCTTATATCGTATCGTCATATTACAACTTTATATGAGTGGCGTACTACTACAATATAAGCGAATTTTCAGATTTCTTTATCTAACAAACGTGATTTGTTTACATTATGGTATATATTATGTCAATCAATACCACCGGAACTGATAATAAAATGTATTTTCCAATGTCGGGTTACCATACATGGCAGTTCACGTGTAAAATGTTTCAGTCCGATCTAACACTTTTTGAAGATTTGTGATTTTTAAAATGTTTGTGGTTATATATATATATATATATAATATATATATATATATATATATATATATATATATATATATATAATAATATATATATATATATATAATATATATATACATATATATATATATATATACATATATTATATAATATAAATATATATAAATATATATATAATAAACAAATTTATATCATATTTTACTTTGTGCTAAATATAAATAATTCAAATAAACGGGCAAAAGGCAGAAAAGGCAAAGCAAAATAACATATACATTTAATGAAATTTATCATTTATTAGAAAATATAAGGAATAATTAAATTAATAGATATAATAAAACTACCAATAATAAAGATTACCTCTATCACGGCCAGGAACAAAGAGCGATAATTAAATTTAATCCATCTCTCCTACTTGTTCCGCCCCCCCCCACCCCAATTACCTTACCGGCTCTTCACAAAATACATAATTGTGTCTGTATATTTTGAATCCCTAAATATTTCAATTTCTAATAATTTGAAATATTCTTGGACAACAAAACTTTCCAGAAATATATAAATAAGGACAAAGAAAACCTAATAATAATTAATCATAAACATGAGATTAACTTTAAAAAAGTTTAATTAAACAAAATTAAAAACTCCCTTTGTGGACTTTACATAAACCACAAGCCAAACTATTTTTTGATAGGTTAACAGACTTAATTAAAACTTTTATTAATTAATAATTTTTAATAATTAGCAATATTTCCATCACATCAACGTTTGCAGATGAATCTTCTAAACCACGATCAGTTTATTCAACATGAGCGTGTTTTAACTTATAAAAATTTAAAAGAAAGAAATAAAATAGCAATTTACGCAGGAAACTTATTTTTATTAATTTTCATAAATTAACCCAAAGAAAATATTGGAAAGGTAATGTGTTTGTACTAAACATTAAAATCATGATTTCAATTTAATTATGCGTTCCAGACGTTTGAAGACCGCTTGATTGGTTTTATCCAAGTTTTCTCTTCTCATGTGTCTGTCTGTGTATCTGCATATGCAAGAGGTGATAGTGATTAGGAAGAGGTGATATCACTTAGCAAGTAGATCACATTGTTGGGCCCTTTTTACTAACTCCCTTGGATAGAAGATGGTGTTTTAGCTTATGAATCCTAGAGCAGGCATTTTGCGTCTAATCCACAGAAGAGCCGTGACTTTCATATAAGTTTCTATAGTTTTAACTAGAAACAACACGTGCCCTACTGCGGTACTAAACTTTCCTGCTCTCGAAACTATAAGGAAGAAACATATTGTATTATATAACTTTACATAAACTACTATTGAGGGTTCTAAATTTGACCTAAACCCAGGTTCATTTAGAGTAAGGGATCTTTTACGAGTACCTGACATCGCACAGGCTCGGAACCACCGGCTTAACGTTACTTTTAAAGGACAGCATGTAAAAGGAATTTCATCCCTCGTATGAAAATCCTAGAGGCCCTGACCTCGATCGAACCCGGATTGGCAGGGTGGGAGGCACACATGCTTAACATTACACCACCGGAACCTCCTACATGCAAGAGGTAAAACATGGTACAAAAATTAATCTTAAAATATCAAACATCACAAATACCACAAATATTTCCCCAATAGTCGTGCTACTGGAAACATAGAGACATATTGGTTGAATTTCGAAACATTGGAAAATCAACCTTCGACTATCAATATAATGAAATAAAAAGAACAAAATTACAGTGACTTATATAGTAGAACGTTAAAAATAACAATCAAAACACAAACAATGTGCAGTAAGCCGAAAGCAATTAATTATAACCTGAACTCACTCTTAGAAGAGATTTTATTGAGGTTACACAGAGCCCCTAAGTGCCCCAAAATGATGTTTCAGGACTCTTAATGTATTGAAACATCCTATGCCTCCTGTATCTTATATCTCTATGATTGGGGAAACATTATTTTTATGACGTCACCATCGCATCATTAATAATTGAGCAATTTCAAAATTAAAAAACTCAACCATTGGAAATAATAAAAAAGTCTCTTCACTCATGTAATATTTATTTAAAATAATTATAATCGGCTTTCAACTAACTAAAGGTGAGATGTTCTTCCTAAGGTGAGATTCAGTGCCGGTGAGATGTTAGGATGCAAGGTTTTGAGTCATTTAAATAAATATTACATCAGTAGAGAGACATATTTCATTATTCTGGTCATAATAAACTCTTCTAGCGCTCATAGTTTAACTGCTATATAAATAATTGGGTTAATTTGACATTAAACACACATAAAGTCGTATATACTACCAGCAAATGTAGTTAGTTTCATCTCATTAAAATCATTATTTAAATTCTTTAATCCAAAGTGTTTCTTTAAGTGATAAAAGTTAAAAAATTCTCAAGATGAAATGTAGCACAATTTATTATTAGAAAGTGTAAAGTTTTATTGTAATCCGGCTAGTATATCTTCAATTTTTAACAGTTCACTTGTATTAACCAGCATTGAACATAGTAAGTGGATGGGTGACCGGATAAGAAATTGGATATAAAATTAAATATTATAAAAATATTAAATATTTAGGATTTTCATTATTCGAGAAACACTTCATTTTTAATTTCAAACACTGAAATAAATCCGGAAATATACAAAATCATTAATTAGCCAAATACACTAAATATGTCAATAACATATTTTGAGGACTAGCGATGCGAATTTGATGAGGCAAAAACGTCCTGAGCAACCCCGCACCCGAAGTTTTGTATTCAATTTATTTATCTCTAAAAATATAAAATCTGTCATGTTATTAAGAAATAATATTTTAATCGTTATTTAATGTTTGATTTTTACTTCAATTATACTAACGGTATATAGGAAAAATATTGTGTTTTCAAAAATCCGAAACCAAGATGTCAACAGAATTATCCGTTTTAGGTGTTTTAAAGCCTCTCGAGATGTTTTTACAAAGTTGTCTGTTTGTATGTGTTTGTGTGTATTATCATCGTGGCTCCCAGTGTATTTATGCTAGAGACGTGAAACTTGATACAAAAATTAGTCTACTACTGTAGTTGCGTGCTATTCGGCAAATAATTTAACTCAGCGAAAATTTCGAAAAATTATAAAAAGCGGAAAAATGATACGGTCAGATTGAGATTTGGCACGCATGTGGTCATGTATAAGACTAAAATATGTAACATGGTTTATCTCATTATCACCATTAGTTCAATTTTTATTAAATGACTTGTGTACATTTTTTAAAAATTATAAAATAATCTAATTAAGTTGAAATTGGGTACAAGTGTGTATCATTACACAATAAATAAGTAAACCAAGTTTCGTTTTGTTTGGTTTATCCATGATTTTTGCTGGATCATAAAAGTTAAGCAGCATCGAGCGTGGTCAATGCTTGGATAGGCGACACCTGGGAATGAAACGGATGTATTAACTATCTGAGGGAAAAACTAAGCGAGTTCGAAGACGTGTTACAGTATAAATTTGACGACTTGCATATCTTGAGGACGAGCGAACCTAGTCCGATGTAGGGGAGATGAGCGTAGCGTATCCGATGAAATGAGGGAAAGTTCCGAGATATACCGTACCCGATTTTTTTATATAGATGTATTCAAGATCTTGTAATTTATGAGTTGAAGAATCAAACATTATATTACCCTCTAGAGATAAAATACCCTACCTATAGAGGTTTAAAACATGCTTATGCACCTCTGTTTTATTCCCATGTTATTTTTAATAATTTGTTTAATGAATTAAGATTTATTTTGTTTATTATGATTTCAGGTAATAATTACGAATTTTTACCAACTCTTATGTGAGTATAAACATTTTATTATAGTATTAATATATAGGGAATTTCTACCGTCCATTTGCTTTAAATGATAATTAAAAGCGTTGGCAGTAGCAGACAATAAAAGGTAACATTAAAGTCAATATTTAGTTTTTCACTAGGAATGGTTCTTTTCAAATCATTACTCCTAAAATAATCCACGGACAAAATAAACAAAAGAAGTAACGACATATCAAGAGTTCAATACATCGGTTGTAAAGTAAATATTTATTCATTAGGCGAAGTTAAATCAAATTTATTTAATCAAAACCGACATAAAAACCGTCATAAGAGACCTTTGAGCATTCCAGAGCTCTCAATAATGGCCATTGACGCACTATGCCTTGAACGACTACAAAGTGGGCAACTTATTTAAGTTCTAGATAATACCTATGGCATTGGTAACAAGCTACAAAATATATAAAAAACTAAAAAAAGCTACTCATTCCTTGATATCTATCCACCTTGATACGTCGCAGGAGATGTACATAACAGAGCGAATCTCACAAGGGTAACGATTAGCACCCAAGTTATTTATCCTACTAAAATTAACTAGAACAATAAATTCTTAAAAATGTTATACCAATAATACTCCCATTCGATAATTCTTCATCAAGCTTTTTTTGGCGAATTATTTTACAAAGAAAAAATAAGCTTATTAGGTTGGTGTCATGGAGGGGGATAGGGGTGGGATGGATTATGAAACTGACACTAAAGAGGTTGTTCAGATGACATTAATTGAGGAGGAATGGGGGTGATCAATTCAGAATGGCGTCCTGATGCCAAATATAGTCCAAAATGTATATATATATATATATATATATTATATAATATATATTATATATATATATATATATATTATATATATATATATATATATATATATATATATATAAGTTGTATTTGACCTCTGCGATATCTGCAAGGTACAGTAGTGTTAGATAGTGGGAGGGTGGTAAGGAAGAAAGGCCTCTGCTGCTTGTTCCACCCCCATTAGCCTACTGGCCCAGTCAGACAGGTCAAAACTGGCACCCATGGAACCACGGCGAGCTAGCAGCCTCTCCGATATATGTTAGGCTCGGTAGTGTTTGAGTGTGGGGTTGTAGTATGGAATAAAAACCATTCCCTCTTGATCAACCCACACTAGCTTACTGTCCCAGACAGACAGGTCAAAAAAGGCTAGCTAAGCAGGCCTGCAAACCGGACGGACCTTTAAGAAGCTTCTAATGGTTGTCGGTATTCTAAAATGATTGAGACTGGTTTGCCATTTCTAAACGGCTTAATCGGACCATTTTAAGGGGCGCAATTGGCAACAGCAGGTGAAAAAATTAGCGGATGAAGGTGATATTGGTATCAATTTTTTTAAGATTCTTTGTACTTTTCAATATAAGCAATATATTAAGCTCCAATTTAACTTTTTAACGTTACCAAAAGTGGGATTTTTTGCTAACACAATACTTTTCTTATATATCTACGGTATAAAAGAGGAAAAGTAAAAACGTGAATGGTAGATAATGTGTGATCTAGGTAACTATTCAGCTATTAGCTCTTTTACTATGGAGCACTTAAAATATCTAAGAACATCACTTAAGAGTAACACATGAATCTTACTTAAACTTAAAAAAATACCAAAATAAAATTTCAAGATTAGCATATTTATGAAATAGTTACCTAAATAAATATTGGTAAATTTGTACTTGCATAAGTCAATTTACTAAGGATGGAGACTACTTTGAAAGTCTAAGACCATGGAATCCCTTATTTAATGGCCTTAATGTTGGTACACCTGATAAATTTCACCCAGTAAATTCAATGGCTGAAGACTGTAATATGCTCCTCTATTGTCATTCTCAATAAATACTACAGATAGAGACACAAGGTAGTTTTAGTTATACATGGATGTTCACTTGAGCTTCTTTTCCAGTATTGAAAGCTTATTCTCTAAAGCTCTAAACTTTATTAATTAAATTAAAAGTCTGGCAAAGGCAAAGTGTTACCAGGAAAAGTCAAAACATTTCCCCATTTAACTTAATTAAAATTGTCACTTTTTTCGGTAATTCCCGGTGAAACAAACCCAATTAAAAGTAAAAGCTCCTTAACACCTTTATAATTAATTTGTTATCTTGGTAGATACATAAAAAAATAAATTACTTAAAATAAAGAGAAAAAATCGGGTCTGGGATTCCTCGTAAATTTTCCTGACCGTCTCAATTAGCTACGCCTATTCTCACCTACACTACATCTCTGGAGTCACTTTAATTGTCCCCAGGAAATTAAAAAAAATATTGTTTTTTTGATGTAGTACGTAATTGAGCACTTTATTGGACCGTTTTTAGGAAGAGAAGCCAATCATATTGTTATAGGGGGTTATTTAGTTTTTCACCTCCTAGGACAATAATGAATGTACAAAAACTCCTAGGACGTAAAAGTAATTCATATATTGCCGCCATTACTGTAATGTAGCGTGTTCAACAAACAATCTGTGTAAAACCTTCATGAGGTTTCTTTAAAAACGTTCATTTTGTTTTTGTTTTGGCTCGTAGAATATTTTTTTTGTTTTTTAAAGTTGTTCTAATTGACAATTTTTGTGTGTTTATTTGTAAAGCTTTTACATTTTTGAGTAAAAGTGTGAAGCTATGGATGAATTCAATGACGACGATAATGTGGAGTTAATTGGACGTTTGTTCTTTTTTTCAATTAAGTATATAGCGCAGTTTATTTAATGAGTTGCACCTCAAAAAAATAGTGTATGCCATCCGGCTAAGAATGTCTTTATGTTTGGCATTTTTCCCGACTCGCTTCGCTCGTCGGTAAATCTAATTGCCGTGACATAAGACACACTTCTTGTATACTTGTCTTTAAATATAAACAGACTACTCGCTTGCTCGTCCTTAGAATGTCATGATAAACCAATCTTAAAGCAGTATTAGCTTATGAGATGGGAGAGTGGTAGGAGGTAGCAGGAGGGACTCACTGATCAAGAATATATATATATATATATTATATATATATATATATATATATATATATATTATATATATATATATATATATATATATATATTAATATGGGTGTGTGTGTATGTATGTACGAGATTTTTGTGCCCTACTCGTCTCTATAGGACACGATAACTTTCGAAACTTAGTACAAAAATCAAACTTGTTAATGTCCTGGACCCTATTGTTCATAGAATATGTGTGACGTTATTAACCCACAATAATGACCCCACAAACATTTCAAAGAATGACTTACCTTTATACATATATTTTCTATACATATACTACAATGTATGGTTCACAAGAATACGAAGTTCATTTTATAATTAGAATTAGTTCTGGTTTTATTGATTGACATATATATGTTAAACAAAACAATATGTCATTAATTAAATCAAGTTTTTTCACTAATACATTTGAAAAGTCGCTTATATCACGGTAGTATGTCATATTTATAAATCAGTAATATCACGAACCGCGGAGCGAGGTAAAGGAGCCTTCGGCCTCTTGTTTTTATGACACCGGGGGCTAAAAAAAAAATAAATATGAATTTTTGGATTTTAATTTTACATTTAGATAGTGATAGTTGGAAAAATAAATTTATAAAAAGTTTGTGAGTTTTGTTATTTGACAATATATATAGAGAAGTCGTATAGACTCCGGACCGGCTTTACACAAATCAGCGTTCTTAAAAGCAAAGGACCTTTTTCCAATAAAAAAAACTAGGCCTTTTTTGTCAACTTTACACTCAACCAACCGAGTTAGTGACGTTATAAAATCCTACTTTTAAACAAAGATCTTATCTATTAATAATAATTTAATAATAATGACCACTGAAACAGATTTTCAGTTGGTACAACTCCCTCCAAGCAGCGCACTTAATTAATGATTTTTCTACATTAAAATGTATATACTAATTATTATCATTACAATATACTGTAATTAAACTACAAACTCATTTTAATATTAATAACAACTTCTCGTATATATAATTAAAAATTAACCATGAGATCAATAACAGAAATAATTAAAATCTAATTATATTCAGGCATAAATGCAGTCCCTACATTATAACTAATTTATGTTCCTCTCTAAACACACTTTATTTTATTCCAATAGGGCCCCATGTCATTTTAGTAAAAACATTGCCACGGGGCACCCTGGAACTTTTCATTAATATCGCAAAAGTTAATCTCATGCTCACCACTACAGACTCGCATCGCTCGCTCTCATAAGACGAAAAACTCCTATTTTATATTGCAGTACGTCCCTGATTCCCTTGTTTCGTTTTCCTTTTTAATAACTTCCTGTATCAGCGAATTTTCATAACAAAAAATGACGAAAGGTAAAGAGGGGAGGGTGGAGGGGTGGATTTTTACTTTTTCTCATTCATAACCTAGGTATATAGGCAAAGTATTGTGTTTGCATGAAAAATCTGAAACCGGGATGTCACCAGAATCAACCGTTTCAAGCGTTTTAAGGCCTCCTGAGTGGTTTTCTCAAAGTAAAAACATACATAATATCTGTATGTATGGTGTGTGTGTATTTGTGAGTGTGTGTATCTGTTATCATCGTAGCGCCCAATATATTTATGCTACAAAGTTAAAACTCTGTACAAAAATTAGTCTACCGTTCCAGTTGTGCTATTCGGAAAATATTCTTATGACGTCATTACTTATAATAATGACTCAGCAAAAATATCAAAAAATCATAAAACGAGGAAAAATTATGTGTTCGGATTGAGATTTTGCACGCATTTAGTTATTTATAAGAAGAACATATTTGTCAAGTTTCATCTCATTATCACCATTAGTTAAATTTTTATGGAATGACTTGTATAAGTTTCTTAAAAAATCTGAAAATTATCAAATTGAGTTGAAATTGAGTACAAGTATATCTTTGCGTAGTAAATAAGTTTCGTTTCAATACGGAAGGTATCCATGATTTTGGTTGTATCATAAAAGTGAAGCAGCATTGAAGATGCTCAGTGCTACATGGGTGACCGCTGAGAATGAAACGGATGCATTTAATATCTGAGGGACGAGAGAAGCGAGTCCAAAGCTGCGAGGATGAGCGTAACGAATCCGATGTAATGAGGAAAAATTCCAAGGTACCCTGTATCCGGATTTTATTTTCTAGCCGGCTTTTACCTGTAAATTAAAATCTAAACATAAATTAATTTATTATTCGTATCTGTTCATAATTTAATTAACAACAAGGTATTTGATAAAATGTTTCATAAATTGTGTATTAATATTTGCATTATTCTCAATAAAAATATTTTCTGAACGCAATTAAAATATCTATAATATTATTAATCTGTAATATATTAATATGTTTAGTTATTCATAAGATTGATCTTAGAGTGCATGTAATTAATAATCGTTTTGAAAATTATTAAAAATCGTGCAGCCAACACGTTGTTTAAATTTTAATATTTTTCCTAAACAAGTAATATCCATTGTTATTATTTTCAAGTTGTAATTAAGAATCCGTGTGCACAATATTATTAAAGTAAATTCATTCCTATAACTAATTTATTATGATTTCATTATACATTGAATTTTAAAGTTGATTAAAAAGATATGGTTTCGATAAGATACAATCATTCGTAAGAACTGTGCTGCATAAAATATCAAATCCTGTCTTTCTATTGGTTCGATGCCAGATTCAGTTCCTTTAAATTCCGTTAATTTAGTTTCGCATGTCCTTTTAATTTGACACCGAGACCTCTTTTAGTTATTGTTCTATAGAAGTTCTTTTAGTTCTATTTGTCATGGAGTATACTACATAATGAATAATCAAAGGTGTCCAGGTGACTTTTTCATGTTTCGTAATTCAACCGAAGGAGCCTCTCTAGCAATGACAACACTATGGTCTCCTTTAATAGAAGAACGTTTACATCGTTGTCTAAAGTTTTGTTTCTTTTGTTTCCAAAAAAGGCAACACTGACTGTTCCCGCCAACTTATTTTAAAATATTTCGTGTCTCGTTTTCTATTTCTTTTGTCTGTGTTAACTTGAAAGTTAAGTTTTGTCAATATTGTAAACAAAATAAGTGTTTGTAAGAATCTTAGAATAGTGAAAACTTGTTCGAGTAAAATTATTTAAAGATACCAGCCCTACTGTTCTTTCAGGTTTACAGTCCCCTGAAGGTTTTATTCCTGATTCATAAGACAAATCTAAAATTCAAGCGATAGAGCCGCTCTAGAAATAATATCAAAATGGACTCATCTCATAAGACGAATCTAAAATTCACCCTATAATTTAACAAAAAAATAGGTAGCTATATAGCAATATAATATGAAGTGTTCAAGTGCCATCAAAGCTAAAGGCATAAGGAACAATTTTTTGGTGGAATTAAATCCTTTTATATACTTTTTCAATGACGGAGTGGAAATTACGAGTACTTTTTTTTAATCCCCCTCAGGCATTATTTGCTAAACTAGGCATTCAAGAACAAAAGAAATAAAAAATTCTTTCATCCAGAGAGATTCTGTGTAAAGAAACACGTTAATGGATCTGAAAGAATACGCTTATAATGATGTTTCAAGTCCTAAAGCAAACAAATGAAATCTAAAGTAAAAATAATAATAGGGAAATATGGGAATATTTAATCAATACATAACATAAAACACAGTCATCCATCAGTGAATACTTTTAACCAAACAATCCGTCTGTCAAAAAACAAATGATTGCATGATTACTCAAAAAAGCGATCATAACTTCAGTAACATTATTTAAAAATGTCAGGTGCAGGAAACCCATTACGTTTCCTCACCGCATCGGATTCGAAAGGCTCTCCTCGCTACTTTGGACTCGCTTCGCTTTGAGATAAGATCAGCGGTCACCCATCCAGGCACTGACCTCCGTTAATGTTGCATAACATATATGATCCAAGAAAAATCGTATTTGTCGAATTGAATTGAAAATTAGTATACTTATTTATTCTTTAAAAGAATGCACTTAAATTTCAAAATAAGTTTTTTATAAAAGGGTAAACAAGATATTAATGGAAATTAAACTAATGCTGATAATGTGATGATAACTGGTTTTATATAAGACTACATGCGTGCTAAACTTTATACCGATCAAAACATTTTTTCTCGTTTAATAAATATTTGACGTTTCACTGAGTCATTATTGCCGGTTATCATCATAAAAATATTTTATGAATAGCATAACTGGACCTAAAGATTGAAAACTAAAAATATATGAAAAGTATTGTGACTGCAAAAAAATATTTATTTTTATAAATAAATATTTATTAAATAAGTTATTAATTATAAAAAAATAAATTAACCTTGAATCCCTTTTCGGTGTTTTTATTACCTTTTGAGTGGTTTTCACAAAGTTATATATCTGTATGTGTGTGTGTCTTGTAGCTCTTAGTGATTTAAAAATCAGATAATAATTTAATTGAGTTGAAACTTTGCACAAGGGAAATACTTAAGGTAATAAATAAGTATACTATGTTTCGTTTCAATACGGGAAGTATTTCTTCAGTATTTGTTACTCTATAAAAACGAGTCCAAAGGCGGGTTGCAATATAATTTTGGTGATTTTAGTATCTTAACGACAAAAGAAACGAGTCCGAAGTAGGGAATCCGAGAAGCGAGGCCGTAGCGAATCCGATGTGATGAGGAAATGTTCCAAGGTACATCGCACCCAAAACTTATATAAATTTAATTGTTGCACTAATAAATATATATTCACCAATAACTTAAGAACGAAAAGTTGAATAGCTATAGAATTTCACGACAAATTCATTATGTGTTACTATATCTCACAATATGTCCAACGTCAAAAACAGTAATGAAGTTTAAAGTTTGAGGCTGTCAAAGTTTGAAAATCCAAAACTCGATATTTATAAGATGAAAACTGATAAATCAATGAAGTTCAGTAGATCTTACCATAGCGGTACTTTTGTGTCATATTTCAACTATAGATTGTTAAAATTTTAGATTTTTACGTTTTTTTTTTACTTTTGACTCCTTAGCAAAAAAAAAAAAGGTTATAGAAGTAAAAAAATCTCCTAAAGGACACCTCAGGTACGTAAAGAGTGTCAAGTAAGTGTTTTAACAGCCTAAGCAAGCTAGAAGTAAAAAAAATCTTCCTAAAGGACACCTCAGGAGTAAAAAGAGTGTCAAGTAAGTGTTGTTTAACAGCCTAAGCAAGCTAGAAGTAAAAAAAATCTTCCTAAAGGACACCTCAGGTACGTAAAGAGTGTCAAGTAAGTGTTGTTTAACAGCCTAAGCAAGCTAGAAGTAAAAAAAATCTTCCTAAAGGACACCTCAGGTACGTAAAGAGTGTAAGTAAGTGTTGTTTAACAGCTAAGCAAGCTAGAAGGTAAAAAAAATCTTCCTAAAGGACACCTCAGGTACGTAAAGAGTGTCAAGTAAGTGTTGTTTAACAGCCTAAGCAAGCTAGAAGTAAAAAAAATCTTCCTAAAGGACACCTCAGGTACGTAAAGAGTGTCAAGTAAGTGTTGTTTTAACAGCCTAAGCAAGCTAGAAGTAAAAAAAATCTTCCTAGGACACCTCAGGTACGTAAAGTGTCAAGTAAAGTGTTGTTTAACAGCCTAAGCAAGCTAGAAGTAAAAAAAATCTTCCTAAAGACCTCAGGTACGTAAAGAGTGTCAAGTAAGGTGTTGTTTAACAGCCTAAGCAAGCTAGAAGTAAAAAAAATCTTCCTAAAGGACACCTCAGGTACGTAAAGAGTGTCAAGTAAGTGTTGTTTAACAGCCTAAGCAGCTAGTTCCTAAAGGACACAGGTACGTAAAGAGTGTAAGTAAGTGTGTTTTAACAGCCTAAGCAAGCTAGAAGTAAAAAAGGGGTTTGCTTCTCTCTGGTAAGTAAATAACTCTAATATTTTATTAATGGAAATTGATTACCTTTCTGAATAAACATCTACAATAACACATCTGCGTTACAACAAAGGTCATTCAAAGATTTTGTAATAATTAAAATATAATTAAAATTGTAATTTAAATTTAATTTAATCTTTATAATATTAGAAAAAGGAAATGAAAAACAAATTGAAAACATACCAAAGTAATGAAAATAATTATTTCCTAATACAAAATGCTTTTTAATAATACATCGTACCCACGACAATATGATTAAATAAAAATCATTAGTATAATTAAAAATTGTTTTCAATGAAATTTGATAAAAAATTATATTTAAAATACACTACTACAGATTTTTTTTTAAAAGACAACCACCAAAAATAAATTAATTAAGATTATTAATAATGAAAATAAAAGCGGGGAGCTTTGTTTGAATAAGTAACGACCTAATTAAGACTGCTGTTTAGAATATTAAAATCAGGGGTTGGGGCTGTCATGTTTAAATTGTTTATTGTAGAGAACTACCAAAATCCGACTCTAAAGCTAGGGATTTACACAATTACATCGACTCCAAAATCCCTTGGAAAGACATAGGACAAGTTAGGCTCGGGTCTAGAATTCCCCTATTTTACTACGAGCAGTCAAAGCTTGTTTTTCAATTGGATTAAAATAAGGGGGATTTTATTATCGAAAAGGTAACAATGTGTACAACAGTATTGCTCGAGGCTTGACCTATCACGATTTCTAAGTATAAAACCTGACTTAATGATAATAATGAAAAAAACTTAATAATACAATTATTGCGTTCCCAGAAAAATAATCCTGGCGCGGAAATACACAAGCCAGGCGAATTTCTATAAAAGTTTCTAAGTGCTTTGTAGAAGTGATCGCTTGATCCTTAGAGTAAGCGTGAATGGAGTCCATTATAAATAATGAAGGACAAGAAGTCTCTCCACAATATAAAACTATATTGGCAAAGCGCTTTCAACCAAACTAGAGGCCATCATCAGTGCAAAACCGTTGAGATGTAAAGAAGAAAAGTGAGTCTATGTTTTTCTATTAGATATGAGAGTCTGACTCTGAGTCTGAGAGGTTGAAAGAACTTTGCCAATAAAGTTTTATTTTGCGGAGAGACTTCTTTTCTTTCATTATTGATCGCTTAAGTTTTCGGTTCATAGTTTATAACAGTAGTAGCATTATGACTTGTACTACTGATAAATAAAATAAACTAAACGTTTAAAAAAATAAATGAAAAAGATTATAATCTCTATTTGTTTTTCTGAGGCATCTTCAAAGGAAATGCGGGTATTTATTCGATACATTATAGAAATGTAAGGTTATCACTCAAAATTTAATATTCAGTTTATGCTAATATGGAGAGATTGATGATTTCTATAACAAATTTAGGAACAATAAGTAAAGCCATTGCTTAGGTTATAAAACATATACGGGAAACTTAAGCAAGGGATGGAATAATAAAGGAAATTCGTCCAGTCTGTTATTTTAATGTTTAAAGAAACTATTGGTATAGTGTCATTGTGCCATTGTATAGTGTAAATAAAACAACAAATTAGTAAACATAAAATTGTCTTTGAAACTAAGATTCGAACCTGGGAACCCTGGCTTTGAGTACTAGAGGTCACATGGCCTTTAGACCGATTTCATTCAGCACCCTAGAAACACAATAATTTAGTACCTTTTTTCCCGAAGGTTGAGTTAAAAATAATCTGTTCAAGAGATAATAGGAAGTCAAAGAAAAGATAGGATAAATAAGTATAATCTTTCAAACATTTCGCTAGAAACACACACACAGATATAATATATATATATATATATATATATATATATATATATAATATATATATATATATATATCTGTGTGTGTGTGTGTGTGTGTGTGTGTGTGTGTGTGTATTGAATTAAAAAGTGCAATTAAAATGCAAGCCTCGAGCTGGGATTCGAACTCAGGATAGAATTTTAACTCTCAATGCGGGTACGCTTTAACCGACTGAGCTATCCCGAGGACGAAGTTAGACATAAGTTTTCGTTATCGTTAATCCTTTGAAACGTTTTAGTGATGCACTCTCAGTTCTCAGGCCTGCTATGGGAGTCTATGTAATATAAAAAATGTTTTGAAGGAAATTCGCGCTAATAATATCAAAATTAATAATGGAAATAAATTGATAAAGGAATACACTGAAATATTTTTCATAATGACTTTAATCGGTTAAATCATCAATATAATTAGTACATAGATTATCGAATGATTGATGAATATAGAGTTCTATAGAATTGTTAAGTCTGTACTATCGCACGATTTTTTGTATAATTCAAGTTCTCTCAGGCGATATTTTAATTTATCACATCAATAATTAATTGCCACATTTTTTTCTATCACTAACAATTTAATTTATAGAATTAATAAAGTTATCATTTCATGATATAAATAATAATTATTTTTAGTCATATAATTTTAACCGACTGTTTCTTAAAGTCGATACGTATAAGTGTATGTACTTCTAATAAAGGTTTCGGTAAAAAAAATCAAATCTGGCGCTAATGGAATAAAACAATCCAAGGTCCAAGGTCGATGCGACCATTAGTACTCAAAGCATGGGTTGTCAGGATCGAATCTTGGTACCGTCGATAATTTTTTATCGTTATATTCCTAACTAATACTTTTCCTTCCATCATAAAACATTTTTGATTTCCCTTGCCACCAATTTTCATTAAAATGTGTGCTTCATTTCTTAACAATCCAGTTTTTGATTAAGTTTCAGTGTAATGCTTCATAGTCGAACAGTAAAATTTCTACTTGTTCACCAATTATTTTCCTAAACGGATTTATACATATAGAAATTTTTAAAACTAATTATTTCTAATCAGAAGAAGTATAGACGGAGTTAACTAAGATACATCACAAATTTTTACTCAAGCCTTGCCACATTTTTTAAGAGGGATATTCTTTAAAATGTTGATGTACAGTGCAGCTGACCATAAGATGTATGGATTTAGAGAGTGCCCACTGTCTGTGATATGATCAAATTGTTTATCTATGTGATATGGAGTTTATATCATTTTAAGTTACTTAAAAATCAATATCCTTTAAAACATCCATAAAATTGATTAAAAAGTAGAAATGTTATAAAACACAAACCGAAACTTGAACATGAAATAGATTGGAGAGTAAAAAAAGCATTTCAAAGGAAATCCGCTCGGTTCACGGACTTCCACGCTAAAATGTTTCAAACTTATCCTCTGTGGCTAGACCTTCAATTTAGGGTGCATTCGCGACGCTCGAGCGCTCAGAGCGCTCGGGTCAGTGTGTTCAGTGGTGGAGGGGGATAGTGGGGACAAAAATTCCCCCACCATCGTACTGACCACACTTAGACTCGCGAACGCGTTTTATTCAGGCTTGTGTGTACAGTTGTTAGGTTATATTACTGTTGTTGTCATTTTTTTCAAAAATTCAATCATTAAATTAAAGGTAAAACGTATAAATTAAAGAGAAACAGCACAAAACAGCAGAAACACAATACAGAATCAGCACAGCACAGTACATGTGAATATGAAGGTGACATCAAATTTTGTATTTCCCGCTAAGAAGGTTTCAATTGAATAGGAGTGGGGAGAAGTGAACGAACTGAACCTGCCGAAAGCACGATTAGTAGGATCAGTCCCACCACTACCATCCTGGCTTTCCGCTTCTTTTGGCTTCTCCCCCTGGCCACGATTCTGAGCACAATCATGGTAACTAGAATAAACCTCTTGTTCAGAACGCTCTGAGCGCTTGGACGAATGCACCCTTACTAAGCGGTTACATGCATAACTGAGGCCGTGCTCAGTAACCAAAAATATAACTTAACGGACAAAGGAAATAAATATTTGGCACTTATGCATTTACTTAGACCCTAAAAAGTAAATATGTATCTTTTTTAAAATAACTTTTATTAAATAAATAAATATAAAATAATTACCAAAAATATATACCGTATAACACCGAAATGTTTTGAACTTAAATCTAAGCAAATCATTATCTCAGGCTACTTCCTACAAAAGAGAGAGAACCCTAAAGCTTGTTAATAAAAACTAGGTCTTAATTAATAAAATGTTATCTATCTATTAAAAATTACATCACAATCTTTGAAAAAATATTGGCAAAACAATTAAAAACGTGAAGTTTGATAAACCCGGTTTTATTTGAAAACAATCAAAATAAAGACGAACCTTCAATATTTAAAACAAGCAGGATTACTAAAGATTTAGATATTCAATTAAATAAAATAAAGCTTTCGCTTAATAAAAGTATTAGGCGATTATTAAAGTAAAGGGATTTCTGTATAAATAAAATAAACTAAACGATAGAAAAATAAATAAATAAAAAAGATTATAATCTCTATTTGTTTTTGTAAGCCTAAGTTTCGCCATATTAGTTTAGAGAGTAAAATTGTTTTGAAATTCCAAAAAAGGGATTTTGTAAAAGGAATAATTAGTCTCAATTCGTTAAAAAAAGTCGGATTTTAGGAGTTCCTTTCTACCTTTAGATTGTGAAGCTATAAAACAAACCACAGCCAGTAATAAATCTACCAAAAGTGTTTGGCTCTTAAAAAAGCTTAAGATAGAAAAAAAGGGTAGAAGAATCCCAGAGGTTACATTTGGAAGGAGATTGGGGAATGCTAGCAACCAAATCCAGGGGTATTCCGTTTTAAACAACATTAAAACCGAGAGAGATTGTTCAACAAATTCCTCCTTTAAAAACTGTATATATTTTAAGTAAGGAACGCAAATTACTTATTCTAAAAATTGCAATGTAAATAAACAGTTTTATGCCCATTGAAGATACTAAATTAAATTTATTGAAAATAATATTTGTGTTTCATTTAAAAAAATCGGATACGGGGTACCTCGGACCTTTTCCTCGCCACATCGAATTCGCCACGCTCATCCTTTCTGCATCGCTCGTCCACAGAATTTACAATTTGCCAAATTTATACAGCAAAATGTTTTAAGTATTTACAGGTTTTACTCGATTCACTCAGAATAAGATAAGAAAAGCATCCGTTTCATTCTCAGCGGTCACCCATACAACTCTGAGCACGATCAATGCTACTTCAATTTTATAATCCAAAATAAATTATAGGTATACCTTCTCGCATTCCAACAAAACTCTGTGTACTTATTTTTTAAGTAAAGCTTAGTAAACATTTAGTACACTTGTACCAAATTTCAACTCAATTAATCAATTTCTTGTTTTACAAATTTTTAAAAAACGTACACAAAACATTTGATAAAAATTGAACTAATGCTGATAATAAGATAAAACTTAGCACATATGTTTGTTATTTACATAGCTACATGTATAAGACTTGTCTAGAACATGATAACTTTAATTTAGATCGCATCATTTTTCCCACTTTTTTATTTTTTAAAATTTTTGCTGAAACATTATAGCGGGATAATAACGTCATAAAAAATATTTTCCGAATAGCACAAGTACAGCAGTAGACTGATTTTTGTACAAAGTTTCAACTCTTTAGCATAAATACACTAGGAGCTATGATGATAACAGACACGCACACACACATGCAGACAGACAACTTAGAGAAAACTACTGAGGAGACAACTTAAAAACACCTGAAACGGATAATTCTGGTTTCATGCCGGTGTCGGATTTTTATGCAAACACAATACTTTTCCTTTATACCTACGGTATAAATGAGGAAAAGTAACAATTGCTTTTTAACTAGGAGCACTAAAGTAAGATTTACACGAGAAAATAAAAACAAAACTATATTTATTGCCTACAGTACATAAAGTTTACAAGTAGGTCATCTTTTATAGGCATTTTTTGAAGCTCGTTCCTTATTATACAATAGTCGTATACATGATTCTAAGCAAGGAAAATTCATTACAATAATAATAAGAAAATTCTTAAAAGCTTCATAAAAACTATTATATAAACATTAGTATATAATATATTTATATTAAAAAGTTTGGATTTTTGAGACATAAAGAGATAAAACATGATTTAAAGTTTGTTCTAGGTGGTTAGTCATATGTCTTACAAGTTTGTTTTATCTATGTAATATCCGGTATTGAAAATCCGGATATTAACTAGAACAACCAAACTAAATTAAAATCTTTATAGTTTAGTATTTCTATTACATCCACTAACATAAAATCGCCTTTAAACAAAACTTAACCAGTAATAATTAAATTTAAGTTCAATCAATTTAAGAGCGCACATACCCTTGGCGGAAAATGACTGTCAAGCGGTAGGGCTATAACTTTAGAGTTTACTACAGGGACCTGTGGACTGGTTTTTAACAAACCATCACAATATTATCACATCCAGGAAATAATGACTTTAATTTTAATCGAGCATTATTGATACTAATATAAAGTCTCCTAACCAATAAAATATTTGATAGGACACAATTCATCTAAAATTTTCCACCCTATATGAATAAATATATAGTTTATTTGTAGTTGTTGCGGACAGAAGTACATTTGTATATGCAGATACAGTCGTCAATATTCCACTAACTATTAATATGGATTTAATTTAAAATAATATTATCATCATACAACATAAAAATACATACCACAGTAGGGTGGGAATTTTCAGGTGTACCAATCATTAAAATTTATGATATTTGGGATGTTTATATGTATATATTACCTAACTGCTCCTAAACTAGGTAACAGAGTGAAAAAAACGCTAAAAACGAACTTTTTCGCTTATGATCCACTTTTTCTAAAAGCCATAAGTGCCTTATCTAAAAGAATTATTTAATGTTATTGGTATCGAATTGTTCAGGACGATGTTATCTTTAAGCAGAATATAGATAATATACGCTCCGTTGCATAGTTGCAGAGAAAAATGAAAAAACTAAAAAATTCTGGCGCGGTGGTCCGCATGTCGGGCGAATTTCCTTTGGATGCGAAAACTCAAACCCAGAGTACCTGGGTTCAAATCCTAGTAGGACAATAATTTTTTATCGTTTTTTTACCTAATATAAGTTTACAACTAGAAAATAATTCTGGCGCGGTGGTCCGCATGTCGGGCGAATTTCCTTTGGATTCGTGTTTTCGTGCTTTTTACATTATATAAGTTTACAACTACTAAATAAATAATTCCGGCGCGGTGGTCCGCTGTCGGGCGAATTTCATTTAGAATACGTGTTTCCATGCTAAACAACCCTTTTCTTGCTTATGCAAGAACCATGCCCATTGCGTGGTTCCGGTTCATGCTTTAGAACCTAAGCAGTTACTCAATTGTCAAGCACTGCTCGTAACTCATTTTGTCTGTATTTTTCAAAGGAAATGCGCATAATTATCTAGTTGGTTGTACAAAACTATGCCTCTAAAATTAGAAGTACGCACTATTATTTGCACTAGTTTAAAGCTTAGTTACTTATCTTTAAGCTTAGTCAGTTATCTTTAAAGGTTTTAGCGCATTTCCTTTGGAAAATACAGACAAAATGAGTTACGAGCAGTGCTTGACAATTGAGTAACTGCTTAGGTTCTAAAGCATGAACCGGAACCACGCAATGGGCATGGTTCTTGCATAAGCAAGAAAAGGGTTGTTTAGCACGGAAACACGCATTGGAAATGAAATTCGCCCGACAGCGGACCACCGCGCCGGAATTATTATTTAGTAGTTGTAAACTTATATAATGTAAAAAGCACGAAAACACGCATCCAAAGGAAAATTCGCCCGACATGCGGACCGCGCCAGAATTATTTTCTAGTTGTAAACTTATATTAGGTAAAAAAAACGATAAAAAATTATTGTCCCTACTAGGATTTGAACCCAGGTACTCTGGGTTTGAGTTTTCGCATCCAAAGGAAATTCGCCCGACATGCGGACCACCGCGCCAGAATTATTTTCTAGTTGTAAACTTATATTAAGTAAAAAAAAACGATAAAAAAATTATCGACCCCTCCAGGATGTGAACCCAGGTACCCAGTTTGAGTGGTCGTATTTACTCCGGACCACTGGCATTCAACTCAGAGGCCCAAAAAACATTGAAAACGACACCCTACTCGAAATTTAATTTTTAACGACCGTAATTTTGGTTTTTTTATAATTTTTGTGGTTTTTTCGACTTTTTGGTAACTTAAAGTGGTCGTATCGACTTCGGACCGGTTTCATTCGATTCAGCGCCCAAAATTACATAGAAAACGACACCCTACTCGAAATTTATTTTTTATCGACCTAAATTTTGGTTTTCGGTTATTTACAATGGTTTTTTCGATTTTTAGGTCACTTAAGTGGTCGTATCGACTTTCGAACCGGTTTCATTCGATTCAGCGTCTCAAAAAAATAAATATTGACCTTTTTCGCGGCAAAAAATATTAACCCTGATTTTGCCGATTTTTTGAAAATTTCGCTGACTCAGCAAACCGGGTTAATGACGTCACCAAAACCTGGTTTTCAATAGGGTTCGTGTCCTCCCTAAGGTTGATTTTTGTACCAAGTTTGGTTAAAAATATTAATCCGTTCGAAAGATAGAGTGTTTACAAGAAAGTGTCAGAAATATATATACAGGGTGTTTCATATAAAGTGTCCACCAGAAAAGGAGGTGATAGTACACCTCAGAAGGAACAAAAAATGTCCTATAATATAAACCCCGATCTCCAACCTTTTTCCCACAAGGTCAAATTTAATATTTTAAAAAAATATTTGACGTCACATCATAAAATTGTTAAAAGGGTTTTAACTATTCAAGCTAGAAAGGTGAAATTGGTCTCATTAGAAAGCTAAGTAAATTTCCTAAAGGACAAACTACTAACTTTGTCAAATATTTTAGAACTACTGCCCAAAATTTTGCATGATACATGATTTTTTGAAAAAAATGAATTTTATGGAATTTTTGTGGTAGGGCATTAGAGGAAGTAAGAGATGAGCAAAATTTCAGCCAAGAACGGAAAAAACTTCTCTTATGCATGCCCTTTAAGAAAATCTAAATATTTTCATACATTCAATAGTAAAAAATGTAAGCTATTGTTGCTAGAAGTTGCAAAAACTGATCATTTTTGTCGTATAAAAGTAAAAATAATGTGTTATTTGATCAAAATATTTTGTTTACGAAAGTAATTTAATAATACGATTTTTAGACTCTAGAAGGTAAAATAAACATATTTTATTCTTACACATTTTTTTCTAAAACCACTCTTTTCTCTTGCTTTAGAGATTTTTAATTATTTTATGTACCATCTAATTAACATTGTAGACATATGCAAATATGCTATAAAATATCAGTTTTTCCAACTTCTAGGAAGAATGGATTAAAATGTTGACTATTGAATGTATAAAAATATTTAAATTTTCTTAAAGGGCATGCATAAGAGAAGTTTTTTCCGTTCTTGGCTGAACTTTTGCTCATCTCTTACTTCCTCTAATGCCCTACCACAAAAATTCCATAAAATTCATTTTTTTCAAAAAATCATGTGTCATGCAAATTTTTGGGCAGTAGTTCTAAAATATTTGACAAAGTTAGTAGTTTGTCTTTTAGGAAATTTACTCAGCTTTCTAATGAGACCAATTTCACCTTTCTAGCTTGAACAGTTGAAACCTTATTAACAATTTTATGATGTGAGGTCAAATATTTTTTTAAAATATTTGCTTGTGGGAAAACGGTTAGAGATCGGGTTTATATAATAGGACATTTTTTGTTCCTTTTGAGGTGTACTATCACCTCCTTTTCTGGTGGACACTTTATATGAAACACCCTGTATATAATATATATATATATATATAATATATATATATATATATTATATATATATATATATATATATATATATATATATATATATATATATATATATTATATATATATATATATATATATATATATATAATATATATATATATATATATATATATAAATTATATATATAAAGTCTCGCGAAATCATTTTCGTCATTAGGGACCTCTGAAACGGATTGTGTCGTGGTCCGAGGTTCGAATTCCGCCATGACGCCTATCCCATTAGGCGAATTTCCAAAGGAAATTCGCTAAAAGTCCTCTAAAAATGTTTTTTTTTCGCTCTAATTTTCCTTAGCTACCCAAGCCTCTTTTTGAGATCCAACGAATAAAAAAAAATTAAAAAATCCCTTCTATTTGTTACTCCGATCTGTTAACAACTTCTATTTTTTGTAGTCTTCTAAGGACAAATTAAAAATTTGTTGATAGATAATAAAATATTTGCCGAGTAAAGCTTTGATATCACTGCTAGTAATATAATAAAGAAAATATAATATTGTTAATTAATATAAAAGTATGATAAATAAAATATAATAACATATATTAATAATAACATTCATTAATTTTACCGAACTTCTTGGAATTAATGTAACACAAAGATGAAAAGCTATAATCCAATTATATTTTTTAAATTTTATTTATTCAATATTTGTTAAAGTAATAAAACAATATATTGTTATTAACATTATTATAAACATTAATACTAATGTTTATAATAATGTAAATATCTTTATAAAATTTAGATTAAGATAACAAAAAATTCGTTCTTGAAAAAAAGTCAAAATTAAAAATCATGAAAAGAAAAAATAAATAAATTACAGATAATAATCATTATAAAAATAATAAATTTTGGGTTAAAATAAATAAAATTATAAAAGGGAATAAATTTGAAAGAAAAAGAAATCTCAGGGGTATTTGAGAAATAATTTTTTGGTAATATTTACCTTAAGGGTAAGATTATATTCTTAAGAGCGACGTACTTTTTCTAAAGAAAGACCGAAAATTTAATAAGCTCACTTCTAGCTGATTCTATAAAAAATAAGGAAATAAAAAAATGTTTATTTAAACATTTATTTCTATTTTATAACAAAAGGATGGATAATAGGATTTTCTTTAATTAGAGTAAAATACCAGTTTGGCGTTTAGAGAGAAATGATTAACATTTTATGAGGCAGTAAAATTCCTTACGTTTTATTTCTGGTAAGAAATAAAGATAAGGTTTATATAAAATAATTTAGTGGAAAGGTCAAAAATAATCTAATTAAATTTATAAGCTCTTGATTTTAACAAGCTATATTAATAGATTTTTAAATTATGTGTACATTATTTATGTGTTTTTTTACTTGTTTTATTTCTTTATTGTTTATGTGTTTATTCATGTGTCATTCGCCTGTTTATTCATTTTATAATAAACCAAAAAAAAATAATAATAACTTGTGCTTTAAAAGAATAACTCATGTCTAGTTCGATAATCCCATAGACTTAATTGTTAGATTGTTGTTGTCCAGTTTTTGGTCACTTAGAGAGGTCGTATCAGATTTTGACAGGTTTTAATCGATTCAACGCCTCAAAAACATTGAAAATGACACTCTAGTCGATTTTTTTTATTGAGCGTAATTTTGGTTTCTGGGCATTTTCCATGTTTTTTTTTTACTTTTTGGGATGGCCGTACCGACTTCAGACCGGTTTCATTAGATTTAGCGACCCAAGAATAATTAATAAGGATCTTTTTCGTGACGAAAGACATTAACTTTGAATTTTAACGATTAAAAAAATTGTTGACTCAGTTAATATAATACTTGACTTAGTTGTTTATTTATAATATATATTATAAATAAAATTAATAAAAATCCAAAAACAAGCAGCGTACGAAAAATCATAAATATAAAAGAGCATACAAAAGTAAAAATTCTGTGG
Source organism: Microvelia longipes (assembly GCA_018340805.1). Classification (NCBI taxonomy): domain Eukaryota; kingdom Metazoa; phylum Arthropoda; class Insecta; order Hemiptera; family Veliidae; genus Microvelia; species Microvelia longipes. The sequence continues at coordinate 38,080,477 of JACMZG010001913.1, forward strand.
TTCTAGTGGTTCGCATGTCGGGCGAATTTTCTTTGAAATGTCCTTTTCCGTGCTTAACAATACATTTCTTGCTTAAGGTTCCGGTTTATAATTAGAGTAATTACTCAATTATCAACCAGTACTCATTATAATTATCCTTTTGATTATACAAAACTTTGCCTCTGAAATTGACAGTGCACACCATAATTTCCACTAGTTTAAGGCTCAGTAGGTTTCTCGGATAGTTCCTAGCCGAGGTAATGGTTATAGCACATTTCCTTTGAAAAATCCAAAACAAATGAGTTACAAATAACGTTTTTTGATTAATATATTTGAAAATCTGCTTATATCTTGGCAGTATGCCACTTATATAAACCAGTAATATGACGAACTGACAAATTACAACAACAATGTGGCCGCGAAGCGGCCAAAGGAAGGTACGGGGCAATGGAGCGGCAAAGAGGCCGAAGGCCTTATGTTTAACTATGGCGACCTTAAGGGAGGCATAGTGCTTTCAAAGAATAACTCATGTCTGTTCGATAATCCCATAGCCTTAATTGTCAGATTGTTGTTGTCAAGTTTTTGGTCACTTAGAGTGGTCGTATCAGATTTGGACCCCTTTTAATCGATTCAGCGCCTCAATAAACATTGAAAACGACACTCTAGAAGTTTTTTTTATTGAGCGTACTTTTGGTTTCTGGGAGTTTTCCATGTTTTTTTTTTACTTTTTGGTCACTTAAGGTGGCCGTATCGACTTCAGACCGGTTTCATTAGATTTAGCGACCCAAGAATAATTAATAAGGATCTTTTTCGTGACTAAAGACATTAACTCTGAATTTTAACGACTTAAAAAAATAATTGTTGACTCAGCAAACAGGGGTATTGACTTCACAAAACCCTAATTTTTTCAGTAGGGTCAGAGATATTGTGTTACAAGTATGTGTCAGATTATATTATATTATATTATATATATATATATATATATATATATATATATATATATATATATATATATATATATATATATATATATATATATATTATATATATATATATTACTCTATAGATAAATATCACCACTATAAGTAAGCAGACTTAATTTGAATGCTTTTCACATTAATTTTCCAAATACAGTCAGACAATTTTGCCGTACCTTCTATTAGAAACATTTTTTTTGTCCAATTTCATTTACAAATTCTTACGGGAGGCAATTCAGGAAACCATTCAATTACTATGGGAAACCGGTGTTAATAACTTAAGTCAAAATACCCTCGAAATCCAAAAGTGAATTCCACCTCGTTTCAGCCAGGATAAGGAAGATATTAAGCAGAATATAATATAATTCAATCTACTTTTGAAATCAAGGGTTTAAGATCATTCGCAATCAACCGTTGTACACTCCATAAATGAATAAATAAAACAATTTTACAAAAAATCTAAAAAAATTGATTGCGGGGTACATTACTTTTCTTATTTACAGGTTCGCCTATCTTTGCCCTTTTACACTCGCATCGCTTGTCTTCAGGGTAAATCATCAAATTGATATGTCTGTCATTTGATATATATTATATATATATATATATATATATATATATATATATATATATATATATATATATATATATATATATATATATTATATAACGTTTTGTAGACTATTGTGTTTCTATCCATGATGTCCTACGTCCAGAAGATGCCTCACACACACACACACACACACACACACACACACACACACACACAATATATATATATATATAAATCAATGTATTTATATGTATTGTACCTACCATACTTCACTAAAAAATATAAAATTCAGTTAAAGCAAAGAAAACTGATTTTAAATCGAAGTAAATAAATTCTTAACTTTATTTAAGGATGTAGAAAAAAATAAGCTCGGCTCCATCAGCCGTTGTTTGCCTTGTACGCTAAAACCAATGTTTTTTAGTATAATATTTTTTCATTTAAAAAATATATCCATTCATGTAGGACAAAGAACCATTAAGAAATATATACTGGAATAGTGTAATTATTTTTTAAACCTCATTAACGGTTTTTATTACAAGCAGATTTGGAATGATCTTAATACGTGCAATTTTTAATGCTAAAGATTGACATAAAAAAATAATTGTAAATTATTTTCAGCAAGAGAATGAACAGTAGTTATTTTTATCTGAAGCATACATTGTGTGCGTAACCCATTCTTACAAGGCTACCAACCCTTAAGGTAAAAAAATGTTTTAGCCAAGAAAGCTGTAAACCCAGCACTGACATATCCTTCCTCCATAACTTGCCGTACAGCCCAGATATAACTTCTCAAGCTCCTCTACACTTTATTTATCTTAGCTTTATTTTCAAAGTTTGAAAGTTACCATGTAAAAATTTTCCTCGGGTTTTCACTACACCCACTACCCTCGCTATACAGAATAGTATTGAGTGGTTTTCACCAAGCTGTTTGTCTGTTCTGGTATGTCTGAGTCAGGCCAAACTCCAGCTATGTTTAAGCAACCAGTTAAGACTTGATACAAGTCCAGAAGATAATATTTCTCTGACCACGATAACCTATTACCCTAGTCAACAAAATTTAAAAAAAAAACGTTAAGAATCAAAAATTTAAATGATCGAGTGTTGATACAAACGTAGATCTATAAGTGATAAATCAATTAGCTCATTTTTACATTAATGTAGATGATCTTATGTTTTGCCGGCTTCTAACTCCAACACTTTCCAACTGTTTTTGAAGTAGCAAATAAAGTAAAAAAAAAGTTTTGGATAAAATTGATGATCCAGTTACTAGAGTAAACAAATGGCAAGAAAGTGAGTTAGAATGACATGATTTTTGAAAACCTACTAGGTTAAAATTTAAGTACAGAAAACAGCTTCTGGAACTTTTCTGTGCAAAACTGTGTCTCATTTAGTTTCTGGTTTTTAATGTAATTTTTAACACACTTTACTTATATAAAAAAAATAAATATATATATATATATATATTAATATATATATATATATATATACAAAATAAATTTTACATGGTGAAAATCTGAAAGAAAAGGAAGCACGAGGACCAAAAATATGATAGCAAACATAAAGAAAACATACGACTTATAACACAGCGCACTTACTATAGTCATTCTTATTTAAGATCACGACGTTATCGTTGACAATGAAACGATTAAAATTGAAATCAATAATAAAAACCTATATTCCTACGGTGGTAAGTGATGAGAACGAAAATAATTCAACGCAATAGGAAAGTTAAAAACGTAAAAAATTGGCTAATTTAATATTTAATTAAATGAAAACTTAAAATATACTAAACATGAAACCATGGAATAAAATTTTAGTTTTTCCTTCGTGAATAATTTCACAACAAATTATTAGAAACTCACTTAACTTTTCCGTGGAAAAAAAACTCCCGGTAATTTATAAACAAAAATAAAGTTTTACCATTTTCAATTTATTTTATTATATTTTTTTAATATTACTTTTGTGATAAGATAAATGTGAAAATTCCTTGTTTCACAAAAAACCCGCGTTTAAATTAACTTGATAAAGAATAATTTGAACAAAGGATATTACATAACAAAAAATATAAAAAACGAAGGGTAATAAGTAGAAATTGGAATAATTTCCAATACTTATATTACATGAAAATAAGGATTATTAAGTAATCAAATATAAAGAATAAAAATTTATAAACATGGTGTTTTTCCTTTTATATTAGTGTTATTTAATAAGATGTAATATGATAAATAACATCTCTTAATTATGTATACTATATATATATATATATATATATATATATATATATATATATATATATATATATATATATATAATATATATATATATATATATATATATATATATATATATAATATATGTTATGTATGTATGTATGTATGTGTGTGTGTAAAAGTTTAACTCAAATAAATTGTAAATTCTGTTCCAACTCAACTCAAAATTTCGGCATCTAACAGGAAGCAATGTAAGGTAATAATAAATTTAACTTCAATTTCTCTTATTTATTGTGGCGTGATTAAAATAAAACAAGGTAAATAAAGGTTTAATAAAGTATATGTAATGTAAAGTGACACCTAAAAGTATCGCAGTGAATAAATAATTCTCTTTATAATAAATACATATATTTATTTATGATATAAATTTTGCTGAAAAAGTTATCACTTAAAGATAAATTACTTTTTTGAAAGAAAGAAATTGCAAAAAGAGAAAAGAAAATTTTTATGAAAATTAGAAAGAAATGGAGCGAAAAAATAAAAGGAATAAGTATTTTAAATGAAAATTCCTTTCCATCTTCCAAGTCGTTCTTCTTCTTAAATCCACCAATTTTTTTAACTTCACAATTTTTGTCTTCTAACTAAGAAGTGAAAATTGCGGTCCACTCCATAATTTTTTTTAACTTTTAAGTTGGAATTAACCGCCCGAATTAATTTAGAAGACGAAAATATGCTTGAAATATTTTTAAATTATGAAAAATAAGTACCTTTTTATTAAGATAAAGATTAAATTAAAAAATGTTCTTATATTTCGTAAAAAATAAATTTGATTAAGAATTCTATTTACTTTTACTCAACTGAATAAATAGTTTCTTATATCCCATATTTTAAAATAATTAATATTTTTTTCTCAGGATTAAAATTCCTTTAATCTTATCTCTTTAAATAAACTATCTAAAAATAAATAAGCCATGGCTTTAGTATTGTAAGTTTTGCAAATTGATCAAAGTCGAATATCTAGATAGTAACCCCGTTTTAGCGAATTTCCTTTGAAAATTCGCCTAATGGGATAGGCGTCATGGCGGAATTCGAACCTCGGACCACGACACAAATCCGTTTCAGAGCTCCCTTATGGCGAAAAAATACTTTTTTTGAAACTTATATATATATATATATATATATATATATATATATATATATATATATATATATATATATATATATATATAATATATATATATATGTATTTCTAGACACTTTCTTGTAAACACTCTATCTTTCGTACGGATTAATATTTTTAACCAAACTTGGTACAAAAATCAACCTTCGGGAGGACACGAACCCTATTGAAAACCAGGTTTTTGTGACGTCATTAACCCGGTTTGCTGAGTCAGCAAAATTTTCAAAAAATCGGCAAAATTCAGGGTTAATATTTTTTGCCGCGAAAAAGGTCAATATTTATGTTTTTTGAGACGCTGAATCGAATGAAACAGGTCCGAAGTCGATACGACCACTATAAGTGACCTAAAAATCGAAAAAACCATTCTAAATTCCCGAAAACCAAAATTTAGGTCGATAAAAAATAAATTTCGAGTAGGGTGTCGTTTTCAATGTAATTTTGGGCGCGGAATCGAATGAAACCAGTCCGAAGTCGATACGACCACTTTAAAGTTACCAAAAAGTCGAAAAAACCACAAAATTATAGAAAACCAAAATTACGGTCGTTGAAAATTAAATTTTGAGTAGGGTGTCGTTTTCAATGTTTTTTGGGCCTCTGAAATGAATGCCTGTGGTCCGGAGTCAATACAACCACTCAAACTCAGGGTACCTGGGTTCACATCCTGGAAGGGTCGATAATTTTTTATCGTTTTTTTTACCTAATATAAGTTTACAACTAGGAAATAATTCTGGCGCGGTGGTCCGCATGTCGGGCGAATTTCCTTTGATGCGTGTTTCCGTGCTTTTTATATAAGTTTACAACTACTAAATAAATAATTCCGGCGCGGTGGTCCGCTGTCGGGCGAATTTCATTTAGAATACGTGTTTCCATGCTAAACAACCATTTTCTTGCTTATGCAAGAACAATGCCCATTGCGTGGTTCCGGTTCATGCTTTAGAACCTAAGCAGTTACTCAATTGTCAAGCACTGCTCGTAACTCATTTTGTCTGTATTTTCCAAAGGAAATGCGCTAAAACCTTTAAAGATAACTGACTAAGCTTAAAGATAAGTAACTAAGCTTTAAACTAGTGCAAATAATAGTGCGTACTTCTAATTTTAGAGGCATAGTTTTGTACAACCAACTAGATAATTATGCACATTTCCTTTGAAAAATACAGACAAAATGAGTTACGAGCAGTGCTTGACAATTGAGTAACTGCTTAGGTTCTAAAGCATGAACCGGAACCACGCAATGGGCATTGTTCTTGCATAAGCAAGAAAATGGTTGTTTAGCATGGAAACACGTATTCTAAATGAAATTCGCCCGACAGCGGACCACCGCGCCGGAATTATTTATTTAGTAGTTGTAAACTTATATAAAAAGCACGGAAACACGCATCAAAGGAAATTCGCCCGACATGCGGACCACCGCGCCAGAATTTTTATTTATTTAAAATTTTGTTTAACTTTTTTAATTTTGGAAGAACTGGATCCCTAACTTTGGTTTTGATTTTGTAAAACAAGGAAAAGAAAGAAATCATAATTATTCAAGTTTATTTTGAAATAATATAGATTTTTTAGCAACAAAAATAATTACATTAAGTTTGTTATAATAATTTTTATAGTAATATTATTACAAAGAGTAAATAAATAATAAAAATATCATTAATATGTAAATATATTTTTTATTAAAAATGATGTAAAGTTGTTTAAAAGGGGCAATTACAAAAAGGCTCGAGAGGATCCAATTCAAGGGTCCGAGAATCATACAAGTGGGCCAGACTGGTTAAGACAACTTAATTATGTTGTTTTCTTAAGAGGTCTTGAACAACATTTTAGGAAAAAATGGAAGATTGGTTAGCGAAGGAGGTGGTGCTTTCGCATATCTTTTATTCTACGAAATAAATAATGCTCCGCTGATAGTGGCTGAATATAGTAGACATTTATATCATAAATATTATAAGTTGAACCGCTATAGGGAATAAGTAAAATTAGCTTGTTGTACGACAATTAATTTATTGTTCTAGGTGTCTGTTCATTAGACTGTCTGTGTTAGCATAACTCAAATTTAGTTCATGCTAGGGAGTTGTATTTGTACATTTTACCAAGTCAAATGTGGGAGTAAAATTCGGCTTGAGGTCTAGTTGCGCTAGACGAAACATAAAACTATTTGCAAGAACAAAAATGAAAATTTAAAAAGGGAAAACAAGTTAAATGAATATTAGGTTATGCGAAAACGGTGCATATTTAAAAAAAATTAAAAAGGCGCTGTATGATGAAAAAGCCATACTGTATAGTAAATTAAAATAAACATTTTCGTAGAGTAGTTATAAAATTCCTCAAAAATCAAAAATGTTACCAATTTAGTGAAAATGAAAGGCAAATCTATCTCATTTGGTGACAATCAGATCCTCCGAATTTCAATTTGATATCACCGTCATTTTGAAAGTACTGATTTCGGGATTCTCAAACTTTAAGTGGCAACATCCGAGCTGTATATATGGCTAGGGCACGTAAAACACAAAAAGGAATCGAACAAATATAATGCCTTTGTAGGATAAATAAAGCTCCATCATGTTTTCGGACTCGCTTCGTTCGTCCTCAAATAGTAAATGCATCCGTTTCATTCTCAGCGGTCATCCATACAGAAATCGACCACGCTCAATGCTACTTAACTTTTATGATCTAACGAAGATCATGGATATACTTGTCGCATTGAAACGAAACTTTGTGTACTTATTTATTAAGTAAATGTATACACTTGTCCTAAATTTCAACTCAAATAATTTTTTAATTTTTTACAATTATTTAAAAACGAACATAAGTCATTCTATAAAAATTAAATGGATCCTGATAATGAGATGAACCTTGGCACATATGTTAGAGTTATACATAGCTATATTTTTATATACATAGCCAAATTTCAATCGGATCGCATAATTTTTCCGTGTTTTTTTATTTTAAAAATTTTGATTCATTATAGCGGGTTAGTGACGTCATAAAAAATTTCCAAATAGCACAACTACAGTGGTAGATTGATTTTTCTACAAAGTTTCAATTCTCTAGTATAAATATACTAGGAGCTACGATGATAACAGACACACACACATACAGACAGACAACTTTAAGAAAACCACTCAGGAGGCCTTTAAAACACCTAAAACGGATAGTTCCGGTTTCGGATTGTTTGAAAACACAATACTTTTCCTATATAACTACGGTATAAATGAGGAAAAGTAATAATGGTAAAGACATTTACAATTTATACAGAAATTGTAAATAAACAAGTGAACATACGTAAAATGAATTGTAAAACAACGTAAGCCCTGTTCATTAACATGTGGCGTTAAAGTTAACTTTTAATATCAATTACTTTTGCAACAAGGAACATACAACTAACTCTTTTGGTATAACTAGTGAAAAAAAACTTTGCAGAGAACCTTAAAAGTAAAATCAATATTATGTTTTTAAATAATTAAAGTGAAAACTTAGGATATTCGGCAAGGATGCCTGCTAGGGTCTCTTGTGTTTAAACCTTGCCTCGCTCCCTTTCAACACACCGTATTTAAACAATTTTAACTTTCAAAAAACACACATGTACAACGCCTTGTTTCATTTCCAACAGTAATTTGGAGAATGTGTAAATATTTAACCTTTTAAACCACAACAGATGATAAGATATAAATAAAATAGCAATTTAATTTAGAGATTCAATAAAAAAACTAACATACATTTGATAGTTAAAACAACTTAAAAGTTAAGTTATGTACCACTTTTCAGACCTCCATAAATACCTTTGAAAGAGTAAATTAAAATTACTCCGATTTTTCCCTAAAGTCTCATATATCCTATATCTCCTCTACTTGAATTTTAATTTCGACAACTTCAAATCAGATCATTTGTTGCACAGCTGAATATAACTTTCTAACCATATAAAATCATTTTCAGAACAAAAATTTAAAAATGCAATCACTCAATTGTAATCCGTACAACTAAATAATCGTAATTTTAAAATAAAAAATCGCAAAAACATAATCTTGCTCAACGTTTGACTTTATTAATACTCAAGGTTTACAAAAAATGTTTCATATCATAAAATAAAATGAAAACTGATTTAAAATAGAATTTTAATCATAAAACATGAAGAAAAGAAAAAAAATAAATAAACAGTATTTTCAAAAGAAAATATAATATATAATCATTATAAAACTACATCTTTTGATAAAAGCATTTTATTTAGACGTCACTTATAACTTTTCTTACTTTGGGAAAAACTAATAAAATACTGGATAAAAATTTTATTTGAAGCTAGAAAATAAATAAGTCAAAATAATGTCGTGTGTATAAAGGTACTATATATTTTTAAATTAAATTTTTTGCTAAAGCTATGTTTGATTTTTTGCAGACTATTCGTTCGAATAATCAAAAGGGAATTCCTTGTGTCAACACGTGTTGAGTTTGAAACTGAACTTCATTCAAGTGGTTTAATTTTAAGATTACTTGCTTTCGAGACAGAGTAATACTGATACAAACTAAAATCGTGAATAGATTAAAGCTAAATGCGAAAAGGTCTCAAAATGTTCTTTAGGATGTGTGGTAAATTAAATCAATCTGTGTGGTTCGCATAATCATATTATTAAAGGGAATATACAAAGTTCCTAGCAGAGGTGTTCTCAAAGTTTTAATAATTATATACTTCGAGTGTCGAATGTGAACTTAAGTTAATGCTTGACAGGATAGAATAGACTACCGCATTACACACCAAATGATTATACACGTAATGAAGGCTTTAAAAATGGTGTTCTATTACTTTGTTCACATGCGGGGTTTGGCACAGAGTTCAACCCCCTAGAGAGGGTTGATCCCCATTGGCATTTGTATGTGAACGGAATCGGACACGGAATTCAACCCCTGAAACTCGTTTTTCACGGTAAAAGATACCGTGTAAACAGTTATACGTGTAACAGTTTAAACAGTTAACGTGTAAACACCGTTAAACACGGGGTTTAACCTCCTGCCAAACCCCACGAGTAAACAACGTATACATTTTCTTTAAAATGCGTACTCATTTGTTTATCAATTCTTAAAGTTAACATATGAGTCATGTTTTTAACAGCTGTGTGTATTTTGGCTATTTTCTAGTCAGTCGGGTCTTACCAATTTTCAAATAATGGTTATACAAAATATTTAAATAACTTTATAATTTATTTAACGTAAGTACATAGGAAACAACATGTCGAACAAAAATCCGAAACTAGGATCCTATCTGAATTATCCGTTTCAGGTGTTTTAAGACCTCCTAAGTAGTTTTCACAAAGTTGTCAATCTGTATGTATGTGTGTGTGTGTGTATGTATACCAGTTATCATCGTAGCTCCCAGTGAATTTATGCTGGAAAGTTAAAACATTGTACGAAAATCGAACTAAAGGTGCAATTAAACTCTCAGAAATATATTTTTTTATGACGTCACTAATCCTGTATTATTAAGTATCAGGTGTATATTTATAACTATAAGGCGCTTAGATTAACAGAAGAAGCGTAAGTGTATTTTAATACTTAATAATATAACCAACTACGGGGTGTTTAGAGTAGTGGTATGCCCAACTCAGTAGGTATGCATTCTGGGCGTAGGTAAGCTTTGTGGGGCTGTAAATAGGCGCCACCACATTCATAAGAGTAAGGTAAAACAAAGGAAATAAAACACAAACAATGAGGTACACTGTACCTCAGCGGACACCTACAAACCACAATCGGAGGGGATAAGGAAGGTAGGTGCACAGACTGCCGAATGTGGAAAACAGTCTGCAAGGAATAAGGTAAGACAGGTCGCTACAACAAAGGTATAAACTAGACTTAACGGATCGGATGGTGGTCACTTACATGATCACCAGGTAACATATAAAGAAAGGTAACACAATTTGAGCTTAAATAAAATATAAGTCTGTATGAATGAAACAGAACAACCTCTGTTCTGCCCAGTCCAAAATCTAAATCTGGGGCTCAGTCAGATAACCAACAGTCACCCAGAGGGGGTAACCCAAAACTACCAATCCGGATACGTAGTATACCGGGTCAAATAAACAAAAAAAAATAAAAATGGTTCTTATACCAAAATAAAAGCATACAATAACTTCCTAATTTTCATAAGTAGACTGAGCTCCCACATAAACTAAATATCAAAATAGGTAACATAACCTGACTTAAAACTAGAAATATGTTTTTGGGGCCCCTTACAAAGTTAAATAGCGATAGTCCTCTACCGCTCCTAACTTGAAGGCTGGGCGTACAAATATTTTAATTTATCTTAACTAAAACCCATTAGTACTTAGCTGTAGACGACGAATGATCAGGTAGGTGTAGGAGAGAGGAGAAATACAGGTAAGACCCCGATTGGTGGTAGGGTCTGTCACAAACTGAATTTAATAACTTGTAGACGAAGTAAACCACAAAATAGTCAGAGTGGAAGTACAGGCAACTCACTAGCGACACAGAAAACACAGCAGCAGCAGGTTTCACACTGCTAATGGTCAGACTATATTCTCGGTGCACTGGTTTCTCTCAAACTTAAGATTTGAGAACAGCGTTCTCAAATATCCTCACTAACCAAGATTAGTTTGATAATCCCTTAGAAAAAGGCAAAACTAGCACTCAAAAACACAAGCAAAAACGTGTAACACCTGTTGCTCACAACGTAACCACACACCTTGTAACCTTCCTAACCGACAAAACAAACTGTAAATATATACAAAATTCATTTATACAACTCTCAAAATTATATATACCACTCATAAAAATATATTCTAAACTTTAAATAAGAAAGTAAATAAAATAATCAATGTAAATATAAAATAAAAGGAAAATAAAATAAATCAGTGTTGCCACAGTGATACCTAACTGTTTGGCGCCTAAATTCAATTTAAAAGTAAAATACCTCTCAAACTTAAAAACACTCCTCTAATTTTACCGAACTAAAATTAATAAAGAGGATGGTATAAACAAAATCGTTACAAAATTAAATCCCCTTGGGAAGAAAACCAGTCTACCAAAAATAAAATCTAAAAACAGTCGTCTTCGGTGAATCATTATCGTTGAAAATAAGATACATTTTTGTCAAAATCGGTGAACATATTCGTTGAGTCGCTAATTTGGGTCGGGCTTCATCTCACTAATATGCCAACGTCCAACAGGCCTACCAGTAGTAGCGTCTTCTAACTCGTACACAAGTGGAGATATCTTCCGGTGAATCCGACATCGTACGAATTTTGGCGCTAACTTAGCAGAAAAGTCCTTTGAAGCATCCGAGAGAAAATGTGTTCTTCTCCACACGATGTCTCCAACTGTATATTCATGATGTCTTCGACGGAGGTTATAAGTATGGGCATTTTTAGTATAAGCCTTTCGCATCTTATCTTTAACTTTGACCATTGTATTACTATCACCTTCATCTTAGACGACGTCTCTCCAGGATCTGGATTACAAGGCATAACCATCGGATCATCAGCCTCGTCTCCCTCAGGTAACCTTTCGCCACTAGGATGAAGTGTACGACCAAACGTTAAATAAGATGGTGAATAACCAGTCGTTTCATTAACGGCAGTCCGTAGGGCAAATCCGAGTTGAGGCAGAAACTTGTCCCACTTTTTATGATTATCTTTGATGTACGCTGTAATCATCGCCTTAATGGTTCGATTGTATCTTTCTGTGGGATTTTTGGGCATGATACAAAGGGTTGTAAAGAATCCTCACTTTGTATTGTCCCAGAATCTCCTGAAATTCTCTAGCTCGAAATTGAGGACCATTATCGCAGATGAAGTACTGCGGTACACCAAACATCATAAAGACTTGATCTTCCACATACTTCGCAATCGCTTAGCATCAGCTCTTCTTAGAGGATGGAGTAAAACATACTTGGTAAAACAGTCGACGATGACAAGGAGGTAGCAGTTCTGATTGGACGACCTAGGGAACGGACCCATAAGATCCCCGCTTATCATCCTCCAGGGAGCACCAGGTTCCCTATGTTGACCCATCAGTCCTGCTGGCTTCCTAGCTTCGGTTTTGGTAGCTAAACAAACGGGACATTTCCTGACATAACCAGATATGTCTGACGCCATTCCCGGCCAATAATAAGATTGCATTATGCGACGCTTTGTCTTAAACGATCCCAGGTGTCCAGCCATTGGAGCATCATGACTGGCAGCAATGATCTCCTTTCGTTCTTCTTTTGGGACAACTCTCTTCCACATAGGACCCTCATCAGGAGCACCCCTCTTTCTAGAGCGATTGGCATACAGCCTCCCATTCTCGACGCACCACAATGGATATTTATCCGGCGATTCCTCTACCTTACTAATCATACCAAGGTACCACTTATCTTTAGCATCCTTAATGCTGGTTCCATCATCTTCAACAGTAACTGTATCGACAGGTGCGCGCGACAAAGCATCCGCCACGACGTTCAACTTTCCCGCACGGTGAATTATCTTAAAGTCATACTGTTGAAGTCTAAGGACCCATCGAGCTAAACGACCTCGCGGCTCTTTCAATCAGCCTAACAGCCACTTCAACGCCATGTGGTCCGTTACAACGCTAAAGGACTGGCCCTCCAAGTAGGATCGGAATTTCTCCACAGCCCAAAGAACTGCCAAGGCTTCCAGTTCTGTCGCGCAGTATTTACGTTCCAGTTTGTTAAGTGACCGACTTGCGAACGCGACGACTTTCTCACCTTCCGGGAACTCCTGCGACAATATTGCACCCAGACCAACTTCACTCGCATCTGTTTGCAATATAAACGGACGTTCGAAATCAGGACACGTAAGAACTGGCGCGGAAATTAAATTTTCTTTTAGCTCTCGGAAAGCCTGAACACACTCCTCAGACCATATCCATTTACATCCTTTCTTCAACAAAGACGTTAAAGGTGCCGTTATTGAGGAAAAAGCAGGCACAAATCTCCTGTACCATGACGCCATGCCAAGGAATCGCCTGAGCTGTTTAGGTGTCTTAGGAGCAGGATAGTTAACGATAGCTCCTATCTTCTCCGGATCAACACGTAGACCATGCTTATCGACAACATATCCAAGGTATTTAAGCTCCGGACAACAAAAGCGACACTTTTCCTGATTTAAGGTCAATCCAGCTTTAAGTAGCCGAGACAAAATTAACGCCAAAACTTTGAGGTGTGTCTGAAAATCTGGCGTGCAGATAACAATATCATCCAAATATACGAACACATACACCTCAACATCTGCACCCAGTACCCGATCGATAAGACGTTGCCACGTAGCTGGACTGTTGTGGAGTCCAAATGGCATTCGCCGAAACTGGAATAAACCACGTGACGGGACCGTGAAGGCCGTCTTCTCCCTAGAATCCTTAGCGACAGGAACCTGCCAGTAAGCTGACTTAATGTCTAAGGAAGAAATATAACGGGCGTTCTTCAATCGGTCCAGGATGGGATACATACGGTAAGGGGTATGCGTCCTTTTTGGTGACGGCGTTGACACGACGGTAGTCAACACAGACTCTGTATGACCCGTCTGGCTTAGGGACCATAACCACTGGCGATGACCAGGGCGAATTAGAGGGTTCAACTATTCCTTTGGCCAACATCTCATCCAGCTGCTCATTTAACTTAGCTTGACGGCCGGTGATACAGGGTAGTAACGCTGCTTGATAGGAGCAGCGTCACCGGTGTCGATGACGTGTTCCACCAAGTCAGTGCATCCTATCTCTGATCCCATCTGGTTGAAGAAGTCGTCCGTAATCCGGCGTAGTTGTTCCCTTTCTTCAGCACTTAAATGATCTTCAGATACCAATAATTCTGAAACACGGACCTCCTCAGAAAATTGGAATTTACCTTAACAACATCAGGGATGATCCCATCAGCTTCCAGAAATCCAACCCCAGAATTAAGTGGAAGAAATCGACGAACTACAAGAGTAGGTACCACTTTCAGTTTACCATCAAGTATCATGGGCACGTCAACGCTACCCAAAACTTCACAATGCCGACCATCAGCCACAGTACAGCTAACCTTAGTCGATGAATCGACCGAAAAACCAAGAGCTCGTAATATCTCCCAACCTCGCTGTCCCACCAAAGTCTTGGTGGCCCCAGAATCAAGTAGACCACGTACCGGTACTCCTAACACCATAACTTCGAGATAAAGTCGCGAGTCTCCGTCAGTTGAAGTTAGCAATCCACTAATGCGCTCGGAATCAAAAAATGATTCCACAACTTTCAACCATTGAGCCCGCTCCTTCTTTTGGGACTTCAGGGATTGATTCGGAAAACGAACTCGTCCTCCTAGTTTCGTTTTCCTTTTTCGTTTCCCAAAGATGGTGGGTTTGGGCAACGATAGCAATTTTTCCTCGAAAAATCTTTGTTTCCGCAATTAGGGCAGAATCCAAGTTTCGGACATCGCATGAAAACATGACCTTCGACCCCACAGTTGAAACAGAGTAGGCGTCGAGAAGGTCCATTTCGAGAAGGCATGTTTTTGTAAGAGACTTTACTATGGGAACTGTTCAACGTAGCCGAGTTATTTCGAGGTTTGTAGCAATCAGATTTAGGCTCCGAGGTGTTGATGGCACTAAGGTGGTTTTGCTTAGACGTCGAAGGGCCCGAATAAGCCAAAGTGGGCTCTAACAAGGTTTTCTTAGCGGAAGGGGGAGGTTTGTACTTCTCCATATGTTCTTTGTCCCCTTGAACCCGACGACCAATCTTAACAAAGTCCGATACACTGGAGACTTGATATTGCTGCAGCCTATCATAAAAGTAAGGAGTAACGTTTCTTCGAAGGATCTTAATCTGCTCCTCTTCAGACAAGTTCAACCTAGAAAAATAGGTTTTCATGATAGCTACAAAGTCTCCAAACTTCTCGTCTAGCCCTTGGGTACGATTCAACATTTCCGCATGGAGATCTACCGAGTAATCATGATGCTCATATTCTTCCTTCAAAAGGTAGACTAGCTCCGCCCAGGAAGACACATCTTTGTAAATAGATTTAAACCATTGAAGAGCTGGTCCCCTAAAAAGGTCTAATGCTCCACTCCCAAGGTCATGATCAGTGGCGTGCCTCGCTCTTCGATGGACTTCAATGTCTTCTAAAAAAGTCCTGAGTGATCTTCCGGTTCCGTCACCAGAGAAAGTGATGCCCCATTTCGAAGTTGGGATCACCTTTCTGCTACCCTCAGAAGTCCTATTTGAAAGAAGAAAAGTGCGGAGTAAATCTTCAAATGTAATATTACTCAGTGATGCTCCGTCATAATTTCTTGCTGAAGTAGTTGCTCCATCATTTATAGCAAAACCGTCTTGATCTCTTTCTTGACTTCTTCCTCTTCTCTCTCTCTCTAACCGTTCTTTAATCTCTCTTTCCCGCTGTTCGCGCTCTGCTCTATCGCGTCTATCTCTCTCTTCTCTGTCTCGCCTTTCCCTCTCTTCTCGCTCTTGCCTTTCTCTCTCTTCTCTCTCACGTCTATATCTTTCTTCTTTTTCCCGTCTTTCTCGAAATTCCATCTCCAGTCTTGCTCTCTCCTCACTCAGCCTCTTTTCAAATTCTTCTTTTTCTTTAAGTTCTCGTTCTTCTTTGTCTTGTCTCTTGCGTTCTTCTTTTCTTGTCTCTCACGTTCGTCCTTTTCTCGTCTTCTTGTTCTTCTTTCTCTTGTCTCTCACGTTCTTCCTTTTCTTTTTTCTCCTGTTCTTCCTTTTCTCGTCTCTCACGTTGTTCTTTCTCCTTTCTCTCAAGTTCTTCTTTTATCTTCTCCTCCCGTTTCTTCTTCTCTTCCTTCTCACGAGCAGCAGCTCTCTTCTCGTCATCCTCAATTTTCTCATCAAACTGCTGTTTTAGGAGTTGAAGTTTACGTAGGATTTCAGTTTTCCTCTCTTCTAAGATAGCTTGAGATTCCGGAGCTATGTAACATCTACTTGCTCTACCCCAAAGGTGAATAAACAGGGTCTTGATTCTCTTAGCATCATTGTCATTGTCGGTATAGGTCAAAATTTTTGATTCCAACTTAGGAATTTTTTCTTGTACCGCATCTAATTCTAAAGTAGGATCTCTACTCTTTACTGGAGAATCAAGAATAGTACTAACACCACTCTCTTTCTCAGTTTTAAATAGTGAGCGCAGGGCTCTTCGTCTTGAATCAGCAGAGGTGTGGCCAACTGATCCTCTGATATCAAGTTCATACTCAGCTTCATCTTGTCCCAAGCTATGAATATCCATATTGGTAGGTTGAAAAAAATAATATAGAAAAAAAACAGAAAACAAAAAAAAAAGGTTTGAGAATAAATCAATGATAATAAAAATCACAGAGAAAATAATCAAATAAAAAAAAATAATTAAAAAAAAAAAAATAATCTGAACTAAAAACTTTTACTGTCGTAAAGTCACTAGACTTAAACTAAAATATATTCTAAACTATACCCCACCCAGGTTGTACACCTAAAAATCATAAACAGAATATATATGCAAAATCCAATTAAATTGATTATTCAACAATATCAAATAAATCAATATCCAGGTTAATAATATCACAATTGTATTAATATCTTTATTTAAAAGTAACAGGAGTATCCACTTTAGAAAATTTCTACTAATATTGTATTTTTTCCACAAAAAAAAAAATCATCAATAAAATTAATCAGAACTAATGTACATCCTACTTTAAAGCTGGTTATACTCATAAATTAATACAGTATTAGTTGAATTCAAATAATATCAAAAGAATAATATTAATATAAACTCAAGTAATATTCGTTAGCCAATTAGG
The DNA here is from genome assembly GCA_018340805.1 of Microvelia longipes. Classification (NCBI taxonomy): domain Eukaryota; kingdom Metazoa; phylum Arthropoda; class Insecta; order Hemiptera; family Veliidae; genus Microvelia; species Microvelia longipes. Next base: position 38,098,128 of record JACMZG010001913.1, read on the forward strand.
TTACCAATTAAAAGAGACTATACTTAGTTATAAATATCTTGTAAAAGTTGAAAAATCAGAAATGAATCAAATTTATAAGTCCATACCTATACTTAAATACATTTAGAATTATACATTGGTTTTCAAAGAAAACTATATATAACAAGATATGAATATATTTAAATTTTTGGCGGTACACCTCCCTAATATTATAATTAAGTATTAAATTAAAAATAAATCTAATGAACGATACACGCAAAATATTCTCTATTAAAACACTCCAAAAAATATTCCAGCCAGAACATACCAAGTAAATAACTAAGAGTCTATAATTAACCCAAATATAACTAAAATAAAATCTAAGAATTAACCTATAGTGACTCAGAGCAATAAAGTTCCAATAAGTATTGAATATAGTAATATTTAAAACCAAAATCAATATGAATGTCAAATAAAATCCTCTCATTGAGTAAAGACAAGATGTTGCCAATATAAAAGTGTAGCACATACATCAGTTTGCTCTAACATAGTATCTCCTTTGCTAAAGAAAAATAAAAAGAATCTCCCAACCAAACAGCTGATATACCAGTCAAAACAAATAATATAAACAAGTTTGCCTTTGGCTAAGTTTCATCAAACTAATTTTAAAATAAATAAAATAGATTTGTCCAATAATAGTTAATTCATTAAGTACTATTAAATGTACTTTATAAAGTGTACAGAGTGAAGGTGTGTCGCTGTGTCCACTGATACCCCGTGGAAGTGATAATCAGGTGTATGTTTTTAATAAAATATGTCATAACCAGGAAAATATTTCCTATGAAGTAAAAGATAATATCAGATAGATATTTAATACCCTATAAGGTAAATATGACATAAATAATTGTAATTAATGACTATTTGTAAAATCTTGTGATATAATAACAAAATAAAATAAAAAGAATCCTGTCTATCACTGACACAGATCACTAAGCAGCAACACATCTCATACTGTAACTTACCTGAGTAACCTGTCTAACTAAGCCACCACACAATATATACTTACAACAGTTGATTTTCAACCCCACGTTCAGGGCGCAATTCTCTTTATAACCAACTACGGGGTGTTTAGAGTAGTGGTATGCCCAACTCAGTAGGTATGCATTCTGGGCGTAGGTAAGCTTTGTGGGGCTGTAAATAGGCGCCACCACATTCATAAGAGTAAGGTAAAACAAAGGAAATAAAACACAAACAATGAGGTACACTGTACCTCAGCGGACACCTACAAACCACAATCGGAGGGGATAAGGAAGGTAGGTGCACAGACTGCCGAATGTGGAAAACAGTCTGCAAGGAATCAAGTAAGACAGGTCGCTACTACAAAGGTATAAACTAGACTTAACGGATCGGATGGTGGTCACTTACATGATCACCAGGTAACATATAAAGAAAGGTAACACAATTTGAGCTTAAATAAAATATAAGTCTGTATTGAATGAAACAGAACAACCTCTGTTCTGCCCAGTCCAAAATCTAAATCTCGGGGCTCAGTCAGATAACCAACAGTCACCCAAAGGGGGTAACCCAAAACTACACACTCCGGATACGTAGTATACCGGGTCAAATAAACAAAAAAAAAATAAAAATGGTTCTTATACCAAAATAAAATCATACAATAAATTCCTAACTTTCAGTAAGTAGACTGAGCTCCCACATAAGACTAAATATAAAAATAGGTAACATAACCTGACTTAAAACTAGAAATATGTTTTTGGGGCCCCTTACAAAGTTAAATAGCGATAGTCCTCTACCGCTCCTAACTTGAAGGCTGGGCGTACAAATATTTTAATTTATCTTAACTAAAACCCATTAGTACTTAGCTGTAGACGACGAATGATCAGGTAGGTGTAGGAGAGAGGAGAAATACAGGTAAGACCCCGATTGGTGGTAGGGTCTGTCACAAACTGAATTTAGTTACTTGTAGACGAAGTAAACCACAAAATAGTCAGAGTGGAAGTAAGCCAGGCCACAGGCAACTTCACTAGCGACACAGAAAACACAGCAGCAGCAGGTTACACACTGCTAACAGTCAGACTATACTTCTCGGTGCACTGGTTTCTCTCAAACTTAAGATTTGAGAACAGCGTTCTCAAATATCCTTACTAAGCAAGATTAGTTTGATAATCCCTTAGAAAAAGGCAAAACTAGCACTCAAAAACACAAGCAAAAACGTGTAACACCTGTTGCTCACAACGTAACCTTACACACCTTGTAACCTTCCTAACCGACAAAACAAACTGTAAATATATACAAAATTCATTTATACAACTCTTAAAATTATATATACCACTCATAAAAATATATTCTAAACTTTAAATAAGAAAGTAAATAAAAATAATCAATGTAAATAATAAAATAAAGGAAAATAAATAAATCAGTGTTGCCACAGTGATACCTAACTGTTTGGCGCCTAAATTCAATTTAAAAGTAAAATACCTCTCAAACTTAAAAACACTCCTCTAATTTTACCGAACTAAAATTAATAAAGAGGATGGTATAAACAAAATCGTTACAATAAAGTTAGTTACATTAATATATGGCTTGGTAATTTTTTAATAATTAAATTCACAGTAACATGCAAGTCACGCCATGTGTCATATTTAAATTTAATGTCAAACCTTGTAAGAGTTTTTCCGTGGTGTTTCCTTGCATTTTTAATTATTGTTATAAAGTTGATGATAAATTTGAAAAATTCGTGTGTTTGGATTAATTACAATGTAGTAGATCAAGAAATTTGAAAAAGCGTTGAAAATCAACGTTTTTCGTTGAAATGTTGTAAAACTTTATTTATTTTTAATATTACACCAGCATTATTTAATATTATTAGGATTTATTTTTTTTAGCATTTATTTATTTAACATTATTTTAACATTACACCAGCAACCTTTCGGTTGCTGGTGTAATTAAAGTTAAATAAAATAAATCATAAACTACATGAATAGCTTATGTTTTATTTTGAAGCGATGTTCTTAATAATTGACACCGACAGTGTCACTGTCGGTGTTACTGTCAGTGGCACTGTCAGTGTCACTGTCTATGTCACTGTCACTGTCGAAGTCACTATCAGTGTCACTGCCACAGAGAAATGAAAAATAGCTGCTTCAACATTTGTCATATTTGGCATGCTTGTAATTCTAACAAGCATGATAAATTTCAGAATGATCTAAAATTTTAACTTTTTTTTAATCATTTAGACCTAAAGATTGATTATTGAACAAACTTTGGGATCAATGATGATATCAGACACACACATTCATTCTAATGCATAAAGACAGAAAACTTTGTAAAAACTACTCTGAAGGTTGGGTAAGAGCATCTAAACTATCTCAGATAATTCAGGTAAATATAGGTTTCGCATTTTTTCACAAAAGAATACACTAACAAGGAAATATAAAACGAAATCTACAAAATAAAAAATTCATGTACTAAGTACCACTCAACTTTTCCTCGCCTTGGCCCCTTGCTCGTACTCATGTGCTAAAGCTTAATTTATATTAAAGAAAGATTAATTTTAATTGATCTTTTTTTAAATTGACCGAGCGGTCACCAATCTAATTAATGATCACGGTCAATGTAGTTTAACACTAGGGATCCATTCAAAACTGAGGATAGTAGCAGTAGTGCTGCAAATTAGGATACAAGTAGTGAAATGATACTTGTGTATACAATGTTTTTATTAATTATAAAATTCACAGGTCTTAGTTGATTATATAAAAGGTATTCGATGAACTCTTAACTAATGCTGATGAAAAATATGCGGCACATTTGTTTTTATAAATTTAGCTACGTCATTAATGACGTCAGAGAAAAAATATTTCTCTCAAAATTAGGAGCTACGTTCGTTACAAGACAGACAACTTGGTAAAAACCACTTAGGCCTTAAAACACCTGAAAAAGAGAATTTTTGTACCGTCAAAAAACAAAGAAAAATTCAAAATAAACACTATGTTCAAAACATAAACGTATTTTTTAAAAAAAATGGATAAAAATAAATGAAGACTTGTGACTTTCATTTAAAGAGTTAAATTCAACATTGGATTATATCAGACCAATATTTATTATTTTTGCTAGACTTAAAAAAAGAACCAAAATCATCTTCTCAAAGAAAGGGATACTTTTCATTCACAAATAGATTGAAAAAACTACCAAATTTCACCAGACTCCTATTACATTTTTTTCGAGTCAAAGCTTCGAATGTTGCGCAAGACCTAATGCATTATACAATATCGAGAAATGTTACAAGAAATCAAAATTAAAAAAATACAACACGAAAAGAAAATTTGAATAAAATTAATAAGTAAGAGAAAATAATAAGATAGATGATATTAAAGAGAGCAGAAACAAAGGGAAAATTAAACAAAATTAACTGAAATTAAGTCAAGCATACAAAATAGGCGAGGAAAAGGGTGGACTTTGATAATCAGCAATTAACTCCTTGATTAAAAGCAACAATCACTTGCTCTAAAAAAAGGTATTTATACAAATTTTAAAATAATAAGTTATTGTTTGAGCATAGAAAGCTTCTACGCTACTTTTACCTAAATAAATAAGGTACCACATATTTTCAGCAATATTTCTAAGAAAAAATGAGGTTATGAGGTTGGGGTCATGGGGTGAGATAAGGATGGGGGAGGTTTTAATATATATATATATATATATATATATATATATATTATATATATATATATATATATATATATATATATATATATATATATATGTGTGTGTGTGTGTGTGTGTGTGTGTGTGTTCTAACATATATAATATAAAACATTCGAACACTTTGTTGGACCCTTTTCGGAAATTACTTTTTCTTTGTCGTCATTAACTGCCATCAATAATACAAAATCATTTCAAAAATTCACTACGGTTAAAAAACCTAATAGATCAGTTTGAAAGGATGACTAGTATTTAGCAGCATTGAGCGTGCTCATTAGCTGTATGGGAAATCGCTAAAATTAAATCTGATCTAGGCTGAGGTCGAGAAACTAATGAAGATATACTCAATTATGAATTAGAGTTTCTCATATTCTGACAAAGAACGAAGTGAGTTATATGATAAGAATAAGCGTAGCGAATCCTATTAAGAAAGGAAAGAAAAGGTCCGAGGTACCCCGTGCCAGCTTTTTAAAAAAACCTTACAAAAACAAAACTTTGTAATATAAAAAATGTTTCCTCGTTTATTTTTAATTGCGTAATAATTTGTTTTTAATTTTTAGGGAAATGTTAGATTAGGGTCGCTTACGTAATTGTTTTTTGGGATGGTGATAAAAACATTTGTTTTTTGTTGTGATTATTTTTGTAACAAAGTGTTCCACGATTAAAACCTACTGGGTGACGTTTGTGATATCCCTGAAAGCATTTAGTTAGGAAAACTCATGAAATTATAAACATAGAAATACTTTTTATAGCAAGACAGTAGTTGTAGTAGCAAGTCTGTAGTTGTGAACAATCTTTGAAGTATACTATTTCAATATATATTAGCTGATAGTAGTTAAACTATAATACTAATAATATATATATTTATTTATATCATTTGATACTACCGAGTTTTGCAAAACATGAATAGTTTTTATAATACATCCTTTATTTATTATATTTTAATTACATGTTTGTATTTTCACAAATAAAGTTTTTTGCCCACATGAAAGGAGAATATTCTCTTGTGCCATGTGGGCATTTTAGTAATGTATTTAAATAATTTTTAGCATACATATAAGAGGAAATTATTTATTACACAATATATATAATAATACAATATTATTAAAATTTAATATTTTATTGTAGATATGCAAATAAAAAATGTAAGGAGAAAAAGCATTTCTAACAACTTAAGTTTATATAAGTATTAATCATTAATACTACTTTTTATTTTAAATATAAAATGGTCAGTATTGCTGTGACTAATGATTTTATAAATATACATCCAAAACTTATACAATATTAATAACAAATGAAATAATAATATACATAAATAAAGATAAGACATAATTATAAAAATGAATTAATATAATTAATATAAAAAGATTAGAAAAAAACTCTTGACTCTACTAATAAAATTTATTTTAGCTATATGTTGGTTTTTAAATCACGTTTTATGTATCAAGAATTTCCATCAGATCAAAGAATTTCCTTGGTTTTAGAAAATTATCTTATATTGTGATTGCAAATGAATTTTTAATTATTATTATTAACTTGTATTTATTTTTTATGAGTTTGATAAATGTGTCGTTTTAGGTGCTTTTTAGGATGTCAGCTTTGTTTCTTGGAGTATTTTTGAAGATATCGAGTAAGGCAGTAGGAAATTGATTTATCAACATCGGTCCAATGTATGTACAGTAGTTTTGTCTGGTAATTGTATTCGTTTTTGAAATCAAGTATAAAATGCTTTACTTGACTCCAAAAACGAAGTCTGGTTTCTAGTCCCTTTTATATGTTATATTTCTATTAATTTATTTTTGTTTTTAAAAGTTGTGAGTACACAGACGAGCTGACACATTTGGTCTATGGTCGGTATGGTTAGTTAGTTGAAGAGGTCTTTGCAAGGACTGCGTCTCGCAATGATACCGTATTGTATAATAGAGTATAATTGTACAATTGAACCTTTACTACGGCGAGGCCGTAGTAAAGGTTCGTAGGTTGTTTTAATGTCAAGTAACCTGTTATTTTGGAAAATATGTAAATTAGTCGTCTGAGTCTAACAACAAATCGTATGAAAATAAAAATATATTAATAATTTAACGTCATCAACGTCTGGAGATAAAATCCTGTTTGCACCTTAGGAGTAAAATGCTATTTTTCCCCTCGTAATTACCTCCCTTGGCTACGCATTATATTACAGTCATAAGTCCATCGGCTTCGCCTCGGGAGTTGAATGTTTCAGTTCCCTCGGCTTACGCTAAAGGAACCAACTAAGTGCTCAGGGGAATAATAGAATTATTCTTCGGACTCGCTTCGCTCGCTTTAAGACATTATTTTAATTCCCAGCGGTCACTCATCCAGGCACTGACATCGCTCGATGCTGCTTAACATTAGTGATTCAACAAAATCGAAGATACTTGCAATATTAAAACGAAAATTGGTACACTTATTTACTACGTAGAGAACTAGACTTATACAAAATTTCTACTCAAACAGATTATTTTACGATTGTTTAAAAAACGTACACGAGCCATTAGATAAATATTGATCTAATGGCTAGAATAACTTTGATAACATTAGGCACATTTGTTCCGACCTATGAGAGACTACACGAGTCAAAATTGCAATTCGATCAAAACATTTTTTAGCGTTTTATGAATAGTCAACATTTATGCTGAGTCAATCTAGGGGGTTAAAAATATCATAAAAAACTATTTCCGGATAGTACAACTAGAACTATTCTAAGAATTGACTTTTTTACCAAGTTTCATTTGTTTAGCAACAATACACAGCTACGATGATAAAACACGACACACACTAAAACAGACATATATTTGTAAAAACTACTCAAAAGGTCTTATAAATACTTCAAACGTATAATTTATGTGAAACGTATAATTTATGTGAAGCGTATAATTTATCCCGGTTTCAGATTGTGCCATACGCAACACTTTACCTATATGACTTCGGTATAATGAAAAAGAGTAAAAAGGGCACAGGCTGGGTCGTACATTTATAACTCTGTTCTATTTAAGTTTGATTTAAGCATAAAAACTAAGGTCATAAAATTAAAATTCCGCTTCTCAAAATAAAATTTACAACAATACATCCGATGAAGCGCCGTTATAATTTCCAACGTAAAAAGTTATAAAAAAAAACAATTTGTACTGTCACGAAATGATAATTTAAAATCATTATAATAAAAATGACCCTCGTAAAAAGGTCTACAAGAGAAAATAACATTAATTTAAAAAGAAAAGGAGTTATAGTGAGAAAAAGCGTGTTTTTACAGGGGGAAACAGTGTCAGCTCACGATATAGAAACGATATAATTGCTATAAAAATAATTAAGAAAGCGAAAGGAGAAAATTAGCTAAGTATAGAAAAGGACGTATATAATACTTTCGATGATTCTTTTGTAACTTCTGAAAAGAAAGACTATAAAAAAATAATTAACTAAAACGATACCACACGATTCGGGCACTGTAGCGAATTTAAAAAAAAAATACTTATGCGGAAGTATATCCGCTTCCGGAAAATCACCGAGCCTGGTAAATTTTCTTTTGAATATATGGCCTCTAGGACAAAACATCTTTTGGTCAAGAGCTCGGTTTATAGCATTTTTGGCCGGTTAGTCATACGTGTACGTAAGTAAATTTGTTGGAAATTGATAAAGAATTGGAATGTTTATTCCAAAATAGAAAAACTAAGTTCAAATTTTCGAATAATATTTTTTGCTGTATGGCAGCTACACATGGCAGATGGGTAAGTCTACAATTATATAAATATAGGAAACTTATATAATACTAATGCAAGTATTAATGAGGGAGCTGAACAATTTAATCGATAGCTTGGTTGCATAACAATAGAAAAACAAATTGAGTACTGATGTAGAAATTTATTTGGCAGCTGAAAAAGTCAGAGTATTGATGAAAAAAGTATGTGGTTAGTTTTATTTTATTTTAAAAAAAACATTCAATCGTTAGCTTACATGCATATCAATAGACAGACTAATATAAAATCGAACTGGAAATCTATGTAATATTATAACTGTATAAGTCAATAATTAGCTTAGATATAGAACAATAGATAAGCAAATGGAGTACTTATGTAGAAATTAAAGAGGCTATATTTATCACAGGTTGAAGAAACAATTATAGAAACAGCTACCGTCGATACTTGCTGTTATATATGAATATCCCTGGACCGGTTTCGGCATATGCCATCATCAGTAAGCCGGGCAAGACTCGAGCTTTCAACTAATAAAGTTATATCAGTGAATTATTTCTAGTCTCAATGCCACGACAGCATCGACAGTCACCTTCCTCGTCGTGCTCATTGAGACTAGAAGTTATTGACTGATAGAATTTTATTAGTAGAGAGCTTGAGTCTTGCCCCACCTGCTGATGATAGTGTTAAGCCGAAACCGGAATATTCATATTCATCAGGACGTATCGACGGTTTTTCAATTACTTATGTAGGACTTCATATGCACATGACATCAAAGCAAGTCATTAATTAATTTAAATACATAATAAAAACTAATAGAATACCTAAATAGAAATATATGTGGGAGTAAGATAACTCATAATTAGCTTAAATACAGAACAATATAAAAGCAAATGGAATAAGTATGTACAATTTAATTTAACATCAATCGTATATTATATTTTCTCAACTGTTCAAAACTTTCTTTTCATAACTTCGTCTTCTAGCAAACCATTCATATACATAATTAGGCATTTAATCAATTTATTAAATACAATAATTAAATGTTAAATAAACTTTAGAGATATTTCATTAATCCATTTTATCTTTCACAATAGTAGATAAGAGAAACGAAATAAATTACATAACTGTATAAATAAATAGAGAGAAAATTGCGAAAGGAAACAAAACCGCATAGAACTCATTTTAACTTTATTTTACGAAAAAAGATTCAAGTAGGAAACTGTCATAAAACTTTAACAGATTCGACTCATGAAAAGAAACAAGATTACAACAAATAAAAAACTGGCAAGAAATATTTTAAAAAGTTTTCACAGAGAAGGAAATAAAACAATAAACTAGTACTTGTTGGATCGACTCAAGTAGTCAAACAGAGACAGTTTCATTCATTTATTTTACTTTCCATTACCTACAATTATACGAAATTGCGTTCTCCTCAAAAATCCTACAACGATATTTTACCAGAATCTTAAGTTAAGTATTTTTTTTACTTTTGCCTACTGAAAATATAAAAAGTATTATGTAGACTCTAAAAACAGAATAGTTACTTTAAATCATTTTTTTCTCAAGTCCATCTCCCTCTGTGCTCTACTCACTTTACCCTTTCCATAAAATCAAAAGTTTCTAGCATAGTTGAAACTTCATTTTAAATTATAGATTGAGTCAGCATCTTGTAATATTACATTATCCTAATACATTGTTTCTTATTCAAAATATATTATGTGACGTATGAGATATTAACTTTGGACAAAGTTGCACGTCATATCATCTAATATAAGTTATCTCACGTCATGTCTATATTATAAGGACGTTTAAAGCGAGTCCGAATTGACGAGGATAATCGTAGCCATCCGATATGGTCAGGATCCGATATTTGGGAACTCTAGCAGCTAAAATGTCGTTCTTGCTTTTGCAAAGCTTTTCTCTCTGCTTAGAAGGTAGGGAAGCAAAATTTCGTTTAATAAAAAATAATAATAAATAAACTTTCTTATGTATGAAGATGAAGCGAAATGCAAAAATTTAATACTTAATAAGAAAAAAAGTTTGGGGAATTGCAAAAGCTTTTAATTTAACAGTATAAGAGGTTAAACTGGCATAGTTGTCAAGTTGGGCGAATTTCTTAGTCAATTATTAGCCTATCAGTAAAAAAAACAAGAGGCATCTTAGCTGGGCTACTCCACGGCCTTGGCACTTCGCGCCTCGGCCGCCACGCGGCTTCGGCGCTGAGGGCTGCTTGGCAGCCCTAGCGCTTTTTATGTCATTCATTGGATTATTTTAAGGTTTATGCTGATTACGTTATTGCCTTATCATATCAGTTTATCATATTACTACATAATTTAAGTGCTATATTGCATCAATATCAGCGAATTTGTAAATTAAAAGTATTAATAGAACGTACTTAGCTTACCTTAAGTTTTATACGTAAATCGATAAATTCAAAAATAGTGAAGATTAATAAATATAACTTAGAATATGTTTTTAATGTATGTTTATATTAAAGCTAGATTAAAGATAATGTTGAAGAATTATTACCCACAATAGTTGTTATTATTATTGTGGGTTAATGACGTCATACATATTTAAAAAACAATAGGATCTGGGCATTAGTAAAAAATAGTAAGGAACCAAGTTTTATTTAAATCTGAAAAAGCATTCGAAAATTATTGTGTCCCATACAGGGAAAAACCTCACACATATACATATTTTCTTGATCATTGAGTCCCCCTTTCAAAAAACCACCTCTCCTCCTCCAAGGCCCCAATCTTATTTCATTTGTTTTTGGGAATTCGCTAAAAATATTCAGATTGTCAAGAAAATGGTTTAGAGCTCTGAACGACGTTCTCGGCCAAGCTCAAAGAAACCAAGATAAATGCCGAAGTGAAGCCGAATAAATTGTGCATCAGAAATTGGATGCGCCAATCTTATGCCTCTAAGATTGTCGAGTAAACAAATAAGCGTCATTTTCATAATGAAAATTCGCTAAAACAGCGCTAAGGTTTGTTTCTTCTAAAGTTCATGCTGATTACATAAAAAATCAACCATTCCTGAGTTATGTTTTTGCTAACGTATCAACATATTCCTTCGTAAACACTTTATCTAAAAGTAAAATTTTCCAAATTAAATTCGCACAAAAGCTTTTCTTTATAAAAACTTAAAACCAATTTTTTTGCAACTTTAACTGTTTATACTAAAGCTAGACTAGTAGTTTTTTCGTTTAATATCATTGCTAACTTAGTTCAAGTTGTTTTTCCCAAGATAGCAGTTTTAAGTAGTTTATATAACTAAAGATAATTAAGACAAAAAGAAACATTCTTATACATTAGTATTTAATAGAACAAGTTATTCCTTATAGAACAATTAAGCAAAAGAACAATGTTTTTATTGTTCAAAATTAACTTTATATTTCTTACCAGTCGCAGTACGACTTATTGTTCTGGGGTAGGAATGGGAGTTAATCATCTTTAAAAGGTTTGACTTAGACCTTTTTTACCAGCTACACCCTTCGGACTTATATTAGCCTGAGTCTCATAAACAGATACTTTTTAAAAATATATAAGTGTGTCCAATATATTTAAAAGCTTAATTGATAACTTCAGTCGGTTATCAAATAGATTAATTCCGACACATGTTATAATAGCCAAGGGGCTTATAGATGTTAATTAAAGCCTAGTTAATGAAATGTTAGTATGTCTCATTTACTTATAGTAATTAATATTATTGGTCGCCTCCGTGTTTGAAGTCGTTAAAGCGTAAGTATTAATATTGGCCTTATACACTACGAAGGTCTTCTTTCCAGGTTACGCTCTCAGTTTATATAAAGTTATTGCTAAAACAAACAATCACCAACTTTTAAATACGGTTGCCATTCAACCTGAGGTTGTTCCCGTAGTGATTATCCCTGATGATTATAATTAAAATTAATTCTATTGTTCGATATTGGCTCAGAAGAAATAAAAAGATGAGATGTGATTGGTAGATATTGCTATACATTAGTCATCCATTGCAGGCCCAGGAAAACAAGAAGCCAGGGGGGAAAAATTAACGATCTCTCTGACGAAGCAGTTTTTAGCAAAAGCCCCATAAATGTGGAACATCGCTTCACTCGGCGCCCCCCCCCCATCCCCCTACAAGTTATGGTAAGCTATGGGCCTGAACCATTGCCATAATTTATAAAACACGTTCCGCAAGTATTAAAATATGATCGACCAAGAATAAAGTATCTATATGAGTAAAAAACTGCCTATTTTAGGTCTTTCGGCACATTAGGATATTCACCCTACAGAACCACCTCAGGTCGTTGTATCCACTATGCTCAAAATATTACTTAATGTTCAAGTAATCTATAACTTCTTATAAGTAGTATGTATTAAGTAGTATCTTATTAAGTATCTATTACTTACTTTGTCGGCCACGGAGGCAGACAAAGTAACTATATGATCAGACTAACTCAAGTAATTAAAAAATAAATTTCTTAGATAATTAACCATAAGAGACTGCGGTGTTTTAATTTTTATGATCGAAAAAAAAAGTATGGATATGCTTGTCGTATTGAAACAAACACTAGTATACTTATTTATTAAGTAAAGGTGTACACTTGTACTAAATTTAAACACAATTGGATAATTTTCTGATTTTTTTATAATTTTTTAAAAAACGTACACAGGTCATTCGATAAAAATTGAACTAATGCTGATAATGAGATGAAACATAGCACATATGTTAGTTAGTCTTATGCATAGCCACATGCGAGCTGAATCTCAATTTGATCGCATTATTTTTCCACGTTTTATGATTTTTCGAAATTATCGCTGAATCATTATTGCAGGTTAAAAAAGATTATCCGAGTAGCACAACAGCGGTAGAGAAATTTTGGTACGACAATTCAACTCTCTAGCATGAATACACAGGGAGCCACGATGATAACAGACACACATATAGACAGACAACTTTGTGAAAACCACTCGGGAGGACTTTAAAACAACTGAAAAAGATAATTCCGGTTTCATCTCGCATTCGGAATTTTTTAAACACAATACTTTTCCTACATACCTACGGTACAAATGAGGAAAAGTAAAAATCGGGTACGGGGTACCTCGGAAATTTTCATCATCACATCGGATTCGCTACGCTCGTCCTTAGAATAAATGAGTCGTTAAATACATACTGGAACTCGTCTTTGGACTCGCTTCGCTTGTCCACAAATAGTAAATAAATATCCGTTTTATTCACGTCAGTCACCCATCCAAGCACAATGCTGCTTGCTCAAAAATCATGGATTTATTGTCCAATTTGAACGAAATTTATTAGGCAAAAGTATACACTTGTGTCTGCCTCCGTGGCCGTGATGGTAAAGGCGTTTGATTTCGGCACCGGAGGTCCGGGGTTCGCAGCTCGGGCTATGCTCTAAGATTTTATGAATAGTATTTGTATTAAAAAGATTTCGCCAACTTTAATTAATTCTTAGACTGTAGAAGATGCAACCCACCTGAGGTGGTTCCCGCAGGGTGAATACCCTGATGGGCCGAAAGGCCCTAAAACGGGCATTTATTTATTTATTATACACTTGTACCTCATACTTGTACCTCATTTCAGCTAAATTGGATTATTTTCCAATTTTTTACAAACATACACAAAACATTTGACAAAAATTGAACTAACGCTAATTGTAAGATATAAACACATGTTATATCTTATACATTGCTTGATTTAAAGGTTTTAGCGCATTTTTTTTTGAAAAATGACGAAGTAGTGATAATTGAGTAACTGCTCAAGTTATAAAGTATAAACCGGATCCTTATGCAAGAAATGGATTGTTAAGCACGGAAACACGCATTCCAAAAGAAATTCTCCCGACATGTAGACTACCGCGCCAGAATTTTTTAAACCTAATAATCGCTTCCCTTATTTATAATGTAGGTACCTTGGCAATGCAATTTATTTGCGTAAAAAACTCGAAACCGACTCTTTACATAAATGATCCGTTACAGCTGTGTTTAAGACCTTCTCAGTAGTTTACCTGGCAGTCTGTATAAGGGCATGCATGTGAGGTATTTCATGCTACCGAGTTGGTAACTTTAATAAAGCAATTGCGTCAATAATAACATAGCCAAAAGGTTAAAAATAAAACAAAACGCTAAGAAATAATTGTATCGATTTCAAATTCAACACGCATGTTTATAATTTTATTAAGAGCAACAGGTGTGCCAAATTTCATGTTCCTATCACCATTAAATCAATGCTTTCTCTAAGTAAAAAATAAGTACAAATACCGCCTTAAATCATCAAAACAAAATTAAAAATACAGCATGATATTCTTTATAAATTCAACTTCATAAATTAAGTATTTTGACGTAGGACGATTCAAACATTTCTTATTCCTTTACCTCGGATACTTGAGGCACTCTAATATGACAAGAATAATAGCAACCGCAATACATCGCATTCCAACTATAGGAAGTAAAAACATTAATACAGAGTTTCAGATCAGATAGGAAAATGCCAATGATTAGATTTATTTTCCAAGCTTTTCGGCTTCTGAGGTAAGAGATTTAAGAAATAACGACTCTATACTTTGATACACAGCGTTCCTAATTATTTGATGGGGTATGTTTAAGTAAAAACTATATATTTGAAGAAATAAATAAGAGTTCTAATGTTTCATTCCAATGGTTACCCTCCTCTAAAGAAGCAATAAAAAATAATAAGCGATTAAATATAAAATTTGTAACAACGTAGAATAATTATTAAATAAAAAAATATAATTTTTTTATAATATCTACCTTTAATAGAAAGCTTAGAAACAAAAGAGAATTATCACCTGCAACAGAATAATAAACAGATATTTTAGTAAAGAGTAAAGAAAAGTAAATTTATTGCCTATCTTAATCACAGAGTTTCCTGATACCTAAGTTGAATAGAGCGTCAGGCCTTTTAAGGTCACACGAGAATATCTCTAGTCTCAAGGTAGCACAGGTACAAATACCAGTCATGCGACTTGATTTTTACTTTACGAATTTTACTTAATGGTGCTCCTCCTGGAGTTACCTCTTCTCAAA
This sequence comes from Microvelia longipes, assembly GCA_018340805.1. NCBI lineage: Eukaryota > Metazoa > Arthropoda > Insecta > Hemiptera > Veliidae > Microvelia > Microvelia longipes. The sequence goes on from JACMZG010001913.1 coordinate 38,113,570, forward strand.
ATGAAAGACCTGAAGTCCTAACATATTTTCTGGCTTGCTAAATGGCAAGTTCATATAAGCTTGTTTGAGAATTGACCAGAACTTGGGAATCATTGTGTTCTGTTTAAAAGATTATAAACGCCAGTGCTCTTGACCGCAGGAAACTGTTGATAGCATTTAGTAATATGCATATTACAGGTCTGAATAACGGACAGACTTAGAGTAACTAAGCCAGATAATAATATGAAAATTAGCACATATGTTAGTCATATACATGGCTAAATGCGTGCCAAATCTCAATCTGATCGCAATATTTTTTCATGTTATGCTCTTTTCGAAATTATTATTGAGTCGTTATTGCGGGTTAATGAAGTCATAAAAAATATTTTCAGCATAGCACAACTACAGCGGTAGACTGATTTTTGTACAAAGTTTCAACTCTCTAGCATAAATACACTGAGCTACGATCAGTTTTAGGGATCAGTTTAAGTATATCCAATAAATTATGCTCTTTTGGTTCTTCCCTTCATAATGAATCATTTAGTACGTCCACAGGGCTTTTAAGCATGACAAACGCGCATTTAATAAGCGCAATTGTATCGATATTCAATTACTTAAATTATTAATAAAAAACGAGACCACCAAACTGATGTACCAAAACAAGATATACACGTAAAATAGATAACCTATAATGAAGATATATATATATATATATATATATATTATATATAATATATATATATATATATATATATATATATATATATATATACAAACATACTTTCCTTACTTGTATACATTTCCCTTGATAATTACTTATTTTTCATTTTTCTCATTTATACTGAGGTATAAATGAGTAATATTTATAAGTATTGTGTTTGAAAAACACCGAAACCGGAATGTCACCTTTTACTTGTCTGCAGTAAATTTGGCGATTTGTATATTCTGAGGACGAGCAAAGCAAGTCCGAAGTAGTGAGGATGAGCGCAGCGAATCCGATGCGATAAGAAAAATTTCCGAGGTATCCCATACCCGATTTTTTTCATTTAATAGATTTCACTAAATTACATTTGTGTAGAAGCATTGGTTGGTTCTAAATGTGCTCCAATTTTTATTTCAGTTAAATAGATCGATAATAAAAACAAACTTTCAAGAGTCTTTTGTAAGTGGGTAAAAAAATCTTAGAAAAAATGTAAAGAAAAAACTTAAGAGTTAAGTTTTCTCGGATAGTTCGCATCATTTACTTCTCCCATTGATCTTAAACAAAATCCGAAAAAGAAAAGAATACCGAGAATCAATCACTCTGGCCAAGTTAGAAACCATCTTTTAAGATTTGAGGGGATCTAGAAGTTTTCAATTTTAATCTTTGTTATTACTTCTAAAGGATTCTTTTTTTAAGCAAACAAATAAAAAGCCATTTCATTTTAATAAATTTTAAAAAGGATAAAGGTAAATAAGAATGGCCATACCTTTGCAAAAACAGTTATGGCTGTGATCAAAGTTTGTTCGTTGAAGCTTTTAAGTTAAAACAGTAAAAACTAAAGTACCTATAATTTACAGCATACATACTTCTTAGTTTAAAAAAGTTCAAAGGTACCTATAAACACATAAATAACATTTTCTGTTTTCCTAATTTTCTACAGTTGCACTTTTAATTTAATAAAACCATTATATAATGTAAAAATCGGGTACGGGGAACCTCGGAACTTTTCCTCATTACATCGGATTCGCTACGCTCAATCTTCCAGTTTCGGAACTGAGGACTCACTTCGCACATCCTCAGAATATACAAGTCGTTAAATTTATACTGCGTTAAATATATTCGTTTCATTTCTAGCGGTCACCCAACCAGGCACAGGTCAGGCACGCTGCTACTTAATTTTTAAGATCCAACAAAAATTATGGACATACTTGATATAAATAAATATTTATATTCAAACGATAATGGTGTACTTATTTATTACTTAATGGTATAGACTTATACCAAAGTTCAACTCAATTCGAATATTTTACGATTTTTACAAATTTTTAAAACACGTAAACAAGTCATTGCATAGAAATGAACAAATGCGGATAATGAGACGAAACTTAAAATATACGTTAAATTTTATACATAGCTACATGCATGCCGAATCTCAAATTAATTGAAATATTTTACTGCGTTTTATGATTTTTATATATTTCTGATAATGAGATGAAACTTGGCATATATAATAGTCTTTTATATGGCTACATGCGCGTAAAATATTAATCGGATCGCATAATTTTTTCGCGTTTTATGATTTTTCAATTTTTATTCATAAAGTCATTATAGCGGGGTTAATGACGTCATAAAAAATATTTTCCGAATAGCACAACTACAGCGGTAGACTTATTATTGACCAATTCATCTCTTTGGCATAAGTACACTGGGAGGGAGCTACGATGATAACAGACAACGATGATTTCGTTAGTATTTCAACGCTCAATGAAAAATAACATAAATATAATATATATATATATATATATATATAATATAATATATATATATATTAAATAAATTTATATATATATATATATATATATATATATATATATATCTCAACAAAAACACTCGTGAAAAAATCAGCCAAGTCTTGCGTAAAAAGATATGTATCATAGTTTACGCCAAGTCTATTCATACGCTGTTTTCATAAATCTCAAAAGATATAGATGATCATTTAATATCCGCAACATATGCGCTCAAAAGCCTTACAAAATTTAACAGTAAAGAAATTTCTGACTAGACAAGAACGCAGAGGTAATTATTTAATCATGAATTTCTTCCTCAAATAACATTGAAGGTTTTTTTAAAAACTAGGTATTACCTATTTATTTATTCTATTTTTAATGTCGATATTTAGCGCTCTTGCCAAGTCAGAAATTTCTTTACTGTTAAATTTTGTAAGGCTTTTGAGGGCATACGTTGCAGATATTAAATAATCATCTATATCTCTTAAGATTTATGAAAACAGCGTATGAATAGACTTGGCGTAAACTATGATATCATATCTTTTTACGCAAGACTTGGCTGGATTTTTTCACGGAGTGTTTTTGTTGGGATCTCACTTCTTTTTGTAAGTAATTTCGATTAACTTTACTGCTGAACCTAAGATGTGTGGATTTTGGAAGAGCCTATTTTCTGTCTTTTTTGGTCCATCTTAATGTCACATGTAGATAATAAATCTAGACGGCATTTAAATTTCTGTTATACCGTGTGTTGATTCTTTTACTACCTTAAATATTTTTTCACAAATATTAATTTACTACACTCTAACCCACGCCTTTTAAATAAAAAAACCCTTGACTTGACATGTCGACTAATCTTTTTCTTATATTGAACGATTTAGAAGCTTATTTAGCTGTTCATAATCGTGTAATTTCCTCTTTGCATATAGTTTCTTACAATTTTATAATTTATACTTTGCATTGGTATACTTTCATACATAATAAATAGTATTTTTTTAATTTAGATGACATATATATATAAAATTTAACAAATTTCAAGTGCCTGAAGTCAGAAGCAGGTAGTACACCAGGCCCTAGGGGTCGAACCACGGTACTAATAGTCTCTGGTCGAACCCTTCGTACAAAGCAACATGTAAAATAACTCATGTTGCATCTGAAATAGTTATAACAATGGATGCTTAATATTGAAATCAACAATATGGTCTTAAATTTAAATTATTTAAATGTCTTAACATACTTGATAAAGGTTTAAGAAAAATATATCATACATATAATACAGTCATTATATTATTGTTAGACATATATATTTCCATGTTACAAATAATGGATCATAAGTGTTGATGAAGTCGTTATAAACCACTAATTTTTCATATCAGAAGCAATATTCAGGTGATCAAATTGAAATATTGCAAATTTTACAATTTTCCTTGCTTTGCCAAACAAACCCTACCCTCATTTCAAATTTCAAGTTTCTGCGATTATTAGAAGTGCCTTAGAATTATGATGAGTGAGTGAGTGAGTCAGTCAGCGTCGAATTTTGCCATTTTCAAAGCGAAATTTCTCGTGTTCTATAAAAGATAAAGAATTGTAATTTCAAAAGTAATATTGTCTCGATATAATCTTTGCGTAAGCCAAATTGTAAGATTCTAGGATAACCAGGTCAAAGATATAAGGGGGTAGGAAAATGCTCCGAATAGCTTCGGGAAAAGGGTGTTCGTCAGTGCCAGCCTTGGATATGAAACTTTTACCTTATACAGCAAGACTGGGCTGGGCACTGCCGTGCCCCCAGATATATATATATATATATATAATATATATATATATATATAATATATATATATATATATATATATATATATATATATATATATAACAGCTTCTATGTATAATAAATATTTGTAATAAAATAAAAATGCTAGAATAGATGTGAATAACGTAAATGTCTAGACGAAGTGTTTACAACCAGAATACATTAACTTATTTTAAAAGAATAAATATATAAAAGAAATGCATACACTTAATAGAAAAAGCAGAAAATATAATAAATAAAGAAAATTTTTATTAAAATAAATAAAATAAAAGAGAGAAAGGTATTTTAAAAAGATAAAGACTTAGTTGCACATACGAAAAGTCGGCATAACGCCGAGGATGCTGTACTGGGTATAAGCCTCCGGATAAGGAAATGGAAGGTCTTTCATATGATAATCCTCCAGTTTTACCTTCCTTTAATTCTACGTATTTTTCTTAGCACTATACTTTTATCTAAGTATAACCCATAATATTTTAAATTTTAAATTTTATTTATTTTTTATTCTAAACTTCATACATTGATTTTATGTATTTATTGTAACAATGGTTTATAAATTGTAGATAACAAGGCTAGAGCTTTGTGATAGTTTTATAAAAATAAGTATATGTCAATCTATAAATCCGACAGGTCGACGCAAAATGTTGTACATCGTAAACGGTTGTATTTACCGCAAGTTGTAAAATCAGCTGTTTTCGATACTTACTGTTCAGCCAGTATCGACGTTAGCTGATTCTTCAATTGATTTAATAAGTTTTTAAAATATATATACTACGAATAGGTTGTAGTCGATGACTTTCACTTTTTCACAGAATTTGAAATTGAGCACACATTTAGTCACGTATACAACCAACAAATGTGCCACGTCTCGTCGCATTATAAGCATTTTTTCAATTTATATCTCACTACGAGTATCTTAAATAATTGTTAAAAATCGAAAAATAATACAATTTAGTAAAACTGTATGAGTGTATCCCTTAATGTAATAGATAAGTATACCAAGTTTTGATCTATCACGTACATCTACGGTTTTTGTTAGATCATAAAAGTTAAGCAGCATCGAGCGAGGTCAGCGCCTGGATAGATGACTGCCAGGAACAAAACGTTTTTAGGAAAGATTTTGGTGTTTTGTTTGGCTTTATTGAGTTAACTCTAGTACTATCTTATTTAAAAAAAATATATTTACTAACTGAGGATGAATGAAGCGAGTTCGAATGACGTGTTACTCAATAAATGTGGTAATCTTTTATAAAAAAGTTCTTTAGTCTTAGTTAATTAAGTATTTGCCACACAGCGCAGAGTGTATAACTCTAAAGTGTGGCATTCTATCCTAAAATAGAATGCTATTTATATTGTAAAATTTATACTTTTAATAAAGGATATTATTTATAAAAAAAAAAAAAAATTCTAAGGACGAGCAAAGCGAGTCCGATGTCGTCATTAAAAGTTTCGATGTACCCCGCAATACATTTTTTAATCCTTCTAAAATTATACACGCCTGCGAGAGTAATAAACTAGATTTAGCGAAAGCTATAATAGCCCCAGATGCGTTGTACCTCTTATTCGAATCGGAACACCTCATGCAATCATAAATCATGTTGACATTTAATAACTTTTGAGTCATGTTTGGACTATTTTAATAGGTTGCTACTTTAAAAACATAATAAGGCCATGTTCGGGTTTCTAGAAAAGAATATCTAGTTTTTTAAAAAAAAAAAAAAATAAATCGATTGAAACTTGACAACAGCTTGAGTAGTCTTGCCCAAAACTAAGACCGATTTAACTGAAACCTGAAAAAGTTGAAGTGATAATAATAATTAATGCAATACTACAATAATTTAAATTATTAAACTCATACTAATAATAAAGCCTGGCAATATTTCGAGCTCAATCAAACAATAATTTAAATCATTAAATTAATAACAATAATTAAAAGCCTGACAATATTTGGGGCACAATTAAATAATAATTTAAATCATTAAATTAATAATAATAATTAAAAACCTTACAATATTTGGAACAAATTGAATAATAATTTAAATCATTAAATTAAATAATAATAATAATTAGAAGCCTTACAATATTTGGAGCACAATTAAATAATAATTTAAATCATTAAACTAATAATAATAATTAAGAGACTCACAATATTTGGAGCACATTTAAATAAGAATTTAAATCATTAAATAATAATACTAATTAGAAGCCTGACATTGTTTGGAGCACAATTAAAATAATAATTTAAATCAATAAATTAATAATAATACTTAAATGCCTGACAATATGTGGAGCACAATTAAATAATAATTTAAATCATTAAATAAATAATAATAATTAGAACCCTGACAATATTAATAATAATTTAAGTAATAAAATTAATAATAATAATTACAAGCTTGACAATGCTTAGAAGAGCACTATTGTTATTTCATATTCTAAATAGAGTCTAATTATTATCTAATTATCATAAATGAACAGAAACCTGAAAAATCTTGATTAAGTTCTTACCAAAATTAATTTCAAGTAATTGTAATTTTGAAGCAAAAATACACGATGAGAAGAAAATCTTTCTTAAATAGGTGAGGAAAAGTAAGGCTAAACCAAAAAAAAACTTTTTAGACTTGTAAAGTTCACCACATTTTAAAAACACATTTTCAACGAGCTTGAAAGTAAATAAATGTGAATAATAAGCACACAACAAGACTTGAGTTGAGTTAAGTTTTAACAAAAAACCTGAAGCTTCAAGTTATATAAAGCAGTGAATTAAGGAGCAAGTTTTAGGTGTTAAGGAATAGATTTACAATGTGGTTTCACAAAGTAAAGACTTCATTAGACAACTTTATGTAGGTATTTATTTACACATGCTGGTATTTACAAGGAAAGCATTTGTAGTTAATTACTGATGCGGGTGGGTTTAAAAAAATGATTAAATTTTTGCAAAAGTGTTAAAGAGATTAAAACGATGTTATAATCCTTCTAAGAGGGGATTAAATCTTACTAGATACTAATGGCTGTATTTAGTCAAGTACTCATACTCATTGAACAAACTATTAACTAACTACACTAATTACAATTAACCATAATAATAATAATAACCATGCAGCTCATCGGGATAACCTAAAATGGAATCACCTCATGCTGTGTAAGTACAGGTTGGACCAAAAGTCCCGGGCTCTTAAATTTTGAACCGATAGATAGGCCTAAAGTAATGCGAGTAATACTCGTAAACCTTAATGGAACTTTTATAGTGCAAAGGAAACTTACTTTTGCTAGTGATGTTAATTTCGGGTGTCCTATGCAACACCGAGTTAGCAGATAAATAGAAAAAAATTCATTGGGTGACATTTTTTGGGCTTTTTAGGTTCTTATGATAAATACTCATTTTTCTTCTCCTTCCATATTTTTTTTCATTACTTCGAGGGGAAAAAGTGGTTAAAGTGTAAAAATTGCCAATTTTCAGAAAGAGTTTACTAAGAGTAAAAGTGAAGATTTAGGTCTTCCAGTGGTGAACACGTCAATGTAGATGATGAATCTGACGCATCACTTCTCTCACTTCACTCCTGACGCATCAGGAGGCATCTTCAGGGATGTAGGACATTATGGATAGAAACACAAGGCTCTACAAAACTCAACTGAACAGTAAAAGCGAAACGTCGGATCCTTCGTCTACATTCACGCCGTCACCACCGAAAGACCTACATTTTCTTGACAATAGCCGCAGAAGCCTAAGCAGTTTATAAAGAGTAAAAGTGCCTTATTTTTGGCAAATTATCCATTACTTTACCCTTATATTGAGGTATTTATTGCAAGTAATGCTCATATATTTAGGGAAAATAGTAACCCTAATTTTAAGTGAATTTTCATAATGAAAATGACCCTTATGTGGTTGTTCGGATGACGGATGTTGAATGTGGGAGTGAGGGGGGTCGGTTCCTATTGGCTTCCTGATAACAAAAAGTATGTCCCAAAATATTTATATAATGTAAATCATGAAAAGAAATGTTTTTGAAACTTGAAATGGCTTTAAAACAAGGTATCTCGTATTTAAGTAGACGGCTAGCTGAATCGATTAAGACAAATTGCAGCTCAATCGAACCATCACAAATGGCGCAAACGGTATACAAATATATAATGCTGTATATATGTATACGTCTAGGTCAAAGACTCGTACGATATCTGTTGGATTCAATAGTGTTAGAGGGTGGGGATATAGTATAAAAGAGAGGCTTCTACCTCTTGCTCCATCCTGGTAAGCCTACTGTCCCAGAGAGACAAGGCAAAAATGGCTTCCACTGAACTACGCCGAGCTAAGCAGGCCCGTAAAGCGGAAGAAAGTAAAGTAAAGTCGAAGTCATTCTAAAACTATTGCGACCGGTTTCAGCTCAATCAGACAATCCTAAGTGACGCAAACGGTATTTTTTAAACAAATATCGTACACAAGTAATTTGATAAAATTTGAACTTATGCTGATAACAAAATGAAACTTGGCACATATGTTAGTCTTATACATGTCTACATGCTTGCCAAATTTCAATCTGATCGAATTATTGTTCTGCGTTTTATTGCTGGTTCATTTTTGCGGGTTAATAACGTAATATAAAAATTTAAATAAAAATATTTTCCGAATAGCACAACTACAGCGGTAGACTGATTTTTGTTTCAACTCTCTCTAGCATAAATACACTGGGCGCTTCGATGATAACAGACACACACATACACATACAACTTTGCAAAACCACTCAGGTTTATAAACCTTATAAACACCTAAAACGGATAATTCCAGTTACATCCCGGTTTCGGATTTTTTTTGCAACCATAATACTTTTCCTATATACCTACGGTATAAATAAGTAAAAGTAAAAATTTGATTCCCGCCATGACACCTATCCCATTAGCGGTTTTTCCCAAAGGAAATTCGCTAAAAATAAAAAAATTGAAAGATTCAGCGTGTAGATTTACATACTAAAGTCAAAAGTTCAGGTTCACACTGTAAAACTGTTCTTCCAGACACTAAAACTGGAAAGATGATTTACAACTGAAATGTTTACTAAAACAGGCCAAAAGGGAAAGAAAGATAGTACTGCATTAATATAGTTTATCACAAGCTCTTGAAATTGGTATTATTTGACAAACCTACATTCCGGATTATATTTGACACTAATGCTACTTTACGAGCCACTAAAAATGGGTTTTTACTCAACAAATCCATCGCGTGTTGCAAACCAAACCGAGTTTGTTTCCTCCTCGAAATACTACAACTGAAAATATATTATTTGGATTTACTACACCACTACTCAGGAAACACAAAGCATGATATTCAAAATAGAAAAAGAAATTATTTCCGTACCAACACTACGAAGAAATAACACGAAATGTTGACAGGGTAGACCACTCACGACCAAATAAATACAC
>JACMZG010001913.1:38128254-38230754 GCA_018340805.1 Microvelia longipes
CAAAATGTGTAAAGTACATTTAGAACAAGTTTTTAAAACAAATACTGTTCAAAATAAAATTCTAATTTATACTTTAAACCATAAAAAGCTTGTGTTTGTGTTTAATTATTTTAATCTTAGTACTAGCACATTTTTTGAAAAGCTAAAATGTTGAAAAATACAATACGCTAAGGATAATGAACCTAATGTTACTATATAAAATTTAAAAAAATGCATTTAATTAAAAGACTAAACCAATAAAATTACTAACTTCACGTAGAAAAACAATTATCCAGAAAATTAAAATAATTAAATGAATACGTATATTTTATATTTTCAAAAAAAAAAGTATTTTCAAAATTAAAAATTAATAGTACAAGCATTTTTAAATAAGATATTAAACGCTAATTACAGTCAATTTTAACACGAGTTAAAACATTTTATGAATTTTCCATGAAAACATTGTTTCCTTTATGAACTCAAAGTCTACGTTTATAGAATTGGATATCGTAAAGCAAATTTTTAATAATAGAACCCTGAAAACAATTTAAAAAAAGTTGAGAGGGGAGTGGGTCGATTCAGTATGGCTTCCTGATACCAATATATATATATATATATATATATATATATATATATATAATATATATATATATATATATATATATATATATGTGTGTGTGTGTGTGTGTGTGTGTGTGTGTGTGTGTGTGTGTGTGTATGTATGTATGCATATCAAAATATCAAATAAATTAGATTATTCACCCATGAAACAAATGAAACATAGTGCACTTATTTATTACGTAAAGGTATACACTTCAAGTAAATTTCAATTTAATTAGATTATTTTCTGATTTTTTGCAATTTTTTAATAAACGTATACAAGTCATTCTATAAAAGTTAAACGCGTTTCACAATTTACATGATTTTAGACGATGAGTCTAAAATAATGTAAAAAATATTATTTATTTATCTCAAACAATAGTATTTTGTGTTCTAAAATAATTGGCGTTAATTGAATCGTTCAATTCATGGCCTATTTTGTTGAGAATATTATTGTATTCTCATTAAAAGTCAATACACACGATTTATGTATTCCATTTTTGATCGTCAACTTATCGAAACAAGGATCACCAAGCAATCTTATTAATCATAAAGCACGGCTTGAGAATCACCGGAATGTTCTTGCTGTTTCAGCTGCTAACAACTTCTATTTTTTGTAGTCCTTAAAGGAATAATTAATAATTTGTTTGCTAAATAAAATATTTGACAAGCGAAGCTTGAGTATCACTGCTAGTATGAAATATAATTTGAATAGTGGGTTTTCTTATTTAAACCTGGAGTATCTAAAATTATATTCTATTTCGTGTCACTCAATATATTTATTTATGAAAATATCGTCTGTCTTGTCATGATGTGTATCTTACTTGAAAATGTATCCAATAGGCTTAAAAATAAAGGGAAGCTAAGCCCAAGCATCTCCCTCCCCCCTCAATCGTTCTGTTTAATATTTTCATGTCATTCAACCTATGATCAATATCCCACTCGCTGACAGTGATCCTCTTATAATATATTGGTATTCTTAATGCATTCTTAAATCACAAGAAACATTCTATTTTAATATTTGGAAATTTTATATTATTAAAATTGGATGTCTAGTTAGATATAAGCTCTTTACTGATATTTTGAATTATTAAATTCTATTTTATGTCTTTTTGAACATTATGATTCAGATTTTCAAACTAAATCCGTATTTAAATAAGCATTTGATGTAATATGTAAATATTTAAGAGGTTTTTAAGGCTAAAATAAAATTTTGACCCTTATTACCTGGAAATCTAATTTAACGATTATGAAAATCTCTATGATTGTTAGTCAGAATATATATCTCTATTTAAAGTCAGTCCTTTTTAGATATTTATTTTACACTTTATAAAACCATGTTAACCATTTTTTTAAATTATTTTTACTTTTATTTCAGGGAAAAGTGTTGTGTTTGCATGAAAAATCCGAAACCCCGACTTATCCATTCCAAGTATTTCTAAAACCTCCTGTGTGGTTTTCGAAAGTTGTGTGTGTGGCGTCCGCAGGGGAGATCAAACGAGTTTAACCCCCTCCCCCCTGGAAAATCAGAAAAGTTAGACTGACCCGCACTGCAAATGAGTAAAAATATAATTGTTATTATTCTGCATTTTTTCAATAAAATAACTTAATTAATTAATTTGTTTTTTAATTCTTTAATTTAATTTTAAAAAATTAAAATCCAATTAAACTAGTAATGTGTTGTATCAGAAACTCACGTCAAAGAATACATCAAATAGAATTAATTACCAACAGGCTCACTTCGCTGGCTATATAGGATAGAAAATAATTTAATAATTAACAAGGATGGGTTGGCTCTATGAAAGTAATGAAGACTTGGTTCGCTTGCAATAAGCAAAAGTGGCTCGCTTCCTTAGCAAAGAACAAAATGGCTCGTTTCGTTCGCAATATTGCTAAAATATCATATTAGGTACATTAAAAAGTGCTATCTTCGCTCGCTAGATTGCCAACTACAGCGGTAGACTGATTTTTGTACTATGTTTTAACTCTCTAGCATAAATACACAGAGAGCTACGATTATCACAGACACAGACAACTTTGTGAAAACCACTTAGGAGGCTATAAATTATGTTTTTACCGGATGAAAAAACATAATTTCATCTGTGTTTAAACCGGGATAAAACCGGGTTTCATATACAAGTATTGTGTTTATTATAAACACAATACTTTTCCCATATACCTACAGTATAAATTAGGAAAAGTAAAAATGTCACACTAATGCAGTTATTCTGACAGATCAACAAAAGTACAAGTTTAATGGTATAATAGTACATATACTACACTTGGCAGCAAAATGGAATTTTACAGAAAAAATTTATTAATTAGCCCGCGAGCCGAAGGCGCGGGCAGGCTAAGGACATTTTTAGCTGAGGCTGGTAATTAACCCATTTGACTTACGAGGTGAAGCCGTGTCTGGTAAATGGCGAAGTGCGGGGCCTTAGGCCCGTATTCAAAGACATCTTCCTAACATTTTCCTAACATTCTCCTTGTTCCTTAAGGAGAATGTTAGGAAAATGTTAGGAAGATGTCTTTGAATACGGGCCTAAATCTTTAGCTATAAATATGTTCTTTACTCTCAATTCTTTAATACATGGCAGCTGCAGCTAGCTTAAACATATAGCAAACATATGCAAATATATAAATGAAATCTAAAACCCTTCTCTTATCAACCTAACACTCAGCCAACATAGTTGTAAACTATTGTAACTCCGACTAAACGTTTTTCTCAAAATCAGAACATCATTAATAACTCATTAAAACACAGTAACATTAGTACCAACAAAAAATCCCTAATGAAACAAAAAAAGTAATTTTGTTTTCCAAAAAAAAATACAAAAGGATAAAATGAACAAGTTGATGACCACTAGTCTTCACGAGACCAAAAAAACATCTCAAGAGTAATCAAGAAAATAAATAATTAAAATAATCAAACGTATTTATAATCATTAATTATTTTTCATATGTATTTTTTAAAGAATTATATTAATTGAGTTCACTAATAATGACAATATAGAATAAAAATAATTTATTAAAATTATATAAATTCAATAAAATAATGATAGATTTATATACTTTTAAGAGAATTGTTTTAGTCGATAAGAATTGTATTGAGAATTATAAGATAAAGTAGGTTTAGAAAAGTCTTAAGTATCAGCAAGGGTAGATTCGGGTCACGCAAGGCCCTACACTGCCTCCTCTATCCTTTTTTAAGACATTGGGATTAACCACCTTATCCTATAGCACTTTTTTATATAAGTTTTACTTAATTTTTTTTTGTTGCGTCATTTAAAGAACATTATTTCTCTTTTTTAATTTGGTCGGTTTAAAAATTTAATTTTATCGATTAATAATTTAAAAAATTGTATTTCATTAATTAATTATTAAACAATTTATTTTATTTTTTGAAAAAATTATTTTATCGATTAGTTAGTATTAAAAAAAAAATTTATCGATAAGTTATTATTAAACAATTTATTTCATCCATTAATTATGAAACATTTTTATTTTTCCTCTTTTATTCCGTAGGTATATAGGAAAAGTATTGAGTTTGCGAAAAATCCGAATCCGGGATGAAACCGGAATCATCCGTTTCATGCGTTTTTAAAGACACCTGAGAGGTTTTCGCAAAAGTGTCTGTCTGTGTGTGTCGTCTTAGCGCCCAGTGTATTTATGCTAGAGAGTTCTAATTTTGTACAAAAATCATTCTACCGCAACTAAAGCGGTAGAATCAATTTACCTACGCAGCTGTGCTTTCGTAAAAAAAAATTCCCCGCAATAATGACCCACAATTATCAATTTAATGACTCACGCTGTGACAAAAATTTCAAAAAATCATAAAACACGGAAAAATTATGCAAATTTTGAATTTCAAACTTTAAAATTGAATTAGCATTTATCAATTTTTGAAATCCGGTATCTTAAAGTAATAAAAAAGTACACCATGTTTCGTTTCAATATGACAGATATATCCATGAATTTGGTTGGACCATAAACGTTAAACAGCATCGAGCGATGTCGGTGCCTGGATGGACGACCGCAGGAATGAAAGGAATGTATTTAACATTTGAGTACAAGCGAAGCGAGTCCGAAAAGGTGTTGCAGTATACATTGTAACAAATTGTATATTCTGAAGACAAGCGAAGCGAGTGCGAAGTAGGAAAGATTAGCGTAGCGAATCCGATCAAAGAGTCCCCTCCTTTAAAAACAATCACTCTCCACCCCTCCCTCCATTCATGGCTCCAACCTCATAACCTCAATTTAGTCATCGAAAATTTGCTAAAAACGTTTAGTCCAAGAGTCAAGTGTTCTCATCAGATTGTGCGTTCATTTGGTAGATTCAAAAGCCTTGAAAAATTTAAATTTAAATTTGAAAAATGCATTATATACTGTCTGTCTGCTTGTCTGATAAAGAAGAGCCATTTCAATTAAACTTCAGAGAACCCCTGAGCCAAAGCGCCTCCAAAATAATAATAATATATAACAATGATTGCAGTAAATAATAATTCGTAAATCATTTTAGGACACTAATTAAATCTGAAGACAATGATACATCAAAAATTTTAGAGCGGAGGTCTGCATGCCCAGCGAATTTTCTTTACAATGCTTGCTCACGATTGCTGTTTATGCTTTACAGCCTGAGCATTAGTCCTTCTACTTGTTACTCAATATTTTCTGAAGTTTAAAGGAAATGCTCAGGTTAATATTTTGAGCTCTGTTCGATATTTCAAATTGCTCAATCCGAAAAATAGTGCTATTAACGTCCATAAGAACTAGTTTTCAATAAGGATTCTCTTGTACCAAGTTTAATTAAAATGGCTAGGAATATATATGTCTATCTATCTATCTATCTATCTATATATCTATATATATATATATATATATATATTATATATATTTGTGTGTGTGTGTGCGTGTGTGTGTGTGTGTGTGTGTGTGTGTGGTGTGTGTGTGTGTGTGTGTGTGTGTGTGTGTATGTATGTATGTATATTTCTAAGAGTCCTTCTCTGTCAGGCAAAGAACTTAATTCGAAACGTTCCTAATTTAATATATGATTGAGAGTATGAGTATAAAGTAACTTAAAATTAATTTT
This sequence comes from Microvelia longipes, assembly GCA_018340805.1. Lineage (NCBI taxonomy): Eukaryota > Metazoa > Arthropoda > Insecta > Hemiptera > Veliidae > Microvelia > Microvelia longipes. Next base: position 38,133,923 of record JACMZG010001913.1, read on the forward strand.
GTGTCAGTAGCCCCCTCTCGGGAATGGCTTCATAAGCGATTTTTTCCAGGAAAAATTCGTTAAAAAGGATTTCTAATAATACCAACTTCTCTTATACTTTTTTCCCAAAAATACCAAGGGCTAGACTAAAGATTTTATCGAGTAACTATTTGATTTATAGCGACAAATTCAACAAAAGATTGTTGACAATTTAGAGAAATAAGAAGAGCATTCCAATGGAATATGTGTCGCACGTTTAGTAAATCTAAGACAAAACCGCAAGAGTGTGAACGAAAACGCTATGGGACGTTAGCGTTTTATTGGATATACAAAACCCTTTACTGAAAATTCACCTTATTTTTCATTCGAGTACGGTAGAAGTACTCGAACATTACCGTGTCTTAGAGGAATATATGTATATGGAAACGCCTCCAATGCTTCCATGCATAAATTTATAACTAGAGGCTTACCAATAACTAAACTAATTGAAGAAAGAAATAAACTCTTGGATTGAGTGTACCCCTGATTTCACAGCTGTTTTGGGGCAACTACCTTGTGTACCCCTGATTATACGGCTCAGCATGGGCTACAACCTTGTGTACCCTGATTTCACAGCTCTTTTGGGGCTACTACCTTGTGTACCCCTGATTTCACAGCTCTTTTGGGGCTACTACCTTGTGTACCCCTGATTATACGGCTCAACATAGGCTACTACCTTATGTACCCCTGATTTCACAGCTCATAAATACTTCATACAAGCTCATAAAATATTTCATACTCATAAATTGTACCTGGCTAGTTATCCCACATGTTGATTGTAAACAATCGACTATATTTATTAATTTCTACTCATAAATAGTACTTGAATAGTTATCCTACAGGCTGATTGTAAACAATCGACAATATTCATTTTTTTCTACTCATAAATTGTACCTGGCTAGTTATCCCACAGGCTGATCGTAAACAATCGACTATATTCATTATTTTCTACTCATAAATAGTACTTGATAAGTTATCCTACAGGCTGATTGTAAACAATTGACTCTATCCGTTATAACTCAATATGATTCACTCTGAAGCGCAAAGGTAAATCTTTCAAGATTCGGAGAAAGAAAATGTTTCTATATGTGAAATTTTTACCAATATTTCTCCCTCGGGAGTTTTTTTAGATTTCCTCATGGAAACAAATTATCTTACAAGTGAAAATATTAACTTACGCACATAAGAAAATCAGCGTAAGATTCGGAACTCTTTGAGAGGCTAGGTTACGATTAATCTATGCTCCAAGCAACAACCTTTATAGGTTATTATTCAAAACTCTAATCCAACTCTTTTGAGCGTTTAAGCCCGTTTCGCATTTAAATCCTTAGTTTTCAAATAAACCCTAAGGAAATTCTGTTTTTGTGCACGTAATTACTAATCTGGGAACACGACAGTGCCACCGCCAAGTCTAGTGGTCACTGGTGTACCATAATTTAAAAGAAGCATCTTAAGGCTATTTTCAACCCCTCGTATCTTTTTATTAGGGACAATAAAAAATATAATTTTCATATCAACTAAAAGACCTTGATTTGCTGACCCATTAAACCGAATTTCATATCTTTACTATTCACAGGTGTTGAGATATAGCTCAAAGTAAGGCAGCTTTGACACTCACTCATCAAAATTCTTTCAACAATCATAGACACTTGAACTTTGGTCAATAGATAAATTTTGATGTGAAAATCAATGAAAAATTATCAAAATCTAACATTTTCAGTACCTTTTAACTAATATGTTTTACCTAAGTTTAAAAGCAATTCTAACCTCAATTTTACGTTTAAAGAAACATTTTGATAACTAGCGCTAACAAAACTAAGAATATCGAGAGAACATAACAAAATATTTTTACGCGACTTATCAGTTGTTTAATAGATTTTTGTGACCAGGCGTAATGGCCAAGTCTCAAAGTGAAACGCCAAGACCTCATATATTTAAAAGCATTATTGGGAACCAACGACTTGGCTTATTCAATGATCCCACAACTTTTTACGCTAGGCTTGGCTCTTTTTTACACGCATGTTTTTTTTGGGATTTGTTTTTACAAAAGTAGCTAAAAATGTCTTCTCACGACCACATGTGTCTCTGGTGAAATCCTAAATATTTGTTCACTTGTTGGTTAGCCTTCAAACCAAAGTTGAAGGCTAACTTTTTTTGAGCAAGTATAAATAAATTATATATTATATGGCTGTATGGTCCAAGTCAACCAATGCAAAAAAAAAGAAGCTAACTTATTTCAACTTAGGTTAAACTTAAGTTTAACTTAGGCATATTCAACTTTATTTTTTAATAAAGTCGAGAGATTTTACAATTAAAATTAAAATTTCATACTATGTATGAAGTAAATAAACTATTAAGTATAAAAGCATTTACCCTCAGTCTCACTTTAAACTTGATACAATTCACACACACACATACATACATATATATATATAATATAATATATATATATATATATATATATATATATATATATATATATATATTATAAATCCAAAACAATCATTTTCAATGAGTCATTTTCATCAAGAAATTTCAGCTAAGGCTATTCCATCCAAAACTGTTGGTAACATTTAATGTTAAAGTAATAAACTTTAACAATACAATAACAACTAAGAAGTCACAACAATTTGCTGACGAATTTAAGTTTTAGCTAATTCAGTAGTAATTTTTTTATTAATTCTAATCTTATGTATTTGTGCTTCATTTGGTCTCAGTAATTTAATTTTTAATTTAGAGTTGGGGCATAATCAGTTAGCCTGATTATGTCCATAGTGTTAAATGAAATGGTTATAGCTAAATTAAACAGCTTGAATTTCTTATAGAATTTAAGTCAATAATTTATAATAATTTATAAACATTACGAGTTCTATAAACTTAAATTTGAGACTAAGGATAAATTACTTAATAAGTATAACAACATAGTTCGTAGTTTAAATTAATTATACAAATTATTCCTAAGACAATTAAAGTAACTTTTTAATTTATAAAAATAAATGTAATAATAGTTAAATATTTATGTCCTATTATTTAAATATATATTCTCAATTGTTCCAACACATGCAGTAAATATTCAGGAGAGTCATTTGTACATTACACGAAACCAAACTTCAACCGGATTATTATTAAGTAATTTTTCTCATCATCTGAACTAAAACATTTAAAAATCCGCTCTGCACATGAATATATGTATTTTTAAAACTTGTTCGAAATACATTTTTTTAGGTAACTTATATTCGGAACCCCTAAATTATTCACCATGTAAGCAGGCGTTATTCATAAATTTTACACATAACATGCTTGTAAGGCAAAGAATATTTTACTTTAACATCAGAAAATTATCTTCTACTTTAACAAAGGAAAAAACTTCCTTCAAAATCAATATCCATCTATCTGCCAAATAATTAGACAATTTTATTAGTATTTGAGATAAACTTATAAAAAAATAAATAAAAATTTACTAAATACTAAAAAAATAAACATATTCGTTAGTTGACTATAGCTTGTCATAAATAATAGAAATTTGAACTCTTAAGAAAAGAAAAATAAGGTCTATGTAAAACATGTTGAAAATACCCTCCAATATTTCTTACTCTAAGGAAGGTAAAATTTACAATACATATTTGACATCGTAACTACATAAATAAATAAAATCATAAAAAATAAATATGTAATAACGATTTATAATATTATTTTAGGATCTCTGAAATAATAACGCATATACTAGGTATCAAAATGATTATAAATAAATAATAAACTAACAGAGAGCAGTCTATAGAAATTACCTGCTAACGGGCAAGCTTAGGCAAAGTCTATTGACTATAAAAGCGAAGCAAAGGTAGGCAAATGACTTGTAAAGGCGAGGCAGTTGCACGAGTCAGTAATTTTTCTGCTGCTTGTTAAATCATACTATTTTAAAATTAAAAAGGTTGTATTTACCGCAAGTTAAGGAAGTAATTGAAGAATCAGTTACCGTTATCTTCAAAGGGCTCGTCGTGCTCATTAAGACTTGAAGTTATTCACTGATATAACTTTATTAGTTGAGAGCTCGAGTATTGCCTCGACTGCTGATAATTGCGTTATGCTGAAACCGGTCCAGGGATATACATATCCAACAGCAATTTTAGACGATAGCTGGTTCTTCAATTATACTATTTTATCTACTAAAGGCAGAAATCTATACCACAGGTAATTATCTTTCAAAATATATTTGAAAATTACGGATAAAATAAATTATTTGCTACATTATAAAATAATTAAGAAGTTTATATGAATGGTATTTGAATAATAATGGCAATTTAGATATTAAATAGAGGCTTTGGCCTCTTGTTAGGAGTTCTTATCGTGGACAATGTTAAGGCCATAACCAAGCTAAAAATACCCATAGCCCAGCCCGATGAATAATATTTATATGAATAATTTTTGTAGATTATTCATAAGATATAAATAAGATTTCGCCAACTTTGATTAATTCTTAGAGGACAAACCACCTGTGAATGTTATTTTATCATTATTTATCAGATTGGAAATGTTGTGTGGTTTCAGATTGGGAGTTTAGAAAGATACCATCTCTATGAGAGCCCAAAGATCCATAAAAGATCAACACAGCCTCACAAACAGCACACTTATCACCTTCTTAAGGAACCAAAGGTAAATTTATTGTAAACATGAATTCTATAACGAAGCCACTACTTTATTTATTCATTCTTTACTTTATTCAATATTTTGTGCATTTGAATTACTTTACTATAGTAATAAGGCATTTCTATAAAATATTGTGTTTGAAAAAATATCCGAAACCGGGATGTCACCGGAATTATCTATTTCAGGTGTTTTTAAGGTCTCCTGAGTGGTTATTGCAAAAGTTATCTGTCTGTTATCATCGTAGCTTCCAGTGTATTTATGCTAGAGAGTTGAATCTTTGTACAAAAATCAGTATACCGCTGTAGTTGTGCTATTCGGAAAATCATTTTTTATGACGTCATCAACACGCAAAAGTTACTCAGCAAAAAATTCAAAAATCATAAAACAAGGAAAAACGTTGTGATCATATATAGATTTGTCACGCATGTAACCATGTATTAAATACGGGCCTTCGGCCCGTAGCCGCTGCGCGGCCTCGGCGCTTCGCGCCTCGTCCGCTCCGCGGCGTCGGCCCACCGGGCCGCTTCGCGGCCCGGAGGCCTCCCTGTGGCCGCATTGCGGCCACATTGTTGTTGTTTTGTATTATGTGTTGTTTCATTATTGTTCTTGTTACATGGCATTTTGCCATGTATCTAGCGAATTTTCACAGCCTCTCCACACAGGCCCGCTTCGCGGGCCTGGGAGGCTTTCTCACAAACTTGATTTTACTAATTGAGATTTTATTAATACTCTTTATTAATAGTATGCTATAATATTAAAATTAAGAAGCATTATAACAAAAATATATATTCATGAATTGTTTTTAAAATAAAAATACCGTTTTCGTCACTAAAGATTGTCTGATTGAGCTGAAACCGGTCGCAATGGTTTTAGAATGACTTCGACCATATAAAGACAACTTCAACTCTTACTTACATTTATGATTGTTTATAGAATTTAAAGAAATATGTCAAATTTTTTTGTAAACAAATTGTTTATTTGAGTAAAATCTTAAGGTTGAAAAAAATATATTCATGATTATTTAAAATAATCATGAATATACCGTTTGCGTCCCTTAGGATTGTCCGATTGAGCTAAAACTGGTCGTATTCGTTTTAGAATAACTTCGACCATAAAGACTACTTCGATGTTCTTCCTCTTTACGGGTCTGCTTAGCTCGGCGTGGTTCAGTGGAAGCCATTTTTGCCCTGTCTCTCTGGGACAGTAGGCTTACCATGATGGAGCAAGAGGTAGAGGTCTCTCTTTATACTATATCCCCACCCTCTAACACTACTGAACCCAACAGATATCGTACGAGTCTTTGACCTAGACGTATACATATATACAAGATTATATATATATGTATACCAATTGCGCCATTTGTGATGGTTCGATTGAGCTGAAATTGGTCTTAATCGATTCAGCTAGCCGTCTACCTAAATACTAGATACCTTGTTTTAAAGCCATTTTAAGTTTCAAAAAATATTTTTTTTCATGACGTCATAACTTTAATTGATGACGTCATAATGTTTTTATAAACAATAGGCCTCGTAACCTCTACAACATCTCGCGATTTGCAAAGTTTCGTTTCAATTTGAGAACGCCTTCGAGAGTTATCGTTCGCCATACGAAAGGGTAGAAACTCTTACATATATATATATATATATATATATTATATTATATATATATATATATATATATATATATATATATATATATATATATATTATATATATAGGAAAATGAGCTTAGGAGGTTAGGGACATGGAGGAGGGGAGTTGGGTATTGTATAATATATATATATATATATATATATATATATATATATATATATATATATATAATATATACATATATATATATATAAATTACATATATATATAAACTTTTTTCGGACATATATTTTGTTATCAGGAAGCCAATAGGAACCGATTCCACTCACTCCCACCCTCAACTTCCGTCATCCGAACAACCTCATAAGCGTCATTTTCATTATGAAAATTCGCTAAAAGACTGACTGACTTGAAAATATAAGATTGACTTTAAACAAATTAAACACTCATAATTTAACAATAAATTAAACTGACTAATATTTTTCTCAGGACTCCTAAATTGCGACTGACTTGTAATCTTGACTTTCTGAAGCATGAAAATATGTGAATCACAGGTAGACATCAAAGTTTCCAGCTTGTCAGCTGTCAACCTGTTCATTCTCAAATTGTCATGCGTCTTACTCTCCAACACCATGTATAAGACTTAGTTCAAATTTTATCATATGACTTGTAAACGTTTTTTAAAAAATTGTACAAAATCGAAAAAAAAATAAAATTAAGAAAAAATTGAGTAATAGTATCTACCTTTACGTAACAAAGTAAAACTCGTCGAAAGTAAAATTTATTTCAAGCCAATTTCATTTGTTAGAATATGTCCAATTCTATAAGCGACTTTGTAAATTTAAATACATTAGTATTTCTATACATTTATTGTACAAATAAGGAAAATGAAAAACTAGACTAAAACTTGAAAAAATTAAAATTTTATTTCCTTGCAATAAATTCAAATAATAAAACAGTAAAAATAACCTGACAATTCTTTTGCGATCAAAAGAGATTAACAAATATGTAAAACTATAAAAGCGAAGTTATAAAATTTTGAGTGCTATATATGTGCGGTTTACTTACCGAATAATCCAAAAGGAGATTATGAGAAATTATAGCCCTATTGATTAAATAAAGAAGTTATCAAGGCAAGGTAAAACCCCTAAGACCCACAAGTTAGCCCTTAATGATTCCTTTGCTATTTTACCCTTTACGCTAAAGTGTTAATACCCAGTCTATGTGAAATTTCTACAGAGCTTTGAATTAATCATTGCTCCAATAAAACTAAAAGCATCTATGTTAACAAATATGAATTTTATAACAAGGACAAACCCCCTTTTGGTAATACTAGATCAAAAGGGAATGAATTTTACACAGTAGAAAAGGGAATCTTTAAGCGATGGAGTGTGAACTTACGAACACTTTAGAAAATATGATATTTCTATAAATTTGGATACTACAAAGGCTTAAAATACATTGAAAGTACAAAGACTCGTTATACTATAAGTATGTTAATAAGTAATCACATAGAAAACATAAACATTTAAATGAACATCTAAATATCTAACTTTATAAATAAATTTAAATAAATTATAAATATTTATAATGTATATAAACTGAGAACGCTAATGTCTTCAAATAAACTGAGTTTAGAGCAAAATAGAAATTTGTGAACTTAATATAATATAATTCTAATCGAAATTTTTAATTTATTTTTTTTTATTTTTATTATAGGTAAATGAATGAATAAATAAACAGCAGATATAGATTTACAATATATAATATAATATATATTTACAATATATTTGATGTTTTGAGTGAATCAAAACATTTTGTATTGCTGAAAAAAGATTTTTTATGGCTTAAAGAATAGTTATTTAGGTACTAAGGGAGGAAACTGAGTCATTAAGCCCCGTGTTTTGTTGGAACCTGAGGGTAAGCCGAGGGAACCAATGTGTTTAAACCCAGAGGCGTAACCAAAAGGTTTATAGGGTTACTCCCGAGGCGTAACCGAGAAAGGATATTCAAATAACTGTTTTCTTCCGTGGTACGTACAAGATTTTTCTTCTAGAAGGATAAACAAGTTTAACAAATAATAATATTATTTAAAATACAAACTTTTGCAAACTAGTTACTCACAGCAATAACACTAAATACTCACGAAAACCATAAAATTGTTATTTACCTAACAACAAATGAGTAAATAAATAAAAAAGAATCGCAGATTCTTAGAAAGATACTGGGGCTTAGTCAGATACAAAAAGGATACAGCTAGCTTAGCCATTCAGTACAACAAATTAAGAGTAATGCCAACTTAAATTTACTTTTAATGTAAAGACAACATTGCTTTTTATTGAGAATACTTTTCTTCGTCACATGTTATCTTTTAGCATACATTTCTGCTTTTTAGTTATTCATAAAACGAATAAAAGGTTTTCAGTCGAATTATCTAGGAGAATTTTAACTTTATGGTGAAGACTAAAATAGAAAATAATAATTTCTTTAGAATATTTGACATTATAGTTTTTCAACTATTTATATAATGTAAGTAGTAGATATCTTATTTCTTCCATTTTTTGACCTGTTTAATTTAATATAAATTACATTTAGGTATTTTTAACTCTTATTTAATTTTTTAGGTATTTTTTGAAACATGAATATGCCTTGTGAGCTTGAATAAAGGCGAAATATCGTTTTTGATGTAGTTTGGTGAAGTTTTTATTCCGTCCCATCCTGTGTCCGAAAAATAAAAAGCATAAAACAATGGAGACTAATACTAAAAATAATAATAATTATTTTAGATCAAAACAAACAATATGAAGAAACAAAAGAAACGATTTGTTGTTTACTTGTTTTGTTGATTTACTTTTGAATTAATAAAAGTTAAATATAGTTTAAAGGTGTGATGTTTCTTTACTTCGCTATAATAATGGTAATAATAATTGTAATAGCTGATCTAGTACCTACGTTGTTTACCTAAAATACGACAAAGATAAGGTAAGAAAAGTAGTGACGCATTTTTATTTCTAATGCCCTGTTTATAGTAAAAAGCTTAAAACAAAGGTTCCCGGACTAGATTTGAACAATGAATATTTAGATTTTCAAACAAGTGCCTTACCGATTGCGCCAAACAGTAGGGCGGAAAGTAGATCACTTATTACCCTGATTTTACTTTCTGCTCTGATTTTTGTTTCCCTCATATTGTTACAAAATATGAGAGGCTTTTTCCTCCATGAAAATAAAAGCAGAAAGTTAATTTTTTCCCCATCCAGAGGAAAAAAGATTTTGTTTGCTTCAAGAAATTATCTTTGTCTCGCTTTGCCCGATAACAAACTTTACAAACAAAATTCCTCACTTATTCCTCATTCAAAATTCAAATTTTAAAACTAAACACCTATCCGCTTTATAGCAAACAGGTAGCCTTATTTTGATATATTATTTATGTCATTTATGTAACAAAGGCATTTAAAAAAAATCAGCAGCATTCAAAATCAAACTTCACTGCAAAGCTGAACAAACTAAATTGATTCTCTCTGATAGATTATAAAGCTTACAACGTAAGGACACTTGTAGCATGATATCATTATGTGCTCTTTTTAATCCTCATCACTGTCCACTTCGAGTGACATAAAAAAAACATGATGAAAGTGTGTGTCAAGTGACACATAAAAGACACGATAAAAGTGTGTGTCTAGTGACACATAAAAGGCACGATAAAAGTGTGTGTCTAGTGACACATAAAAGACACGATAAAAGTGTGTGTCTAGTGACACATAAAAGGCACGATAAAAGTGTGTGTCTAGTGACACATAAAAGACACGATGAAAGTGTGTGTCGAGTGACACATAAATGCGATAATTAAGATGTCTTGATTTTTAAAGACTTAAATTTTCACGTCTAAAAGTAAATAAAAAAGTAAAAACGTTTTTTAATTTACTTTTAAATTACTGTACAGAGAAAAAGTAATAAAGTATAGAAAAAGAAGAAACGTTTTATTTTTTAAGACTAATAGTGTGTATTCATTTTTTCTTTTAAAGGCATTTTCTTGACACTATGTTTTAAAAGAAACTTCGTCGACTTTATTCTTACACTATAAATGATAAACGTCCAAGTGTTAAATAGTAGTAAAAAATTTAGCTCAAACAGAAAGAATTTTTATAAATACTTCATTAGACACATACAAATTTAAAAAGACTTATTCTAAACTTCATAACAAGTTTAAGAAAAGATGTTCTACGCATGAAACTAATATTCACCACTATAAACGTTTTATATAAAATTCTTGAGATAGATTTTTAATAAATTCTTTTAAAATAGTTGAAAAAAGAATGAATGAAGATCCTTGTATAGGTAGAAAACTTGATTAAACAATTTTATCAAGTAAATTACACAGAAGAATTTGGAGTTTTAAAAATCCTTGAATTTTTCTCACGTTCTAGCTCCTGTTTGCCTTAATATAAATTTTTAAACGAAGAAAGCATTTGTAAAATGAATGCACGACTAATTGTGGTTTATTAGCCCCGCATTTAATTTTAAATGTTCCACTTTCCCAAAGAAAATTCAGTGATTATATTATCAAGACACGTTTAAAGAAGAAAAAAACACATCAGTTTTAGAAATAATTAATTTACGTGTTTTTCCTACTTTTTTGGGCAAACTACCAAAAACAAGAAAATGAAAATTGTGTGGAAACAATTTTTTTAAACCCTTTAAAAAAAGGAAATATGATTTATTATTTTTCCTTCACAAAAAAACTGGAGTTTGATTAAAATACTCTTTAAAAGGAAAAACAAAAATTATTTTAATTATATTTTTTCGTTATTGCTTTTTTAATTTATTAAGTATTCCAACAAAGTTTCTTTTTTCTCTACGTTGATTAAAAATCAAGATTCAACAAAGAGAAAAGTATAAAAATAAATAAGTAAACCCGAACTCTAAATATTTTATGAAGAGACACTGCATTAGATGCACCGACGTCAAACTCAAGCGAAGATGATATTGAAGATTTTTATAATTGTGTGCGGTTAGCACTTATTGAGGATAAATGCAAGTATATTATTTTAATGGGTGATATGAACTCTAAGGTAGGAAATAAGACTCATTCTGAAGTGGTTGGAGAGCATGGATACGGTGAGAGGAACGAAAGAGGAGATAAGTTAGTGGAATTTGCTGAGGCTAACGAGATGTATATCATGAATACGTTTTTCAAGAAGAGACCTGAAAAGAAGTGGACGTGGATAAGTCCGGACGGGTGTACTCGGAATGAGATAGATTTTTTCTTGTCAAATATGAAACATATTTTCCTTGATGTTGAGACAGATGATAAAATAAATATTGGGAGCGATCACAAAGCTGTCCGAGCAATTCTGAAATTGGAAGTGAAACAAAAGAAAAAGAAACAATACAAGAGAAACAACATGAAAATAATACAGAAAACTAAATTTGAAGAAAATGAAATAAACCAGTTCCAAGAAATTCTGAAGTCAAAATTAGAGAAATATCCTCTGGTGAATTCAGATATAGATTTGTATGAGAACGCTATTGTGTCGGCTTTACATACAACTTGCGATACTGTTATGGAGAATTTTAACGGAAAACAACTAAAAACTAACAAAAAAAGATTTTCTAAAAAGGTAAAAAGTTTATTTAATAAAAGGAAAAAAGCAAAAAAACGAGGTGATGTAAATGAAATACGAGAGATATCAAAAGAATTAAGGGATGAATTAAAGAATTGTTCAAATCAAAAGAAAATAAACGAACTAACAGAAACTATTGAGAAAGGTGGTAGCGTTAGAGAATATTGGAGATCACAGTCTACGGGGAAAAAACAAATAATAGCTCTTAAAGATGAGAAGAATGACGTTAAGTATAATCAGGAAGAAATATTAGAAATTATATGTTTGTTTTATGAAAAACTGTATCAAAGCGATAGGAAGTATGGCGGTGAAATTGATCGAGTAAGTAGTAATAAAATTTGCTCTGAAAGAGATAAAGGAGAAACAGTAAAAAATGAAATGTTGCCAATACTGAAACATGAGATAGAGAGTGTGGTTAGAAAGCTAAAAAGGAAAAGCGACAGGCGAGGATGAAATTACAAGATGTATAGGATATGGCTCGGTGATCTATTTAAACTAGACTATCTACAAGGTATGTCATTAATTATGTGGTGGTAGAACTAAACGGAGAAACATTCTAAACCTTGGGTTACTTAGGACTGAGTTCTGAGTTGTCGGGGCGATTTAAAATAAGTGAGATCAATGTAAACTATTACTACCAAAATGGTATAGAACTATTAAGCGTCTGGTCCCTACCTCTGTTATGTAGCAAATTTGAGTATCTGGACAAGAGGATAAGACAACTTAGAAACTGAGATAGTACTTTGTACGTGTGTAGATAGGACTGGTTTAGGAAGAAACTATAAATTCTTACGCTAACGAACAATCTTCATAAACACTTCAAGTTGGCTATAATGATTAAGCTCTCATGAATAAAAGTTCTTCTAGATCATATATTATACCATCGATGAAAAAAAAGGCATACTGATAGTATCTACAGTGAGTAAGCCTAATAGTATCCCTATAAATACGCCCCATATAGTATATATGAGATTAGAGTAACTCATATACTAAAGATCCTTTTGAGAACTCGCCTGAGGACACAACCTTCCTATACACAATTCATATACTATGAGTTATAATCATAGCATAACTCAAGCGATTAACAGGATTTGTAATGCAGTGGAGATGTGAAGTTCTTGTATAAATTATTACAACTCTGATTATAGAACACGCCTCGCGCTCTATCTGAGCACTAGGGAAGAGCTCTCCGGAGTAAACAATTAACGTGTGATATATCGGCTATATACAGATAGCCTTTGTAGATCGTGAGGTTCTTGTTCTTATTAGCAATGAAATAGAAGTATAGTAAGAATGGCTCAGAGGAGACTAAGGAATAAGTTGGAGAACTCTAGTTAGAAATTATATGTTGTGCCATAAAGGTCAAAAAAGTAATATGGTGTTTAATTGTAGATAAAATTTAGATCTTGTATGTTGAGTAGGATTGAAGATTAGGAAGTAGTACCGATATTGGTAATATTTTGCTGTAGCGTCAGTTAATACCTCAAGGATGAGGGATATAAAGAGATATTATTATTTAGGGGTATCATGTTATGGATGGGTGGTGCCTTACTACTCGGCTGACACTATCATAAAAAAAAAGTTACAACAGGCTACAGGCATTTGTTAGATCTCAGGTGACTGGAATGGAAGAGGAAACTATGGAATATTGTGTTCGTGTTACCTCGTTTGTAATGAGTATGATGGAAGCAGAGACTTGATGTGTGTTATTGTAGTAGAGAGTATGATTGTTCAAGCAGTATTGAGCAGATACACGATTAATGAAAGCTTGAGAGGACGTATGCTGGATATAGTAGGTAGAGTAGAGATTAGCGTATTCTATTACAGTGGGTTGGATAACAGACTACAGAATTATCGGCGATATAGCAAGAGATAGACGAGGAAATTATGCGGCCGCTTGTCATGTGCAGGCATTTGTCTCAGCAGTCAATGATGAGGTGTACAGGAGAAGATGATTACAGGGATATCGAGAGTTATGCATAAGGCAATGAGCGGAGACTGGTTAGATGGGACCGAGCATTAAGATGAGGAAGATTAGATGATGAGTGTCATTAATGACATGAGAAGTTCGCGCTCGGCAAAGTGAGGAATAGAGATGGGCTATTTCAGGGTGTATGGGCGAAAACTTAGATATAGTAACGTCGGTTGGCTTTGACAAAGAGAGTCATATCTGATTACTGTATGTAATGGAGTATGTGAATTATTCTTTCTCATGATGAATAAAATAATTATTTTATAGAATAAAATCTCTAAAATATAGATAATATACAAAAACATAATAGACGAAATTGGAAATTACGATGATTAATTACTCTCAATTCAAGATTAAACAACGTTACTAATAAGATATTAAAGTAAGGAATGTTTAATAATACTAAATTAAAATAATTGTTGTGATGAGTTGTAGATTTCAAGCATAATTATAAAATGTAGAGCATAAAAATAATAATTAGAAATATATGGGATTGAGAGGATATGATAGAGAAGTAAAATATTTCAGTTTTACTTATTCAAGGTAAATATTAGCAGCTCCCATTAATGTTTATGTTTGTTTGGTATGCTTGTAATGTTACAAATTCTAGTTTGATATTTGTTCTAATTATTTTGATGTGATGATCTTGGTTTTATAATAATGGTATAGGCTTATTCATATAGTTTTATTTTAATAATTACTTATTAGTTTGAATTGTTAGGATATATTATTTAATATTTTTAAACAATGTATAGTTTTAAGAGTCGTTTAAGCTCATTAGTCTTTTATGAGTTTCAATAAGTTTTTGAAGATAGTCATCTTAAATTTTATGATCTCTCTAGGCGTCATTTGTGTAGTTAAGAGATTGTTCCTTGTTTATGTATAATACTAGTTAGTTTGCCTTACTTTTCAAAGTAGCTTTTAGAATTACAGTGAAATAACATGGATCTCATATATTCAGTCAAGGATCTTATTTATGTATTAGCTCATAATTAGTATTTTATTAATGTGTATTATTGTTTTATTTGGATGATATGATGTATCGATTTTTAGTCATTGAACTCTGTCTCGGAAGCTCTTCTAATAAAGAACCTCATTGAATGGAGCCAGCGGTGAGTTTTAAAGTTTGTCGAAGCCTAGTCATCTCAGAATGGATTTAAAAGAGGTATGTATATAGTTTATTAATATATGTAGAGTAATGTAAATATATAAAGATGAAATTATTTACTTTGTGCTAATAATGGTATTTATTTTATTTTGATTTTTCTTACTTGTGTCTACTTTATTTATGCTACTGATAGGATACTATCATGAGAGTCTGGTTCCGTGCTCTGTATTTGTTCTCCGCGAATTTCGAGGAGTTAAAGCTCTTTAATTTGCATAGATCGATGCGATTAGTTAACCTATTGATATAAATAGAGACAATACCTTAATCTCCAATGCAGTATTTGAAGGGTAGTTTTATCACAAGTAACATGCTAGATAGGAGTGCTGGACATGGTAGAGTATATAATTATACCTCTAGAATTCTATAGTGAAATTGATGTATCAAACCTTGTGATTATCAAATTAATAAAATTCATTGACTGAGTCCTGATTGCGTTGTAACCCGCTAGGAGCAGAAAAACTTTACGTGAACAGAGATTCCATTACTAGTAGCACGGCGGTTTAGTAATCAGTTGGACAGCGTAGGGAGAGATTGAGTTTGTAAGTATATAACGATATATGATGTGTAGATCCCTTTATTATGAGTAGATGCCGCAACAACTTGTAGACAATCATATGTCGTATAAACCTCATCCCCCCCTCGGCTTCTGCTCGCCTACTTATAAATGTTCCTACGACTGATCAACTTATATTTTATCTAAACGGATGGCTATAGGTGATCCAACAACGTGGTGGGTAATAGAAGTGATAGTTTGTAGTATTAGAGAGAGGTGAAAGCTAACCAGTTAAGTACGCCACGTTGTTGAGCCCTTTTGCAATTCCCTTAGATAGAAGTGTTCGACCTTATGAGTCCTAGTGCAGGCATTTTGCGTCTAATCGGTAGAAGAGCCGTGGCCTTACTATAAGTTTTAATAGCTTTAACTAGAAACAACACATGCCCTACTGCGATACTAAACTTTCCTGCTCTCGAAACTATTCGGCAGAAATATATAAATATGTCTACATAAACTACTATTAAGGGTTCTAAATTTTGCCTAAACCCAAGTTCATTTAGGGTTAGGGATTTTTTTACAAATGCCTGACATCGCACAGACTTGGAACCACCGGCCTAACGTCCCTTTTGAAGGGTGGCACATTAAAGGATTTCCATCCCTCACATGAAAATACTAGAGGCCCCTACAAGGATCGAACCCTGACTCTCACAGTGGCAAGCGCACGTGCTAACCATTACAATACCGAGTATACACCAACATAACCTTAAGTATACATACATAACCTTATGCCCAAATAGCCCTACAAATAAACTTACCTTATACTATAATAGACTCCGACAGATTAGTAATACTAGCAACGGTTCAAATATATAATAAATGGTATTTGAGCTATAACTAAATAAGCCTTCGAATGAGCCTTGCTTCTATTAAAAGCTACTTTGAAAATAAGGCAAACTAATTATATAAACTAAGGGAACAATTTTACCTCAAATTTAGCGAATAAAATTAAGTACACTAAAAACAATTATTGAAACATAAAAATGTGACGCTCTAACAGTTGTTTAATTTTAATTATCACACACATAATTATTATGACACACCTTGACAAGCTTCCTTTAAACGTTTCTCTATGTTGAATCAAGATCGACAAACATTAATGGAGCAATGTAATGGAAGGATTTTTACTTTCCTTATTTATATTGTTAGTATTGATATAGTGAATCAACGTCAACTTTATGGTATAAAACCCCTATAAAGTACCTATAAGTGATGAGGTTATAATCAAGTTATTTACCAACTGCGCCACTTAGGTTGGTCCGATTGGGTTGACACCAGTAATTATAATTTTAAAATGCCCATTAAGTTAAAAAACCTCTTCGAATGCCTGCCTGGCTTGCCGTGGATTCGTTGGCACAACCTCATAGGCGTCATTTCATTCTGGCGAATTATCATCATGATGAAAATTCGTTAATAGAGTTAACAAAAGTTAACAACCTCTTCTATACCTCTTAATATTAGGAGATAACGAAGACTTGAAATCGAATATCTCCAGCGATATCGCAATTTATCCAAAGAAAAAGGATAGCAAATAAGAAGCAAAGTTTAAAGAAGTGAAAGAATTTGAAGTAGTAAATAAAACTTTGATTCTGTTAAAAGTTATACTTTAAAATAATCTCTTATAAAAGAGACCTTTTTTAAGTTAAAGAGGGTCAAGCAGGAGCAACTTCACCACAATAGATTGTCATTTAAGTAAAAGACAGGAAAAAGTACCAAGAAATAAAAAAAGTACCAAAGAAGAACCAGGATTAAGCAAACTTTTCAAGACCTATAAACTTTGTTACTTAAAACAACTTTTTTATTTTCTTCGAAAAAATTTTATCACTGAAAACCCCCTTCTTTTGTTTAAAATAGCAACAACTTAAGAAGAATTGGTAAAGTTTTGGTTCGGTTGTGGTCAGCCCTAAAGCGATGTTAACTGGAAACTTAAAAACTTTTAAAAAACTTTTTGAGTACATTAAATATCAAAGTTGATTGTTGCAAAGAAAAACTGTTTGTTTGGAAGTTAATATAGTTCTCAGTAAATAAACAAGAAAAGTCAAAGAGAATAGATAATGAGTTAAACAAAAAGTTTACAAATGGAATTTTTTAAATCATAAAATGAATTACGATGAATCTTTTAATATTTATTTTATTTATTACCACCAAAAGAAACATAAAGCGGTGGTTTGCCAACTCTAAAGAAATAGTTTATTATGCCACTTTTTAGGCAGCAAAAAGAAATCTTGTAGCAAGTTTTACAATTTGCCCACGAGCCGAAGGTGAGGAGCAGACTATGGAAATTTCCAGCTGAGTCGTAAGCCGAGGCTGGCAAATAACCCATTTGACTGACCCATTTGAGGCGAAACCTCAAATGTATTTAAAAGGTTTTTAAATACTTGCTACGAGATTTAGGAGGCAGTAAATAGTATTTCGAAGTTGTTGTATCACACACAATGTCACCAGAATCCTATCAATATTTTATGTTAATTCTCTTTATTGTTATTTTGATTATTTTTTAGCAAAAATTAGATTACCTTATTTACTGTTTTACTAATGCTCTACAACATTTTCGATTTAAACTTTATTTAAACAAAATAAATTAACAAATGATGTAATAAGTGACGAAACAAACAATAAAAATTAAAAATTTAATAAACAGCTGGTAAAAAATTAAAACAAGTCATATCAGGGGTGTCAATATTTTATTTAAAATTATATTTATTAGGTATTATTTTTAAAAAATTATCAATACTTAATATAATACTGTATTTTTAATTAATATTACATAGAAAATATTATTATATACAATAATCATGTTTATTCATTCAATAACCTCAACTCATACAATACTCCTCCTAGTGTGTTATGACTTACTATAATTCCCTAAAAGGTAGAGTATTACCAAGAAATTTTCCGTAGAAGTTGGTTCTAAACCGAATAATCTAGAACTACTGAATAATCTTTTTATTTGCAGTTGCCTAAAAAATGTGATATCCTTTAAATAGTTTCATTTATGTCTCCGAAAACAATTTACTACAAATTGAACCTATAATAAATACAACATAAATACAAACATACGATACAACGAAAACACAAAAGATTTATCCAGACCATAGAATACTAAACAAAAATTAAGTTCAAATACATAAAGGAAAGCCAGCAGTCCCTAAATATATCTGCGACCAATAAAAACAAGCTGCATTACAAGACTGTGAAGAAGGAATTTTTTACCGTGGTGACTATATTTACAGTCGAGCAAAGCGAGAAAGTAATACATGTAAAATAATTAGTTAACAAAAACGTTCGATTATTTCTTTGATAAAAATAAACAAGTAAAAAGAACAAGGGAGGTAGTATTTTACTGTCGCCGACGGTAAAAAAAACTACAAAACTGTCGCAGACGAAAAAAACACATTGCACTTACTTTACCGAGGATTTTAAATGCCTACCCACAACAGTCTAAAATAATAAGCATCTGCAATACTGCAACCCTCAAGAAAATTATTTTATTTAAAATATTAATATAAGACGCGAATTATAATTCTTTAAATAAACCATGTTATAAGACATTTTCTTTGATATCTAACATTTTAATTAACAAATATTTAATATTTGAATTATTCTAAGTACAGAACTTTTGTAAAAAAACTTAAACTAATTTTCCAAAAAGTAAATTCTCGTTTAATTAAATTATTAAGATTAATTTGCTTGAAGTTTTAATCCGGCGTCACAAACAGAAAGAGAATTGGCTCTAAGACGTCCGCTAAGAGACTTAAAACCCACACACCCTAGGCATCAGCTTTTCGCTTTTTCAGCTTTTAGGTTTTAAAGGCTTTCTCCATACTCTGCGAACTCTACCGGTACAATAAAACCCCTTCTCAGTTTTACACTTGATTTATTTGTGTAAGTTTAGAAACCCAAAACCAGGTCATTGGAATTTCAGGATATTACTAACTTTTGTTAACACATCTTAAGTTTTTTAACACATTATTTATTAAAACTAAATTTATTCAACATTTTTAATTATATTCTATTGGACAGATGTAAAAATCAAACTTAACTATTAATAATTAATTGTATGATCAAATAGTAATAAATGACATATATAGCGTCACTATAGGTAAAAATTAAACCAATGCTATTGTCGTCTACTAACTAGGCTTTGAGGCGGTGAAAGCCTAGTTTCCTATGCGGAAATACCTATTTCCCTTTATACCACTTGACATGTATGTACAATCTAGAATCATTTCCACATTTATCAATCGTTGAGGTATCACGTAAGACCGTTAAGGTCCTAATAAATGTGTAAATAATATCATATATATTAACAATAAAAAAAAAATTATTACGTCAACCGTTTGATTTAACGATATTTATGATAAATCCTTAGTGTAATACAAGGATCTTAAATAAAGGGGATGACGCATTAAGGAACTTTTCTGACTCCATAGAAGTTATATGAGATAGAGAAATAGGAGCAAACCTACCTTTCCCATGGTTATAATGAAAAAAAGGTGCCTAAATGAAAATGGTGAAAAAATGGTTATATTGAAAATCACTAGCTGTGATTTACTTTTGGTCAAGTTGGTATACATCTGTATGGAAAAAAAGCTCAAATATAATGGATAAAGGATCCATTAGTTGGATGCTGTAGGCTTATCACATACGAAATGAGATGTCAGTTAAATTATGATAAAGTACTTATCAGTAGAGACGTAAAAGGGTAATAAAAAAAATACCAAAATAATAATAAAATAATAAAAAAAACTACCAAAACAGCGGGAAAAAGGTGCCAAACGCAGGTTATGTAGCAAGGTTGTCAAGTTTCTATCTCAACTTTTTTCTGTGCTTCTCGTAATAGTTACATTTGTGGTGCTTGAATCATTTGTACTAATTTAATTTTAAATTTTGGACTATACTTAGCCACTTCAGGGAGTGATAATTCAAGCGTGTTTATAATCGTCTCAAGCTATAAACAATGGGAAACCTTTGAGAGGTAAATAATGAAAGAAAAGAAGTCTCTCCACAAAATAAAACTTTATTGGCAAAGCACTTTCAACCTAACTAGAGGCCATCATCAGTGCAAAACCGTTGAGATGTAAAAAAGAAGAGAAGTGAGTCTATGTTTTTCTATTAGATATGAGAGTCTGACTCTGAGTCTGAGAGGTTGAAAGCGCTATGCCAATAAAGTTTTATTTTGTGGAGAGACTTCTTTTCTTTCATTATTTATAATGGACTCCATTCACGCTCACTCTAAGGATATATTTCAGAGGTAAGTTTGCCTCTAAAATTTAAGACCTGCACTGTTATAAGAATTGTAAGCAGTTTGTACCAAGCATGTGCAGTTGGGTTTTAACGTGTGATTCATGTTGAATCATCTCTATTTTTTGGTTTTCGATGTGGTCATTTTTTGTATGACAAATCGGCTTAGTGCGTCATCCCCTTTATTCAAGATCCTTGGTGCAATACATTTTTAGATGACAGATGTATGTATATGAAAATACCTTCATCGTTATTAAATGTATCTACGGATTAACGCTGTAAGACTTTAATGTTTATGTATTTTTTTTAAACTTATTGATACTTTGGTGTCCTGAAACGTGTAAATTTTAGGTATAAAGTTAGTGTGAAATATCTGTGTGGAATGGTTTTTCTATTTTTACAAAAAGCATAATACCGGAACCTAAAAACCTTTTGGTATCTTTTGTGGACACAAAAAATTACATATAAGATGCCCATCAATAGATCTTTTGTACAAGAAACCTTAGCAAAGCGAAAAGGTCTTACAAATTTATAGATATAAAGGTCCTTTACACTTCGGGCTTATACTGAAATATTTGGAAAGAATAAAACTTTTTAGGGAACATTTTTTTGTTTGGGGTCATTTTTATCATTTCCACTAGCTGTGATTTACTTTTGGTCAAGTTGGTATACATCTGTATGGAAAAAAAGCTCAAATATAATAGATAAAGGATCCATTAGTTGGATGCTGTAGGCTTATCACATACGAAATGAGATGTCAGTTAAATTATGATAAAGTACTTATCAGTAGAGACGTAAAAGGGTTTTGATAATAAAAAAACTACCAAAACAGCGTAGAGAGTCATAAGCATCTTACAACAAAATGAAATATATTCTTTGGCAAAAAGAACTTTTGTTAAAAACGTCCTAACAAGCAGGTGAGTGAACTCTACAAATTTTATAGACTCCTATGAGAAGGATAAGACACTTAAAAGAAGGAATCAGTAAATAAGCACGTTTTTTGTCCTCATTTTTTCCCAAAGTAAGCAAACTCCCCTTTATCCTAATTTTTTTTTACTTCATCGAATGACTTTTACAGAAAAATAATTAATTTGTAATTAAACAAAACATTAATAACGGTAATTCTGACCGTATAGGGTGAGTTATTTTCCGTGTCTGACTTTGGCAATAATCGGAAATTATGGTTATACAAAATTCTCTGAGTTCCTTAACTTTTTTATTGATCCTTATCGAACCGTCTTTGCATGACGTTTTCATAATGCAGATAATTTATTATAAAATAACATTTGATGGTATTATAAAGTATATGAATGGTTAGTCTAAACATAACAAGGGATTAATAGTTATTTATGCACCAAGGGAGTAAAGAATGCAATTATTTCCCTGAGCAGTTAGTTGGTTCCAAAGGCATAAGCCGTGGGTATCAAAGCTTTTAACTCCTGAGGCGAAGCCGAGGGATTTATGAGTTTATTTCCCGAGGCAAAGCCGAGGGAGTTATGACTATTAACTAATTAGTCATAATAGTAATTGCGAGAGGAATTTTGGGGGTTCTGCCCCCAAAAAATAAAAAAAATTAATTGCTCCAAACAACTTCTTTTGACCGGAAACGGATTTTGAGCCAATCAAAAAATTTTTTTGGTCAGCTCCCTCTTATAAATTTACTATTACACTTCACATGTGTTTACAAAATATTTTCACATCCTGTCATTTTACAGTCGGTCAGCCATTTTTTTTATAATTATCGAGTAAAACTCGATTAATAGTTTTTGAAAATTGGCACTACTATTTTAAATGAGTGGGATCACTTGTTATTCTATTCCACTATACTTCACAGTAAACAAACTAACGTTATACATTAATAACTAAAAATATGCGCAGATCAATATATTGACAACCAAGGCACATTCTAGGGAAAAAATAAAAGGTAAAGGTTTTATTGTTTCCACTGATAAACTACTTCTAATAAGCACTTTTACAATATGTGACATAATTTAATTTAATGTGAGAAATGAAAATCAGCCAATCACAGACATCAGTGAGTGCTATAAAAAAGGATTTCTGTATAGATCACTAGAAGATAGGGAAGGGCATCTGATTGGCTTCGTCTTATATGGTGTGAAAATTTGTGGAGGGGATGTTACTCGATCCTGTAGTGGATAGGTCAGGTCATCCGATTAGAATCTAATCGGAGACGGAGGGTCTTATGATCCTCCGTTCTCACAAGTTCCCTTGTGAGAACTTGTAGAGGTGATTTTACTCGATCCTTTAGTAAAATAGGTAAGGGCATCCAATTAACTCCGTCTTAAATGGTGTGAGAATTTGTGGAGGGGATTTTATTCGATCCTCAAGAAGATACGTAAGGGCATTCGATTAGCTCCGTCTTAAATGGTGTGAGAATTTGTGGATTTTTACTTAGACTAACCAGTGTTAAAACCGGGTCAAACATTCGCTCGTATTCCATACAAATTAGAAATGATCGCCAGATAAATAAAGATATAACAGTTATTACGTTGTAATAATAGCCGGTAGCTTTTAACTGCGTAAGGTTTTTAGCTAACAAACTTTTATCGATTTAATGTTTTAACTAGACAACCCAGAAAAGTAGGTTTGCTAGCTATCCCAGGAAAAAACCACCAAGTAAATATGAGTTTTGTACTTGTCTAAAACTTAGTATACAAATGAGGTACAGAGTACCAAGGTAAATATCCACACAATTCGGTTCGGACTCACTTCGCTTGTCCTAAGAATGTCGTAGTAATCTAAAGTTTAGGGCGATGTAACTTCAGACTCACTTCGCTTGTCCTCAGAATGTCGAAGTAATCTAAAATTTAGGGCGTTGTAACTTCGGACTCAGCTCGTCCTTAGAATGCCATCATTATCCAAAGTCTAAGGTATTATAACTTAGGAACCACCTAAGTCTCGCTACGCTCGATTTCAGAATTATTATGTAACTTAATATCTGGCTTTTAATTCAGTTAGGTTAATTTAGCGAAGAACCCGTAATTTAGCATTACGGGTGATACTTTTATATTATGTTCACGAATACATTAAAGACCTGTCATCATATTAGGAAGCATAGTTTTTTTTAGTGTAGTTCTTTATGAGAATATTAGCCCATACTAGCTTAAATGAGAGAAAATTTATCTAATTAGCACTTGTTTTGTCGTTGATATAGGTCTTTTGTCGTTGATATAGGTCTTTTGTCGTTGATATAGATCTTTTGTCATTGATATATTACACCAGCAGCTTTTTCTTTGTCTCTATCAATGTCAATCAGTTTCCCACTAACAGTTTGTATTTTTTATCTCTGTGGTATTTTGATCTTTGTTGTTATATACGTAGCTATAATAAATATAAACTGGGAAAGGTTAAAACGAATACAATTATGTTCTGCAAATACATAGATAACCTAATAAGAAAGCCTCGTAAAAACGATTTTAGTTGACCTCGCTACTAAAACTAAAGACATTAGTAGTAAGGTCAACTAAAAAAACGCCAATTATCAGATTTCACCAGTGATAGTGATAGTAATTAGGGAGAGGTGATTTACTTAGCAAGTAGGCCACGTTGTTGGGCCCTTTTTACTACCTCTCTTAGATAAACAATAGTGCTCTACCTTATGAGTCCTAGTGCAGGAGTTAGCTCTTCTAATCGGCAGAAGAGCCGTGACTTTACTATATATTTAACTAGATGAAACACTTCTTACCCCACTGCGGTATCAAGCTTTTCTCCTCTCGAAACCATAAGGCAGAAGCATATATATACAATACATATAATATATATATATATATAAATATATATATATATTATAATATATATATATATATATATATATATATAGAATATATATATATATATATAATATATAATATATATATATATATATATATATATTATATATATATATATATATATATATAATATATATATAATATATTATAATATATATATATATATATATAATAATATTATATATATATATATATATATATATTATATATATATATATAATTATGTATATATATGCTTCTGCCTTATGGTTTCGAGAGGAGAAAGTTCCGTTAAGGACAAGGTGTTTTATGGGTGATAAAAATTGTTAATGAAACTAAATTAAATATGGTCTTAAGAAAAGGTTGATATTTATTTTTGACGATTTTATTTGTTAAAACAAGTTTTACAATAAACCATTTTTACTTTTCTTTATATATACGTATAGGTATATAGAAAAAGTATTGTGTTTGCAAAAAATCTGAAACTGGAATGTCACCTGAATTATTCGTTAGTTATTTTAAGGCCTCCTGAGTGGCTTGGCAAAGTTGTCTGTCTGTGTTTTTCTAATAATAAATTTCAGATTATTTTTGTATCACTGGTCCACAAAATATATACAAATATTTACAAAACAGCAGTCATAAAAAGCAACAATAACAACATTTTACCTAACAAATTTTTATACAAAGAATTAATTATAAAACAAAATATAACTATAATATCGGAACTAGACAAAAATGGGATAATTTC
The DNA here is from genome assembly GCA_018340805.1 of Microvelia longipes. Taxonomy (NCBI): domain Eukaryota; kingdom Metazoa; phylum Arthropoda; class Insecta; order Hemiptera; family Veliidae; genus Microvelia; species Microvelia longipes. The sequence goes on from JACMZG010001913.1 coordinate 38,159,250, forward strand.
TTCCATGGATGATTATTTTTAATTTAAGTGGTGACTTAACATTTACACCAAACTTTAATAACTTAAAGAAGCTAAAAGTATCAAAAATATTTTTTAAAATCACTTTAAAATAGGAATTCTCCCTAAAAGTAAAAACTAAACTTTTCATATATATTACTGTTATTAGAATGTATTAACATTATAATGATTTTGTATTAATCACATTTAAGACGAGGTTAATTGCACATAAATAATATTAAGAAAACAGGATTCAATAAAGCCTTCAATTAAAACTGATAATTACGTTTATCTCTTAAAAGGGTAAAAAATACAAACACAGATATATATATATATATATATATATATATATTATATATATATAATATATATATATATATATATATATATATAATAAAAGTGGCTGTTATGAATTATCTGAATGTGTGTTTTAACGTTTCTTAGAACACGAATAGAATTTTTGGTTAAAAAAGAATCTACTTTTATATGCGTATTTCGAATGCATAATTAGTGTTAGAATAACAACTATTCATAGAAATATGACTGTAGAATAGTCTTAACCTTTTCTAGAGGTTTGTATATTATACTAATTATAGAGAAAGACCATGCTTGTTTTTTTAGTTCAAATAAAATACGATCGCATATTTATTACTTGTTTAACAATTTAAAAATGTTTGACTTAGCTAAAATTCGGTGCATACGTTAACATGTTTATTATATCAACTTAATTTTATATATCCTGCTGCATTTCACTACGACTTGCGATAGGTAACTGCATAGTTAAATTAATTTAGTATTGTCAATGTTTGTCATTCTTGTTATAGTTGCAGTGTTGCTTTCTGTGAAAGATTTAATTTAGTGGAAGAAATAGAATTTGCATGAAATATACTGAATAGTTTGACGACTTGGATATATATAATATATATATATACACAGTCGGACCTCTATATAACGAACTTAAAGGTTCAAGTGAAAAAATTTCGTTATATAGAAATTTCGTTGTATAGAAATTGAAAAAATAAATAACTCTGTACTATTTTATGATATTTTAATGGATATAAAGGATAAATAATAACCTCGCAGTTGCATATTCAGCAGCTTTTTTTTATTAGCGGTCCTGTCACAGGCATACTTATGTCCCTTAACATTGTCACCCCACTTAAATTGCGTCATCAAATATCTTCATACTTGCATACTCGAGAACTTTTTTATATCGCCACTCGTTTCGTATAACTTAAGTATAGATTCCCGATTTTTTAAAATTGTTGATATAGAACTAGGAGCGATTTTATACTTCAGAGACAAGTCCTTTGTTTTTGACTCCATCGTCAGAATCATTTAATAAATTGATTTTCAGAGAGGGACACGCGATTTCCGTTTTGACATTATAATAAACTCGATTTACAAACAAATAGAAAGTTTCACAAACAAACTGGTCAGACCGAATACCAAATTAAACTGAAATATATATATATATATATATATATATATAATATATAATATATATATATTATAATATATATATATATATTATAATATATATATATATTATATATAATATAATATATAATATATATATATATAAATAATATATATTAATATATAATATATATATATATATAATATAATATATATATATATATATAATATATATATATATAATATATATAATATATATGCATTTTATATGTATGTGTGTATGTACAAATAAATAATACAAAAAAATAAATTTAAAATAAAATCATTTAATTATATAAAATCCATACCAACATAGGTTAAGGTTATATCTAGATTAAGTTGTTACAAGTGCAACAAAAAATCTAGCTATTTACAGAGTTAGGGAACTCCCTCTCTACAGCGCAAAGCGCAAGCTTTATAGCGGAGAGGTAGCCTTGTTTTTAATACATTATTTATGTTATTTAACTGTTGTACAATTAATTGTTTATTTAAAAAAGAATTAGTTGAAATCTTGAATTCTGGTTTTTAGAACAAACTTTACCAATAGTAGTAGTAGTAATAATAAGATGGGGAGGCATAGCCATGCAAACAGCCCACATACAAAATTTTAACGATACAGAGAAGATTAGCATGGAACTTGCGCAAACATTACCATTTATACCCACAGGAAAAGTAAAAAGTCAAGATTTATGTAGTTAAATAACAAAAACTATACAATTAAACACCAGTAAATTAGTATTATGAATGAAAAGTAATTAACGTATTATATCTAATTCAAACTGAATGCATGACGGTGATTTCGTTTAAAATTTTATCCACATATAGTTAATTAGAATCGAAGCTGGGTAGTGTTAAGTTAGAGACCACAAAATAAAATTTTACTCTGAACCCTCCTAATAAAATATTAAGTTTTTCACTGAAATTGTTTCCTCTTTAAAATAAATACAGTATTTATTGTTTAAAAGCTTTTCAGCAGTACTAAATATCCCCATCAATTAATTATTTCTCAGTTTGAAAAAGCAAAGACTCGTTACATTTTTCGGCACCGTGGGCTATTTGGCTTTTTGACCCACCAACCTCCCCCCTTCCCTCTCAAAAAAGAGTCCTCTTTTCCTATAACTTTCCTATTATTGACTCAGCAAAATCATAGACATTAATATTCCCATAAATAGTAAATACAATAGCAGTGTGTGTCAAATAAATTAGGATTAACACAGCATAGAACTAAAAATCTTTCAGTTTTAATTTGGTATTCGGTCTGACCAGTTTGTTTGTGAAACTTTCTATTTGTTTGTAAATCGAGTTTATTATAATGTCAAAACGGAAATCGCTGTCCCTCTCTGAAAAAATCAATTTATTAAATGATTCTGACGATGGAGTCAAAAACAAAGACTTGTCTCTGAAGTATAAAATCGCTCCTAGTTCTATATCAACAATTTTAAAAAATCGGGAATCTATACTTAAGTTATACGAAACGAGTGGCGATATAAAAAAAGTTCTCGAGTATGCAAGTATGAAGATATTGATGACGCAATTTAACAGTGGGTGACAATGTTAAGGGACATAAGTATGCCTGTGACAGGACCGCTAATAAAAGAAAAAGCTGCTGAATATGCAACTGCGAGGTTATTATTTATCCTTTATATCCATTAAAATATCATAAAATAGTACAGAGTTATTTATTTTTTCAATTTCTATACAACGAAATTTCTATATAACGAATTTTTTCACTTGAACCTTTAAGTTCGTTATATAGAGGTCCGACTGTGTATATATATATATATATATATATATATCCAAGTCGTCAAACTATTCAGTATATTTCATGCAAATTCTATTTCTTCCCACTAAATTAAATCTTTCACAGAAAGCAACACTGCAACTATAACCAAGAATGACAAACATTGACAATACTAAATTAATTTAACTATGCAGTTACCTATCGCAAGTCGTAGTGAAATGCAGCAGGATATAATAACCATTAAGTTGATATAATAAACATGTTAACGTATGCACCGAATTTTAGCTAAGTCAAACATTTTAAATTGTTAAACAAGTAATAAATATGCGATCGTATTTTATTTGAACTAAAAAAACAAGCATGGTCTTTCTCTATAATTAGTATAATATACAAACCTCTAGAAAAGGTTAAGACTATTCTACAGTCATATTTCTATGAAATAGTTGTTATTCTAACACTAATTATTGCATTCGAAATACGCATATAAAAGTAGATTCTTTTTAACCAAAATTCTATTCGTGTTCTAAGAAACGTTAAACACACACATACATTCAGATAACTTCATAACAGCCACTATTATATATATATATATATATATATATATAATATATATATTATATATATATATATATATATATATATATAATATATATATATATATATATATATATATTATATATATTATCTGTGTATTTTTTTACCCTTTTAAGAGATAAACGTAATTATCAGTTTTAATTGAAGGCTTTATTGAATCCTGTTTTCTTAATATTATTTATGTGCAATTAACCTCGTCTTAAATGTGATTAATACAAAATCATTATAATGTTAATACATTCTAATAACAGGTAATATATATGAAAAGTTTAGTTTTTAACTTTTAGGGAGAATTCCTATTTTAAAGTGATTTTAAAAAATATTTTTGATACTTTTAGCTTCTTTAAGTTATTAAAGTTTGGTGTAAATGTTAAGTCACCACTTAAATTAAAAATAATCATCCATGGAAGAAATTATCCCATTTTTGTCTAGTTCCGATATTATAGTTATATTTTGTTTTATAATTAATTCTTTGTATAAAAATTTGTTAGGTAAAATGTTGTTATTGTTGCTTTTTATGACTGCTGTTTTGTAAATATTTGTATATATTTTGTGGACCAGTGATACAAAAATAATCTGAAATTTATTATTAGAAAAACAACAGACAGACAACTTTGCCAAAGCCACTCAGGAGGCCTTAAAAATAACTAACGAATAATTCAGGTGACATTCCAGTTTCAGATTTTTTGCAAACACAATACTTTTTCTATATACCTATACGTATATATAAAGAAAAGTAAAAATGGTTTATTGTAAAACTTGTTTTAACAAATAAAATCGTCAAAAATAAATATCAACCTTTTCTTAAGACCATATTTTTAATTTAGTTTCATTAACAATATTTTATCACCCATAAAACACCTTGTCCTTAACGGATAATTAAAAATAAAATCACAAAAGCCTTTTCTTAGTGACTTACAACAAAGATATTTAATGTTAATAATATCGCCTTACTCCTATAAAATTAAACTGATGATAAGTAAAGTCTATAGGGTAAGGAAGGAAAGGAGTTTAGTTACAAGCTATAAGGGCCAACTTGATAACAATAAGCTTCTATTGTTATCACCTCACAATATCCTTAAGTTGTTGATAAAAAGTTTCCATTTTCAGCGAAAGTTATTGTCTTATTAGAAGGATCTTTAGTAACACTGCTTTAAACTATAAAGGTGAATATCCGACTATTGAATATCATAATGACTAAGGAGATGATTTTATTCCCTATTTTCTAAGACAAAAAGCTAAGACGGTCTTATCCCAGACTGTAAAAGACATATTAGGTAAAAAAGGTGGAATTTTTCACTATTTTCAAAGACAAAAATATAAAAAGGTCTTATTTAAAACTGTAAAAGAAACATTAGATTAAAAAATGTTGCATCATTTAGGATTTTTTAAAAATTGGAACAAATGTCCTTTTTCTCTGCACGAGTAGGTCTACCGAAATGGGTAAAACACATTTCATTGTCAATGCAAGTACAGGTAAATAACATGATCATAGCTTTTCAAAATAGTCTATTTAGGTAGTTAAAAGCATTATTCCCATTACTTTCTCAAATTATAGAAACAAAATTGAAGCTAAATTGGAAGCTTCATTGGCTACGAAAAAACTACGAGTTAGATTGTAGTCATAGAGGAGGGGGGAAAACTTCTGTTCAAAAATAACAACACACACACGCGCGATATATATATATATATATATATATAATATATATATATATATATATATTATATATATATATATATATATATATATATATATATATATATATATATATATATAATATATATAAATATAATATATTATATATATATTTATATATATATATATATATATATATATATTATATATATATATATATATATATATATTATATATATACTGGCACCATTTGACAGCAAGAATCTGTTCCGACCTAGCTAAAAGGATCCTTTAACCCTCCTTAGGTTAACTCCTTAAGGAGTTAACTTTGAAATGCGACATGATGGAAGTGTGTCCAAAATGATTTCAGAGGTCCCTGATCAAGCGCTTCTATAATACGACACACGGCTAAAATCAATTGACAGCCCGCCAAAATCTCAATGCTTTCAACCCTCTTTTTTTAATAAAAAATACCTTCTTTTATGTAACAAAAAAAATTCCCTACTCTGGCAACACTGAAAGTCAGGTTATGTTTTGAATTTTATTATTTGTTTTTATTTGATATCGAATTTTTTATTTTTAAAAATTATTATTTACTTTTTAAGAAGGAATATTGTTGTATCTTATAAATTTACCAACTAAGTGTTGCTTTAAATTTGTTCGGGAAGTATGAATTAAGTGGAGTTAAAGTTGTTAATTACGTAATGCAATGGATCATAATAGTTCTTTGATAAAAGTTTGGCGATTTAAATAAATTACCAGCTATAATTACTTTTTTCCAAAACAAACTTTTTTGTGTCAAGTTTGTATAATTGAATGCGTATTGTTTCATATTATAAAAATAATATGACACAATATGCATTCAAGACTTAAAAAAGTCAAGACAGTCATCTATTGAAAGACATGGCATTTTAAAAAAAATGCTGTCTTTGGTTGACCGAGCACAGTACCTGCGCTGTACTCAAATAGCAAGAAATGCTTGAAGAATACGTCAATGTCCATGCGTCATATATAGGCACTCAGATCATATTACAACTTCGCAATAATTGGATGAATTGAACAGATTGGAATGAAACGAACGAAATCAAACAGATCAATATGCACAATGAGGGAAATAAAAGCGACGCGAGGTTACAAATATTTACAACCAGTGTTGCCTTTTTATGATTTTATTTACGAAAAAGGTATTTTTTTATACCGAGGTTGGCATGAGGTGGAGGGGGAAAGAGCGGGGTCGGTCTGAACCAATAGAATTCTTTCCCTCACAGATTTTTGGCGCGCTGTCAATTGATTTTAGCCGTGTGTCGTACTATAATTATCTTTTATCTATTTGTTTGTCATCTTTTCACTTTTGTTTGAGTTATCGTCCGATTTTTCTACGACAGCATCCAATAAGTATAGTCTAACATAGGTCATACATTTTCTACGATAGTTGTTGGTCTTGTCTTCTGGGTTCTTCAAGAGTCAACCGTAACAGACTGTTGCGGCTAACAGACAGCTTCATTTCCGAAGCTGTGATTATCTTAAATTCTGGATCCAATCACAAGAAGCAAGTAATTTTTATCAAACATTGATGATGTAAGCCAGTAATGCCTTACCTTCTGTAATTTTTCTTCTAAAATCTGTAAAATTGTTTGCTCTGAATCAACTTTTCAAAGCTTACAGAAGTGGTAAAAATATTATTATTTTTGGGTAATAGTTACCAAAAAAAATTTGAAGTAAATTTGAACTATTATGAGTCAACTTACTAGGGAGAAAGTAAATTTTGAAGGTCTAAGAGGACATTGCAACCTTATTTTTAAGGGGTTTCCATCTAGTATAGAAGAATTCTCCCTTTTTTGAATGAAATACTGCGAGGTGTAGCTATACCAAACGTAACAATTCAAAATCAATTTAATAGCAACTTATCTAAGCGTTGTTGTGTAGAACTTTTATTTCAATACTTCTAAAATCTATAGAGATAAAAATATTTTAGTAAAAGCGTGGCGAAAAACATGACTCAAGCTTAGTATACCCGGTTAGTAAGAAAGTAAAAACGAATTATGATCAATCTTTTACAAAATACTATTATACCAAAAGGTCGTTCAAAGAAAAAAATAAATATGTAATAATAAATAAAAAGAATACTTTTTCACCGAAGGAAACTTGTAACGATCCTATGAAAACAGCCACTTCAGAAAAATATTTCAACTTTTCTTTGATACTTAAATAAACTTATAACATAAAGAAGCTTAAAGATTGAAAAAAACAGATAGAAAACAATTTTGATTTATTCATTTTCCGTAAGCTTTGCTATGGCACCGCTTATTATTTCCTTTTTTTATTTTATAAGATATATTTTTTTGCTCTTGATTCTTGTTTAAGTAAAAAGATAGGTATCTTTTTATATTCTTTTACCTTTTTATGCTCTGATAATCTATTTCCAGGGAAAAGGAGAGAAAGTGGAATTTCTTCAAAGTAGAGTTGACTAAGAAAAGGACGAGCAACTTGTCAGAAAAATATTGCACCACTACTGTCATATATTATTGAAGCCTTTGCTGCGAAAATTTAAAGAATATGTTTAAACATAAACTTTGAATATGCAAAAGAACAATCATATGAGAATGTAAACGAGGTCTCTGCAAGTGGCAGTAAATAAATAAGTTACTCAAAACTTATTTTATTTCAATAATAGTTTTATAAATTGGATTTTTAAACAAATGCGAGATTGGTTTCGATAAAAACAATAGAGCCATTGTCTTCTATTAAGAGGAGTAAATTCAATTTGATTTAAAATAACATATTTTAAAGTTAAATTATAACTTTTACATCTACCATCAGTAAACTTTATGTGTTTATTTAAAGGATGTCAAATCTTTTAAATTAATAAATTAGAAATGTTAAATCCAACAGAATCATCGTGTAGTCGATATCAGAGTACCCATTAAGTGAATAAAGAGTTGTTCGGCGGTATTACTTGACAAGGATACGTTTGATAGAGTATTACAGCATGTATATACCTTTATATATACCAGCTTTGAGAGTATTACATTACTTTTGATAGAGTATTACTACCTTTGATAGAGTATTACAGCATGTATATACCTTTGATAGAGTATTACAGCATGTATAGAGTATATACCTTTGATAGGTATTACAGCATGTATATACTTTGATTGAGTATATGTACTTTGATAGAGTATTACATGTATATACCTTTGATAGAGTATTACAGCTTAGACTGGACTAGTATCTCACCATAAATTCATGATGGATTTACTCAATCTCTACGATAGATTCTTCTATGTTAGTTCAGGCTTCTCGTACTCATTAATGCATCCTGTACAGACTGGATTCCCGCAAGGTTATATCTTAGGCTGTAATCTATACCCCATATACACTTATTTCAGAATATCCATCCAATTTTCTTGAAACCTTTGCAAATGATAGACCATTCTCTCTGTCTATAATAGCCATATAACCTCATCTGACAATACGCAGTCCAATCTTTACTTTCTCGTACTCTAGTTAGGTAAATGGATGATAATGATAAACGAAGAGCAAAGTGCTCAAGTCTGGTAATAAGGTAAAACTTTTGGGGATATAATTTTATGGTGCCATACACTGTCATTTATGACTCAGTAAAACTTTTTAAAAATTCATTGTACGCTAGAAAAATGTCGGATAGATTTAAAATTTGGCACGCTAAGTTTTGTCCTATTATAAGTATTAGTTTATTTTAATAAAATAACATGTATACGTTTCCCAAAAGATAATTAAAATTCAAAAAATTGTTTCATTAAGTTGAAATTTGACACGAGTGTAGCCCGTTGTGTAATAAACAAGTAAAATAAACAAATAAGTAAATAAACAATTCATTTCACCAGGACTAGTATACTGAGGTTTTTATTTAACTGTAGTATAGTACTTTCAAGTGAATATAGCATAACGGAATATAACTGAAATTATTACTGGGTTAATATTTTTTTTAAAATAATATAATGCAAATAATGAAAGAAATCAGGCACACAAGTTATTTACATGGGGCGAACCAGCAAACATTCTGTTTCATCTCATTATCAGGATTTAAGATGAAACAAGTGTTAACAAAAATCGTTAAAAGTCGAAAAAATGTCATCCTTTTCCTTATGCAGTATCTACACAAAATCGTATTATGTTTTTTTTTTATATTTACAATTGTCGGATGGCCAATGTTTAGCAGCATGGAACGAGTTTAGTTTTTGAAAAGCCTCGATCCAAAGCTAAGATTGAATTTTGTTTTACAATAATATGTCACCAAAATTATCCGTTTTAGGTGTTTTTATATCCTCCTAAGTGGTTTTCACAAAGTTGTCTACTTGTATGTGAGCGTGTGTGTGTGTTATCATCGTAGTTTTCCAGTGTAGTTATGCTAGAGAGTTAAAATTTAGTGCAAAAATCAGTCTACCGCTGTAGTTGGGCTATTCAAAAATGTATAAGATGTATAAGACTAACATATGAGCCAAGTTGCATCTCATTATCAGCATTATTTCAATTTTTATGACATGACTTACGTATAATTTTTAAAATTGTAAAAAATCGGAAAATAATCTAATTGAGTTCACAATTGCTACAAGTTTATACATTAATATAATAAATTAGTACATCAAGTATATATTCCATCTCAATATAATAAGTATACCTATGATTTTGTTTGATTATAAAAGTTAAGCAGCATCGAACGAGGTTATTGCCTGGATGAGTGAGTGCTGGGAATAAAACATGTATTTACTATTAAAGAGATGTTCCAGTATACATTTGACGAATTGTATATTCTTTGGACAAGCGAATCGAGTCCAAAGAGATGTTCCAGTATACATTTGACGAATTGTATATTCTTTGGACAAGCAAATCGAGTCTAAAGAGATGTTCCAGTATACATTTGACGAATTGTATATTCTTTGGACAAGCGAATCGAGTCTAAAGAGATGTTCCAGAATACATTTGACGAATTGTATATTCTTTGGACAAGCGAATCGAGTCCAAAGAGATGTTCCAGTATACATTTGACGAATTGTATATTCTTTAGACAAGCGAATCGAGTCCAAAGAGATGTTCCAGTATACATTTGACGAATTGTATATTCTTTAGACAAGCGAATCGAGTTGAAAGAGATGTTCCAGAATACATTTGACGAATTGTATATTCTTTGGACAAGCGAATCGAGTCCAAAGAGATGTTCCAGTATACATTTGACGAAATGTATATTCTTTAGACAAGCGAATCGAGTCCAAAGAGATGTTCCAGTATACATTTGACGAATTGTATATTCTTTAGACAAGCGAATCGAGTGAAAGATGTTCAGTATACATTTGACGAATTGTATTTCTTTAGACAAGCGAATCGAGTCCAAAGTAGGGAGGATGAGCGTAGCGAATCCTATGTGATGAGTATAAGTTAATAGGTACTCCCTACCCCAAATTTTTGGTATCTAAAATAAAATTTAGTAAATACTCGAGTAAATATCTCTAGGAAACTCTTTAAGTTTAAGGCACACACTGATTTTTTTACTCAGGACTGTTTTTAAAAAACGGTGTGTGAATGAAATCTGGTCAAAGTTATAACATAACCCGCTGTTATAAGTTATAACAGCAGGTGAGTGCAATCTGACCTGTACAATCCTTTACAAAATGAAAAATTCATGTTCAAGACAAACCAGTTTGTGCATTCTAGCCAGGGCGGTCTATTAAAGTTTTTATAATTTTATTCCAGAACGATTTAATTAAGTGAAAATCATTGCCTCTGCTTAAAGACATGATGTTAATCTAAACCATCGTTTAGAAAAAGAAAATGTTTTCATTATGATATAATATAAAAGGCAGCAATTGTAAAGCGAATTACTGTTCTTACACCTTAAAAGTTTATAATTACCTTTACAAGGCTTACATAATTAATCCTGTGTTGTAAATTATTTTAAATATATTTTTTTAAAACTTAATTGCTTTTTTCTAAACTAAATTACTGGACTGCTTGAAAATAAACCCCTTTTTGAAAATAAAAACATAAAAGGACAGCTAATTTACCTTAGCGCAACTGTTGTTGACAACGGCTAAATTATGTTACTCCGATCTTTTATTAAATCCTTTATAGACTTTTGTTTGGATTTGTCGTTTGTAATGGTTATTTCCTTACAAAGGGAGGAAACACAGTCATTAATACCGAGCTTTTTAGCGAATTTCCGCTGGGAAAATGAGCTTAGGAGGTTGGGGACATGGAGGAGGGGAGTTGGTATTGTATATATATATATATATATATATATATATATATATATATATATATATATTATATATATATATATATATATATATATATATATGAGTTTGTGTGTGTGTGTACGAGATTTTTGTGTCCTAGACGTTTCTATGGAACATGAAAAATCAACCTTGCTAATGTGCAGAACCCTATTATTTATGAAATATGTTTGACGTCATCAACTCACAATAATGACCCCACAAACATTTCATTATCATTTCTTATTTCTTATATTTTATCAGTTATGGTTTTATACTTAGAATAATACTATATATAGAAGGAGCACAGGACCGTAAACACAATGTAATTCCACTGATAACACGAAAGCCGGTTGACTGGTGCAACTAAGTAATGCTGCCAACCTGACAACAAAACATTATTTTAAATATTTGTCATAAATATCTATTAATGAAGAAAGATTGTAAAGAACAAATATAATAACTTAAAACACCTGCTGAATATTTAATAAAACTGGTCTTAGATGGCAAAAGGGTGGCGGAATACAAGAATCTACATTTAGTTGACGAGGACTACTTATTATATATAATTTTAATAAATACGTTAAACTACAATCTAAAATGCTTTAAATATTGTAATGCACCGATATTTATATCAATATTTTATGAATAATCAATCATTAATTAATAATAGAACATAATAATTCAGCAACCGGAAGTATTGCCAACTTTTTTTTAGAAAATTGTATATTGTTAGGGTGGCAGCATTACTTAGTTGCACCAGTCAACCGGCTTTTGTTATCAGTAGTGCTCCTTCTATATAAAGTATTATTCTAAGGTTTTATAGAATGACGTATATATGTCAAACAAATCAATGTCATTAATTTACATAATGAAAACAGATCAAATTTTTCACAAATACATTCGAAAATTCAGTCACATCGCGGTAGTATGCTACTTATATAAACCGCATGTAGTAACCTTAAAAACCACGTGACCGCTTTGCGGCCACATGGTTGTTTAACTTTATTAGCTCGTCATATTACTGTATGACGAACTAATAAAGTTTAGTGCTTCGCCTTCCTGTGGCGAAGCGGCCACAGGAAGGCGTGAGGTCCCACGCGCCGACAATCCGCAGCGGACGACGCGCAAAGTTGTACTTTGCGGTGGCATTGTCGTATCACTGGCTTATATAAGTGGCATACTGCCACGATATAAGGGAATTTTGAAATTTATTTGATAAACTTGATTTGTTTAATGACACACTCAGTATAGAAAATGTTCAATAAAAGCCTAATACACAGATTCCTGCAATGACGTCACATACCAATAATAAAACAAAATTTGCTGAAAAGTGGTTAAGGGAGACTGGAAGACAAGTGTCTATGTTAAGTGCAGACTATGTTTTCTCTAGTTTGGCTGAGTCATAAATGCCGTTTTAAAAATATTTAACAATTTTATGACATTCAACATTAAGTTTGAGTTTGCTCTAAGGACCCGTCTAAGTGGTTTAATGCTCTAGTTTTTTTTGTCATCCCGTATTAAAAAGTGACCGTAAATAAAGATTATGTTTGAAAAATAAAAATTGTTTTGATGATTATACAGAGTAGATATCAGCAACCAATTCAAACAATACTGTCTATGCAAATTTCGGGTAGAATAAATTGTAAAAAAGAGGAAAAGAAGCGGGATATTTGAATTTTGTCACGGGATACAGGAATTAGAAAACGATTTGAAATCCAGGGACTAGATAAGCTGATCGCACGTGGTGGTGAACAGAAAAAGCGTTATATATCAGAAAATGTCACATATCGATGTGATATTAGTGTGAGGCAAGGGAATGGAAATAGCCTGACTAGAACCATAGGGCAAATACAGAAGCAATATTTTTCTGCCGGCGATATTTCGAGATCGGATATCACAAGAGTGGGTAACTAAACGTCCGTTACAGCTTCCCTACAATTCCCTCAATTCCAGATAACAACAATTTTCTAACTATATTTCTTTTTTTACTATCTCAAACGTAAAACCCGATTTTTAAAAGCATTGTACTATTAGATTTCAATGTTTTATAGAGAGAATATTATACAGTTTTGTTGCATAAGAAAACAAAAAAAAAGTGAACCGAAATGATCCGGATTTTTATAATACCTTAAAATCGCATGAAATATGTAGTTTGTAGAGTGCACGTTAACAAATATCGACTACATTTTACTAAAAATATTATTTTATTCAATTGAAATCCAATAAAAACACAACATATACAAAACAGATTTATAAAGTGGACCCATCTGGAGAATTATCAACGGAAAATGGTTCTCATGAGGTGACCTTCGTAGAGAGGAAATAGAGTGGGGGAAGCGGGATCTAAGTGGAGTGGGGGATTTCCGTGGGAGAGGAAGTGGAGGGGGGAATTCTGTATAAGAGAACAAAATACGTCCTGGTATAGTTGTAATAACTCGCCTTCAGAGTAATCAAATAAATTATCCAAATCAACAAGAGAGAATACATCATTACTAACATATACGATCTTTAATTAAACACGAAATACAACTTAACTACTGTTCTCATCTAAGCATTATAAACAAATCTTTTATAAAAAAGGGTAATTCCTATAGCTTACCCTTGCGTTCGAGTTGTAAAACTAATTTTAAATTCAGCCATCATTATTAGCTAAATCTAAATTAAACACCAATTCGAACTTTCAGAAAATTTTTAATAATATTAGTCTTGCATAAGACTAGTCTTTTTTGCATAGTCTTTTTTATTTTTAATAAAAGGAAAATTTTTATTAACATCTCAAGACAAATTTAAAGAGCATAAACTAAGTTTCGTATTAATCCACAAAATTAGCATAACTAAATTTAAAAAGAATGTGCATAAACTCCATAGCATATGGCCATTCTCTAAAAAGAATTCAGGAATATTGACTCAATAGTATAAATTGTATATCATATAGCCATTCTCTAAAAAGAATTCAGGAATATTAACTCAATAGTATAAATTGTACATCATATAGCCATTCTCTAAAAAGAATTCAGGAATATTAACTCAATAGTATAAATTGTTATATAGCCATTCTCTAAAAAAATTCAGGAATATTAACTCAATAGTATAATTGTATATCATATGCCATTTCTAAAAGAATTCAGGAATATTGACTAAATAGTATAAATTCTATATCGTATGGGCATTACTTAAGAGGAATTCAGGAATATTGATCTAATAGTATAAGTGTTATTGTTGTTGAAATTTTCAGAAAAGAAACAAGTGAACCAAATAAAATTCGCCCGTTTTACAAACCTTCACGCCAGATTTTTTTTATTCTATTATTTTTAAGGTAAAACCAACTTTCACACAAATAAAGAAAATGTATACTAATAAAATTATATAATTTATTTAAAAGCATTTGAAGCATTATGAAAATTCAAACCAGTGCTTTTTGAATGCTATTTAAAGAATATTAATATGATTACTTTGCAGTTAATATAATTTATTCAGTAAATACTCGAGAGATTATATAGCAGCGCAGCCTTGCTCCCTTGGCTTACATATTTAAGCCCCTTGCTCCTCCTCCTCTATTTTAATTATAGAATTAAATTGTTAAGAAATTTTTTAGGAGGAATATTCTAAGCAAGAGATTTACATAAGTTATTTATTATAAATATTTTTATATTAAAATTGATTTTTCAATTTATGAATTTCTTTTAATAGTAGACATGAAAAGTTTATAAAAATATTTAACATAATGTTAGCAAATTTTCATAAGAGAATTACAAATGAAGAAATTAATTATTCGTAAGTCGTTTAGTATAGTAAGATTTGCTTCTCCTATAATCCAAAGTTAATTTCCAAGGGCAGAAATGTCCTAAAACGGGCATTTCATTTCAATTCACGGTAGAAAAGTCGCCACTTTTAGCAATTAAAACTAACATGCAATAGATGGAGGTTTTTCTGTAAAATGATTATTAGGAAAATTGTAAACATAAATATAAAAACAGAGCATCGATTCCACGTTGTCTATCTTAAAAAAGAAAAGAAAACCCTTTATAAATGTATAAACTAGGGTAGAAAGCTCGTCACCCAAAAGCCTTTAGGACCTACTTTTACGATAATATATTCATAGCTTTTAGAAATGTATTTTACAACAATATTCTCAGTGCATAGTAAAATGTATTCGTCAAATAAAATATTTATGAGAAATATAGGTAAAGTTTTCACTATTAAATGTTATCATCTAAATTATTTTAAATTTAACGAGACATAAAAATGAGTTGAAATAGTAACGTCAAAAACTCGAGTAATTTCTGCGATTAAAAACTTAAAATAAATTCAAAAAGGTCAACAAATTATTGAAGGAAGCAGTCCTTTTTTTAATAATAATTAAAAAATATTTTTAAAAAATTATAAACTAAAGTGAAATTTATACTCCAGCCATGTTGCAAAAGTATCGTTGGAAATAATTACTTACCTAAAATTCTAATAATTTTAAAATAGGTTGATCAATGAGGTGTATAAAATATTTGGAATAAAATGTTGAAAAACTTAAAGGTCATTTTTTAAATACTTAATGAAGAGGAAATAGATAAATAAATAAATAATGAAGAGGAACATTTGCTAATAAAGATGTCATCGACTCATAGGAAAGTATAAAATAATAAATATGGCATTTTCAGATTTCCTTTCCTCTTATAATGTCAGGGAAAGCCAAATAATATTCATTATAAAAGGCATTTAATTCTTTTTTCTTTTCTTTACTTGCAACTATAAGCATAGAGGAAAAGTATTGTGTTGAACCAAACAATCCGAAGGTAATAGGTAATTTTATAAGGTTTCATCATAAATATCGCTAAGTATGTCCCGTATTATTTGATTGTGTCAATTTGCATGTATGTGTATGTGTGTGTCTGTTATAATCGCACCATCCACTGTGTTTATGCAAGAGAGTTAGAAATTGGAACAAAAATAAATCTTTAGGTTTGGTTGTGCCATCCGGATTTTTTTTATATAAAGTCATAGAACGGAAATAATGATTCGGCGAAATTTTCGAAAATTCATAAAACGCTGAAAAATCTACTGATCAATATGAAATTTAGCACGCATGTTTTTTTTTGCAGAGCAAAATGGTAAGTTCAAAAATTTGGATTATTTCTGGATAGATGAGGCCAATTCCCTTGATTAAGGGAACTTCAGTTCTATAAAAAGTTTTGAACTTTTTTTAATTTCTTTTTTAATTTTTAAGCTGTGATTTTCCTAGTCTTTCCATTAATGTATTGTATTTATTTATTTATTTTAATAGTTTATTAATGTAGTTTGTATATATAGATTCTGAGGATGCGTACAATGATAGGTGTAATATATTAATTGAATAAATCATTCAAAACTTTTTATAGAACTAAAGTCCCCTTGATCAAGCTTGAGATGGAGTTCTATAAACTTTCCAGTGCTACAAAGAACAAACTATAAGATGAGGTCAAGCAAGGCGAGTCTAAATACGTGTTGCAGTATAAATGTAAATAAATATGATTATTTTATACTCTGAGGACGAACGAAGCGAGACCGAAGTAGAAAGGATAAGCATAGCGAATCCCATGTGAGCTTGGAAAGTTCCGAGATACCTTGTACCCGATTTGTTTTCTTTATAATAAATGTCCTGGGCATATCAAGGTCTCTATCATATTATTTATGAATAGTTCGGTGACAAATACGGATATGTGAGATGAGAGACTTTAGATCAATACTTGGTTGCTTGTTCCTGTAACAGTATAGGTAGGTAAACATTTATTTTTACCTTTCAGTTGGACCAAGAGGTAAATTATTAATCCAGGCTCGCAGGTCAAAATCAAACTTTAAATAATGAAACCAATAAAAAAAGGCATATATACGTGAATGCTAAAATACGTAAATTAAGGAACACAACACGGTAAAAGTATTTGATGGTCTAAAAAAATACTTTAAGAAAAAAATTAGTCGCATTTTTACTTTTTCTCGTTTATACATTAGGTAAATAGGGAAAATATTGTGTTTTCACTTCAAAAATCGAAACTGGAATTTGACCTGAATTATCATTTTTAGGCGTTATAAGGGGGTTTTTAAGGCTTTCTGAATAGATCAGGAGTTTCTGAATGGTCAATTCGTGTGTCTGTTTTAATCGAAGCTCCCAAAATATTTATTTTAGGTCTAGTTGTGCTACCCGAAATAATTTGTATGACGTCACTAACCGGCAATAATGTCAGAAAAAATTCATAAAACGCTGAAACTGTTTTGATCGGTTTGAAATCTAGCACGAATATAGTTATACATAAGACAGATAAGCTTTTTAACACACTAAAACGGATGTCTTCACATAGTCTTAAGAAAAGCGAAGCAAGTTAGTAGCAGTGAAGATGGGCGTAGTGACTCCGATGTGGTAAGAAAAAGTTGTGAGGTACCCCATACCCGATTTTTCAACATAAAATTAACAAAAATAAATTTCAACATTCCTAGAAAATAATGAGGAAAATTGAACAAAAAGTACGTAAACAAACTTAATAACAAAACAATTATTAAAAATTGTCAACCTAATATGTTTAACTTTTAAACAATTTTATTTCTCTCGTAATACTACTTTTTACAACAGGATTATAATTTTTTGGCATGTACATTTATTTTTCTCCAAAACTCACTTAAATAAAAAACCTAATACTATTTAGAGCTAATAAAAACATTGTTTAACGAAGTATCCTTATCATTCCAGTCAACTTGTCTAACTTAATGGTCTGAATTTTATTTTAATGCCTACAAAAAAATAATAACAAAATAATAAATTGAAAGCGATTTAAATTAAAGATCCAGAGTTTAGTTCCAGTCAGAGGAACTTTGCTTCTCTGCGTCCCTGCAGAACATTCCACAAACTAGGAGCATCTAGGAAGACAAAATTAGGGAAAGGTTAAAAATTTTAAGGAAACTGACAATCTTTAGTAGTTTAGATCCTAACAATTTAGGAGAGTAAAAGAAATATTCATGGGATCACGTCAATGTAGACGAGGAATCCGACAAATCGCTTCAACTCATGGAGGTATCTCCAGGGATGTTGAACAGAACATCAGTTTTTTAAAGCCTTATGTGTTTATCCATGATGTCCAACACCTCTGAAAATGTCTCGCACAGTCGAAACGAAACGTCGGATGCATCATTTACAACCTAAATTTCACCAGAAAATCTAATTTTTATGACACTGACCGCGAGAGTGTGTTTTATATTAATAAGTTAATACTGTAACGTTAAATAAATTTTTATTAGTACGCTATTGTCGTCTTGTGACCAAATGATAGAGTTCATATGGTGATTCAATTGGTGGAGCTTTATGAATAAAATCCATTTTCATGTTATGAAATGGAAGCCGTTACTGAAACGCTGAACATGTTAGTCCGGTGTTGCAGTAACGTCATAGTTCATAATCATTATAAACAAATTTTGAATGTAAGCCACCAAAAAAGATTCCTGCAATGATATCACACGTTATTCATTAAATACACCCACACAACACACACCACACACACACACACACACACCACACACACACACACACACACACACACACAACACACACACATATATATATATATATATATATATATATATATATATATATATATATATTATATATATATAAACTCAAATATATGTATTAATTTTAAATATATTTTGATCATATATCATTTGATACCAACGAGCTTTGCAAAACATGAAAATAGTTGACACAATAAAATGTGCGAGAGGCACCTAGGAAAGGTAACAAGCAAAAAGCATTGAGATCTGGGAATTGTTCCATAATTCGACAATCGTCTTGATTGATGACGACATTAATCTCTGGTAAATACTTCACATCATATTCTTCGGAATTTACTTGAAGGTCAGAGTGAGTTCAGGCTCTGTCGGCCCCCTGATGAGTTAGACGACAGAGAGTTAGACGAAACGAAACAAAGTGGGACAGGATTATGTCGAGCCATCAATCATGACGAATGTCGAATGATGGAACAATTCCCAGATGTAGCAATGCTTTTTGCTTGTTACGTTTCATAGGTGTCCCTCGCACAATATATTGTGTCATGTTTTAATCAGTAAGTCCCAACTACAAAAAACTTCAAAAATTGTATCACATACATGACCTTAAAAACCCTGTTCAAAAAGTAACAACTCTATAAAAACAAAATCAATAGTAGAGTATTAATGAGACACCAATGATTTCTAATGTTAAAAAAAAATCAGGTACGGGGTACCTCGGAACTTTTCCTCCCCACATAGGATTCACTACGCTCATCGTGTCCACTTCGGACTCGCTTTGCTTGTCCTCAGAATAAACAAATTGTTAAAGTTATACTGTAACAGGTCTCGGACTCGCTTCGCTCGCCCATCCGATATTAAATACATCCGTATCATATATATGTATGGTTCGCAAAAATACGAAGTTCCGTTTTATTATCAGTATTAGTTCTGGTTTTATTGAATGACATATACATTGTAAACAAAACAATTCGTCATAACTTGGAATAATGTAAACAAATCAAGTTTTTTTCAATAATGCATTTGAAAATTTGCTTATATCGCAGCAGTATGCTACTTAATGATAAAGTACTACAAACATGTGGCCGCGAAGCGGCACCCAACACCGCATTTGTGAAGGGTGATGTTGGTGCATATGAAATTGTGCCCAGAGTTGCCCTAATTGAAAAAATTGATCGCTGGATATAATAATAATCATTATAAATAGGAATACCAACTGACACATAATTTAGAAATAAAGTTGTGTGTCAAAATTAGTAATTGGTCTCGTCAGAAGGTATCGATCGGTATTAATTATTAATTTTTAAATGAATGATAGCAAAACATTTTGAGCTTAAAACGGTTGGAACTTCTGTGACTTTAAGCAAATAAAAAGTAACAGTTATACAAATAATTTGTTTTTAACGAATAATAAAGTGTAATTATTGTTAAAAAACGCTTTAAGATCCGCAGCAAACTTAATAAATTATTTATTTCTAAAACATTATTGCCTATTTATAACGATTGAAGAAAAAAGGTCTAACTAACTTGAGGTGAAATTCAAAGCTCTGAAGGGCCCTTAAATAATGAACCAACAAGTTATCTTAAGGTTGAGCCAAGTCTGGTCAAGTTTAAAATAATGATATTTATCATTGAATAATAATAAGTTTATCGGACACCTATCTCGTAAAGCTCTGAATAGACACATTAGTTATTTTCATAATTTCAAATATTTAAAATAAAAATGTTTAAAGACTGCAGTCCAAGAAATTGAAATAATTAAAATATTATTGTAAATATGAATTGACATAGCTCAATCGAATCAGATAAAACTATAAAAGCTGTAGCAGTCACAGTTTTGAAAACTAATGGAGACGTTTTAGCGTCAGTTGTTGTTAATATAAATAAATATTGTTATTGTTTGAAGCAAAATCATCCCGAGCATAGCATTATTGTTTCTATGAGCAAAATAAATCATTATAATTGAGGTATGAATTTAAACGGAGGTGATAATTAATAAAAGCTCATAAACTCCGATTAGAGCCTAAGTTACAGTTAAGGATCTTAGAGGTTAGGGCCTAGTGTCTTATATTTAGACACTAGGCCAAACATGCAGAATCCTTTTTTTTCTTTTCATAAAATAAATTTATCTGAAGCCTCTCTAGCAAATGGTAAAGATCTTAAAAAATTTAGTTTAGTTTAAGTAGGTAGTTCCCTTTTAGTCTAGTACAAAAGGAAGAATTCTTCAGAAACATCATAACTTTGAATAATATTAACACCAACAACGTCTTTCCACTAAATTTAAACTTTATTTTGCAGAGCCGGCTTTCGGCAATAATGCCCTCTATAGTGCCGGTGAAATTTTGAGTCTTACAATTCAGAGTCAGTTTCCATGAATTGAAAGACTCAACATCCCTCCACGGCACTGTAGATGGCATTATTGCCGAAAGCCGGCTCTGCAAATAAAGTTTAAATTTAGTGGAAAGACGTTGTTGGTGTTGATATTATTCAAGAAAATTCCACTGCGCTTACTGAAGTTATCATAACTTTGGTTGTTCCCACACGATTGTGATAAATAACACTCGTTTTTTTTGTTTTTTTTTTAATTGTCAGCTACGAAAAACGAATTCTTTAAGTTTTGCACAAAACCATCAGGGAACCACTTATTTAAAAAACAAAAATTTAAGGGTGTGACATCATATGAAGTTCCCCACTCTAGATAGACAAACAATGTTCTTTCTTTATATTTAAGGTATAGTTTTAGTTAAAATAAAATGGTATCAAAATAGAAAAGAATGAGTCACGTTCTTCGGAGCTGTCTCTTGGTCTATTAGTAATAAAAGAAGAATCGATGACGGAACTTTTTTTTTAACTTTTTAAATTTTGCTCAGTTTCTCTTGTGTAGGTGTAATAAGAGAACAGTGTGGGAAGTAGGATTTTAAAGTCTTAAGTCGAATTTAAGCTATAGTTTTAGAACCTGTTCCATCAGATCCTTAAATATTTATTAAACACTTTTAATTATTACGTCTTATAAGATTCTTAACTTCTAATCTCTATTGAGATACTTACCTTCAGTACTCCGAAGATGATCTATTTAAATCAATTCATAAACCACCTATCAAAAAGCATGAACAAAAATTACTCAACAAAAATTACGTTTTTCGGAGCTGGCTTCAAAAAACGCCAGCTCCCCTCGCTTCACAACCGATCAGTTATTAAATTACTGACGAAAACGGTAAATTAGATTAAAATTAAAAGGGTATGATAAAGTCAATTTTAAGTATTCGTATGTTTTACAATCAAAAATCTCATTAACTAAGACTAAGAGTTACAGCATGTAGAAATTCGGGGTTTGCTTTCCATGTTAGGGCATCAAATCCTAAGAGGGAGAAAAATAAAAAAACCTGTTCTTTTTACAAGTGTAATTTGTCGTAGACACAATACACGGAGAAACCGCTAGATCAGCTGCCAAAAGAATGAGTTAAAGAAGCTATAGTTTTCGAAACAGTTGGCATAGATATTGCAGGGCCGGTTCGTCTTAAGAGAGACATAAATGCAAGGCTATAATTTACACGCAGTGTTTATAGAGCTCGAGTTAACGTTATCTAACAGAATAGTGTCAAACCATTTCGTAGATTTAAACTAATAATATTATTTTTATACTAGATTAAAAGTAAGGGGTTAAAAGTAAATTATTATTTCTTAAAGATGATATAAAGAAATCCCATTTAGCAGCCTTAGAGGAACCAGGAGGGGCCACGATTGGGTCACAGCTGCCGTAGAACCTGATCGTACAATGGTTGGAAAAGCTTAGTTCGTTGCACACTCGTCAACATTTGATTTCATCTTTAAACTTTCAAGAAGCCAGGATAATATTATTGATGCTTACTCTACTAGTTTTTAAGCTGACTGCCCTGGATGAAGTAGTGGGCATTGATATAACATCTAATAAGGAAGTGACAATGCCTTCTCTCACACATCTCAGGTCTTAATCAGCCTAATGCTCTTCCAGGACACTTGAAAGTAGTTATGAAATAAAATGTTACAAACCAACTTAAGGGATACAAAGGGGCAGAACCTCAAAAAAGTAGATCAGGAGACCACCTAAAAGGCTTATCTGCAATTACAAAAACTTAATTAATCAACAGGGAACTTAATTTATTTCTATATTTTTTGTTTAGTTGTCATAGCAACGATTTAACATATATATATATATATATATATATATATAATATATATATATATATATATATATATATATATATATTATTATATTATATATATAATATTATTATTATATATTATAGTATTTATATATTATGATCTTAATATATATAATATATATATATATATATATATATATATATATATATATATATATATATATATATATATATATATAATATAGATATATAGATATATTAGACGATATATATATATACACGACCAATATGCCATTAATGACTTAGCAAAAATTCAAACTCAAATAAAATAATTGGATTGATTTGAAATTGGCATGCATATAGTCTAATATAGGCTAATGTTACATCATTCTCACACACAATTGTTCATTTTTTATCGGATGCGTGGTAAAGTTTTTAAAGAAGTCATTTAAAATAACATCATCCCCTCCAGTTGAAAATTGGTTTCAGAGTATCCTCTTGCGTAATAAACAAGTATACAATGCGCCTAGTATATTGACGGTTTTAGTCTTATCACTTGTGTTAAGCGGCATCGAGAGAAGTCATCATGTGGAAGGGAAACCGCGAGGATAGCAAACTTTTTAATAAGAACAAGAAAAGGGAGTCCGAAAACATAGAGCAATATAAATTAGGTGAAATTCATATTCTAAGGACATGCGAGAGAAAGCCGAAATGGTCAAAATGAGGCAATGGTCCGAGGAACCCTGAACCCGACTTTTGTTTAATTTGTTGATAGAGAAACACTTTATTGCCTTAGTACAAAAAATAGAAAAGCAAGGAAAAAAATACTTCACAGGTATTAAATATAAATAAAAATTCCTCTAAACTAATATTGACATGAAACATTTATGCAATGCCTTATTTGTTCAACTTACCCTTACACTTAATACAAGTTAGGAATTTTTACAATATCAAGCATTTATTGAACGAAATAAAGTAAAGTATAATGCATAGTTTATTCTGTATACGCTAGAATAGATTTCTGCCCTATTATGTAAACTTACCTTTTCTAAATAGGTGTTTTATGTAGAACTTACTGGCACCTTGTTGCTTTTGACCCTATATACATTCCCCTTTACAAAACATATACCTTACCTTCTTAACTCCCCTCCTTTTATTATGCCTTTAGAAAGTCGTTTGCTATGGTATACTTACATAAAAGGAAAAAATATAAAACCTTAAATATTGATAAGCATAGAATGAAATATGTTTTTATGTAAAAGACAATAAATGGAATTGTTGAGACTATTTCAATTAATAGTGAACAAACCAAATAAAAACAGGAATAGAACAAGAACAAGCCAAATTAATAACACCAATAAACAGGAATGAAACAGGAATATACCAAATTAATAACACCAATAAATAGGAATAAAACAGGAATATACCAAATTAATAACACCAATAAATAGGAATAAAACAGGAATATACCAAATTAATAACACAATAAATAGGAATAAAACAGGAATATACCAAATTAATAACACCAATAAATAGGAATAAAACAGGAATATACCAAATTAATAACACCAATAAATAGGAATAAAACAGGAATATACCAAATTAATAACACAATAAATAATAAAACACCTAAATAAATAGGAAAAAACAGGAATATACCAAATTAATAACACCATAAATAGGAATAAAACAGGAAATACCAAATTAATAACACCAATAAATAGGAATAAACAGGAATATACCAAATTAATAACACCAATAAATAGGAATAAAACAGGAATATACCAAATTAATAACACCAATAAATAGGAATAAAACAGGAATATTACCAAATTAAATAACACAATAAATAGGAATAAAAACAGGAATATACAAATTAATAACACCATAAATAGGAATAAAACAGGAATATAAACCAAATAATAACACCAATAATAAATAGGATTAATAAACAGGAATATACCAAATTAATAACACAATAAATAGGAATAAAACAGAATATAAATTAATATTAGGAATATACCAAATTAATAAAAAATAAAATATATTTATTCAACTTTACAAAATCACAAATATTACAAAATAATTTTATTTTATAGGCACATAAAATGCTTGTGTTCGAGGGTAGCTGGAGCATTTTATGTATAAATATTTGTAACCTGATCTTCGTTTTACTTGAGGAAAAAGATGAAAAATAGTTTTGTCAAGTTATAAATAAATAGTTTTCACAAAAAATAAATATCACGAATAAACAGGCGTAAAACTGGAATTAAAGGAAAATTGAACACTTTTTTTAAGATAGGTGAAAATCTAGAAGAGCCCTATCGACTGAATTTTGAAACATCAAAAAAGTAAACCCTTGAGTATTAATATGATGAAATAACATTAAAAATACAGTAACTTATATAATACAACGTTTATAATAGAAAACAAAACCCAAACAATGTGGGAAAAGACAACAACAATTTATTTGTTATAACCTTAACTTACTCTTAGAGGAGGTTTTAATGAGACAAAAAACACAGAGCCCCAAAAAGATGTTTCAGGTCTCTCAATGTATTAAAGCCTATCTTAATGTCCCCTCTAGTATATATCTCTAGGTAAAAATGTACCCTGTATTTATATGTATTAATATAATTGATTGTATTATATGTATAAATATTATATAATAAAGTATTATATGTATAACTATAATCGATAGTAATAATAATCGATACTAGGAAAACTAGTCATGATATCGCTTTAAGTATGTCTACACTCTAGGTGAGGATGACGAAGCATCTTCCTCTAAAGTTGGAAATTTCCTAACATTCAACTTCATTCCATTTCGACCATTTGTCCTAAATTCTATCTAATTTTATTGTAAATTAGTTGCAAGCGAACAATGAATGCTATAACATAATTATTAAAGTTAAAGTTTAATTGGTACTAAGATTCAACATTCTAGTATAAACAAAATAAGGACTACAATAACGGAAACATGCATTTACAAACAAATTATTATTTTAAAGGAGAATACTAAGAAGGATGAAAAGCACTTAAAATGGAATTCAGGTTAAACTCTTATTTTAATTTTTTTGAGGTCAACAAAGTGTTTTTTATACACCTATGTGTAGGGAATGTACGAGGAAGATAGAAAGTAAAAGTTTAATAAATTTTTAAAAGCAATTTTATTTCTTTATAATGCGTTGAATTTTTAAGCCTTTTAATTCTTGCGATGAATACAGCACATTCTCTCAAGGATAAGAGTAAAAAAAGATATATGATTAATTAAAACTTAATAAAACAAACGAAAACAAAATTAAAATAATGAATTAATAAGAAGATAAAATTTTCATGAGATTAAGAATACGTGGAGAAAATAAAACAACAATGTAGAGAGAAAAATAGACTCCGCTTTTTTGCTTCCAGCCCTTGAAAAATGTGGAGCGGAAAATTTCCCAATTTTGTGAAAAGGTTTCATTTTCCTTATCTACTACTAAATGTACAAGTGTATTGGTTTGGGTCTAAATTTCAGGAACCAATTTTTAATTGGTTGTCTACATTTTGCAGTCAATAAATCTATAATTGCGTCCATGAATCAATTAATTATTATAAATAATTGATTAAAATTTTCTCGGTTATATTTGAAAAATAATAGATATTTTTAGTTATATTAATTTTATAATAAATTATTAATTCATAATAAATTAATTTTTTTCAAGTAAAACCATAAAAAAGTTTATAAAAATAGTAATACCCATAAAATTATAAAAAATATACAAGAATAATAAATAAACGTTCAAGATCACCAGAAAAAAAGTTAATAAATAATAAAATGTGGAATATGTGAAAAAAGAAACAAAGGGAAGGTTAAATTTAGGTTATAGTCGGGCTTTAAAAGGTTATAAAAGCTCAAGAAAGATTTTTATTTAATATATAAATTGCGCGGTAAAACTGACCGCTGCCAACACAACTTCATTTTGAACAAGTTAAATAGTTTTCAACCTGGAGTCTGTTTGTAAATATTACAAAATTAAAATACTTGCAACAATAATAATCACAAGAACAACATATTACCAACGCTACGGAGCTACCCACAATGGACTTGAACCTAAATCATCCGAAGTTCACCGCCCTCTATTTGTCTTATCTCTAAAATCAGCTTTATCACACAAAGACAGTCAAGTTACAAACAACCAATTTGAGCTTTAGACAAAAACGAACATACAGTGACAAACTTTTTAGAATCTCGCAGAATTTTATCAATGAGATATTTCTTGAAATATTGGTATTAGGAACAGGTGTAAGAGAAACAAAAAGGTGGGAACCTAGGTATAGATGAATAGATCAAAGCCTAATAAATAGCCTCAGTCTTTAGGGTTCTAATACTGTTTTAAAACAAATAATTCATATTGTTAATTTCTATTTAAGAGATAGACGAAAATAAAAGGACCACTCACTTTAATTCTGTTTATTGTTGATCTTGTAGATGATTTTATTTATTTTTGTTAATCAAATTCTTTGTGTAAACGGGGGGGGGATTGCTAAAAGATGAATTTTTATGGTATTTTAAATAGGTTTATATTGTAAAGGGATTTTGCAGGAGAATCAAAGATGATTTCTCATGCTGTCCGTAGACTGAGTATTGATGAATCAACCTGACATTTGCCTCGTCATTATTTTATTCCAAATATAGGTGTTAGTAGTACCCTATAGCAACCAAAATTCGTTGTATTTTTCCTAGGTGACCTAGATCACCATCTCCCCTATCTCTTAAATAAAAGACAGGAAGCGTTGAACGATTCAAGGCTTCGTCTGTTAATCAATCGAAGACAGGAAGCGTTGGTGCCAATAATACTGAAAATCCTCACAAAAAAGTAAGTGTTTGTTTTCTGGTCTACTATTAGAGTTAGAATGTAATTTCCCAGTTGGTTTAGAGGAAAGTTATAGAAAAGGTTTTGAGTTGTACAGAGATTTGGCCCAATAAGCTATAATAATTAGGTAAGAGAAGTTTCCACAGCTATTTCCACTCGGTGAAAAGTTAACAAGTAACGAAATGAAAAAGCAGAGCAAATTCCTTACTCATGAATTAACAATTACACTTTCTCACATCGAAACACTTCCTCTACATTCATTATGTAACGAAACGAAACTAATAAACACT
Source organism: Microvelia longipes (assembly GCA_018340805.1). NCBI lineage: Eukaryota > Metazoa > Arthropoda > Insecta > Hemiptera > Veliidae > Microvelia > Microvelia longipes. Next base: position 38,187,736 of record JACMZG010001913.1, read on the forward strand.
TACAGTTACATAAAACAGAGAAGGAAAACATGTACATAACTTTCTTTTTGCGTCAATCAATAAATCAAATTATCATCTGTCAATATCATTGCTAGCATTTTATTATATCGACCAGTAAAACGAATTGAGCAGATTTTTTTTTAAGTTGAACTAAAAAGAAAAAAATCTAGAACAGGCTATTTTTAACAGTCTATTTCTTGCTTAATTTTCCAGTATATACCTTATAACTTGGGTATTATTAATACTCGTTACGCAATTTCTTTACTGATTTTTCAATGGAAATGCGCAAATGTAATTCACAGGTTATTAAATATACAAAACTATTTCATCATTAAAAAATTACTACTACACAGCATTATTTGCGCAAAAATAATGCTCACATTAAAAATTGGGTGCGCATTTCTAGAAAAAATTGTGTAACAAAATGCTACTCCCCAGCTTATACGGCATACATCAGATACACAATCGCCGGTACTAGGATTCGAAACTGGGAACTCTAGCTTTGACTACTTTAAGTAGACGTATTGACTCCAGATCAGTTTTTTTCGACTTTAAAACCTTTAAAGAAACTAACAAAGAAACCAACTGAGCATTAAACTAGTGCAAATAATGGTGAGCACTGCCAATTTTAGAGACAAATTTGTCTATAAGCAACAGGATAGGTATGCGCATTTCGTTTAAAAAATATAAAAAAATGAGTTACACTTGTAACTCATTTTTTTATATTTTTTATATTTTTATTACATTTTATATTATATTAAACACTACTTAGTGCTTAATAGTTGAATAACTGCTCAACTTATAAAGTATGAACTGGAACTTTAAACAAGAAATGGATTGTTAAGCACGGAAACACGCATTTTAAAGGAAATTCACCAGACATACGGATCACCGCAACAGATTTTTTTTATACAATATTATTGAACAACAAGTATGATAATATGGCACATGAGATTTAACTTAAGAAATAGTTCCCTTTTCAACTAAATAGCACGACACAGAACGGAAGACAAATCGTGACCAAACTAACCTCAATTCTCTCAGAAACTTCGCTGATCCATTTTGAGTTTCATCTTGGCTACCCATGCAAAATGAATAAGTGTCTTTTTACAAACACTTCAGTGTCCCATCAGAACACTCCAGTGATTACGAGAAGATCACTTTCCTTTTGGTGTCGTAGGATGCTTTAGTTTTCATTTTTCCAAGAGTTTTATGTAAAGTGTTAAATATAATTTAAAGTTGAGTTCAAAATAAGTCTTATTCAATCTCAAATATCAAAAAATGTACTTGAGAACCAATAATTTTGGCCCCGTTTGGCTTAATTATTTATTTAATCACTTGCTGCTCAAGTAAAACCTATTAATTTATAAAACTTTTTCTCACAATCATTTTCAATTAAAACGTCTTCGATAATTATGAGAAACAACATTAAAAGTAACACTGAGGTTCAAAGTTCCCAAGTAAGAAAACTTCACATTCGCACCTTTTTGTTCCGGAAACTTATCCCGAGGTTAAAACGAAAGTTAATTTTTGGGTTTTCCTAGCTAATATTACATGAGTTTGTCATTAAGAGTTTTAAAACAATATATTAGGTTCTATTAAAGTTTCCCTCTATTCACAAGTAATCATTTAGTTAATTACTTAGCAAAAGTATCAATAAATTAATTTGATACTTGGCCCAACTTGGGTTTCATTTAAAAGTTAAGCTACATTATTTAACTATACTAAAACAGAAGTTTAAAATAAAAAGAAAGAAATGATACGTCTAAATATATAGCTTAAAAGTCACTAAAGTTATTCTAAAAGGAAAAGTTTCAATTAGAAGTAAAATTATTTTTAGTAGTTTCAAGCTATTAGTAGTTTTTCAAGACATAAAAGCTGCCCTAAGGCTTGGATTTTGATATTAGAGATATTCTATTTCGAGATTTTAGTTCTTAAGATGCAATGGGACACTTTAATGTTACATTTCAGAGAAAGTCTAAAATATTAACGTCAGATAAGGAAAGGCTTAAATATACATGAGGAGGGCGGGTGTAGACTGTCTAGAGGAACCAGGCTGGTAACTTTAGACATTTGCTATTTTTACGGCTGAACCTATAGGATAATTCTACTATGACCTTACTAACGAGAAACGCTAACATTCCCAACATCTCTATTTAAATTAACTTCAATGTTAAAGAAAAAATCATCATCAAGGTACATAGCTGCACATGCTAACTTGTTGAATTAACAAACTTATATACAGGGTGGACCAAAAGTCACCTCTCCTTAAATTCTTAACCATTAGACATAAATTAATGAAACTAGGGGTATTTGTTTTGTGTGATTGTAACTTCTTTTTAGTGGTGTAGTTAACTTCGGATGTCCAATCCAACACCGGATTTTGCAAAAAAATATTAGAAGCAGGGTATCTCGACACTATTCCTCACAACTTCAGACACGCTTCGCTCGTCCTCAGAATGTCATAATTATCCAAAGCTTAAGGTGATATTACTTAGATCTCAATATGCTTGACCTCAGAATATAGAGGTTATATAAAGTCTAGGGTGCTATAACTTCGGATTCGCTTCGCTTTTTCTCAGAAATTCATGATTATCTAAAGCCTAAGTTAGTATTACTGTCTCGCTGCGCTCAACCTCAGAAAGTGATTACTTAAAGTCAAAGGTGTTATAAATTCGAACATGCTTTGCTTGTCTTAGAATATCATGATTACCCGAAACTTGAGGTAGTATTACTTCGGTCTCGTTACGCTTAACCTCAGATTAATTAGGTACCCAAATATCTAGGGTGTTAAAGCGTTAGATTAATTAAAGCTTATAGAGAAATACAGTGGATAGGTATTCCATCAAATAATACGGGTAGTTCTATAAAGATTTTAGCACTATTTTATTGTACCACATAATTTGATCGTTTACATTTATTCGGTAAAACGTCATGATTTTGACACATAAAACGAACTGTTCCACATAATTTTAAGTGACGCGTCGAAAAATTGGTATGTTCCTCAAAAACTTACAAACTAAAAGTTTCTTAGCTATGGAATTTCTTAGCTTATATTTACAATAAGTATCCCTATTTGACATTATAGACTATAAAAGTTTTAGGCCGTACAAATGTACCCATAGATGTACATTTGTGTAGAAATTTCCACTTGATTGGCAAAATCTTAAATTTTGAAGGACTCAGCAAACTTGGTGATTGTAGTCTAAAAATTATCATCTTCCGGGCAAGTCATATTTTTGTGCCAAATCTTAACTCTCTAATATAAACACTGCGGGAGGTATGCGTGACACAAACACACAGACAGCAAGATAAAAACCACTAAGAACGTCATTAAAATGCCTGAAACGGATAATAATGATAAAATCAAGATTTCGGATGTTTTAAGTGAACATAATACTTTTCCTATACCTACGGAATAAGAGAGGAAAAGTAAAAATTAAAAGAAAAATAGACTCTTATCTCCAGACGGTGTATAATTCAAAGTTTATTGACTAGTTTTTAGGGAGTATAGAAGCACTTTTCATTCCCAAGGAATAAAAAGTTACTTTTCCTCCCTTGGGAATAAAAAGTTACTTTTCCTCCCTTGGGAATAAAAAGTGTTTCTTATTATTAGGTTATTAGAGCAAACTATATCAATTTTTTAGTTTTTTAGGGTAGTGGTATTCTCTAAATGTGGTATTCTCTAAACAGGTGACCCAACATTTTTTTAATTTTCCCGGGGGTGGCACTCCTAAAATTTATAAAGGGGACCCGACCAAAAAACAATTTTTTATTGGCTAAATGACCGTTTTAGGTCAAAAGAAGTTGTTTGGAGCAATAATTTTGTTGTTTTTTTTGGGACAGCACGTCCAAAGTCCAAAAAACATAATTAAATAAAATCAACCTTGGGAGTAAAATGCTTTTTTCCCCCTCGCAATTACCTCCCTCGGCTTCGACTCAAGAGTTAATAGTAATAAATCCCTCGGCTTCACCTCGGGAGTTAAAAACTTTAGTTCCCTTAGCTTACGTTTAACGGAACCAATCAACTGATCAGGGAAATAATAACATTCTTACACTCCCTTGGAGTATAAATAACTTTACCCTTATTTTGAGGCGATTATAGTCATTAATACTCCTACATTTAGGAAAAATAGTATGGCTGATTTTTTTTTTACTTTTCTTCAATTATACCGTATGTATTTAGAAAAAGTATTGTGTTTGCAAAAAAATCCTAAACCGAAATGTCACCTGAACTATCAGTTTCAGGTGCTTCTAAGGACTCCCAAGTTGTTTTCACAAAGTTGCTTATTTGTATGTGTGCGTGTGTGTCTGTTATCATCGTAGCTTCCAGTATATTTATGGTAGAGAGTAGAAACTTTATACAAAAATCAGTTTAAATGTGCAATTTTGCTATCCGGACAATATTTTTTTAATGATATCATTAACCCACAATAATGACTCATCGGAAACATGTTGGGATCAATTTGTGCACATATTTTCTTTTCCTCAATTTGTGATCAAGTTTCATCTCATTATCACCATTAAATCAATAGTGTATACCTTTGTGTAATAAATAAGTACACTAAGTTTCGTTTCAATAGTAAAAGTGTATCCAAGAGTTATGTCGGATCAAAAAAGTAAGCAAAATCAAGCGTAATCAGTGCCTAAATGGGTGACCGCTAAAAATAAAAACCGGTTGACTGGTGCAACTAAGTAATGCTGCCAACAACATATTTTTTTGCTTTTATTTTGCCACCCTTACATAGTCGGTGTGCTAGCCCGCCATTATTTAAATTTTTTATTAGTTCCTGTCGTATTTAAATATTTTGACTCCCCCACTATTATAAATTTAAACATTGTATAATAGCAATACAGTAACAATGCAAGTATCCAGTTCTGACGTCATACAATAGTCTCATATACTATTTTTTTGAACACAATGATACACATTATTATTTATTTCGTAAACTAAATAAGTTTGTTTCATTTAAATACGTGGGTAAACACGGATTTATTGGACAAATTTTGTTTAGTACAAAACAAACGAGTCGATTATCAATCCTCATAATATAATTAAATAGTTTTACATGGATCTAAAGGCTTAAAATAATTATACTAATTTCATAAATGCCATCTCGATAATGCATAATTAAAATTTTTCTTGTTATAATCGTTCAAATACATTTTCTTATACCTAAAATATTATAATTAACCATTTTATACATTTAGAATCAATAAGTAATGAAGCATTAATAAATAATTTAATTAAATACTTCAACAACCGGAAATATTGCCAACTTTGTTAAAAAAACATTTTATTTTTTTAGGTTGGCAGCATTACTTAGTTGCAACAGTCAACCGGCTTTCGTGTTATCAGTAGTGCTCCTTCTATATAAAGTATTATTATAAGTGTATTTACTACTGCGACTTACTAATGCGACTCCAAAGACGTGTTGTAATGTAAATGTAATGACTTGTTACATTCTGAGGACGAGTAAAGCGAGTCTAAATATTAGAGGATGAGGGTGGCAAATCCGATGTGATGAGGAAAAATTCCTAGATACCCCGTACCCGATTTTTTAAATGAAAATGTAATGAATGATTTGTGTTTTCAAGCAAAAAGACATTTTACTCTTGGCAAACTTTTTCTAATGTCAACACTTAAGCTTAAATTGTTAGTATGATAATGAATTTTTACACTTCTTAGACAAACATGTGTTAGAGGAAAATGTTTTATATCCCTCCCAAGATCTCAAAAAGCTTAATAGAAGTGTAACTTCAAATTTACTGTTTTCTATCTTTTTCGGTATTAGATAGGACACTCGAAGTTAACTACACAACAAAAAGAGTTCCCTTTAAACAAAAAAGAACTCAAAGCTTCATTAATTTATGTAAAATGGTTCAAAATTTAAGAGAGAGGGTGGACTTTAGTTTTAATTTGTATAAACCCAAAAAACATATTGACTAGAAGAAAAACGAATCCACGACAAAACTATACATATAATAAGTTTTTCATAAATTTCCTAAATATCAATATAGAAATATGGAAAAACTTATTTTTGCATATAAAAAAAAAGTTTTCTTCAGCAAAGAAAAAGTTAACTTTTCCTTACAGGTGAGTCCTTTTTCTTAAAAAAGCGTCTTACACGTCTTTTTTGCCAGGCTTTGCAATAAAATACTTTAAGGAAACGTACGCTTTTATTCATGTATATTACGCAAGACATTCATATGATATAAAACGTACAATATATAACTATATAAATGTGAGTCCTCTTAATAACAAATTTGATCAGCTAAATTTAAAAGTAAATTATAATAACACTGTTTTGATGATATGTTATCAAAGCAAAAACTATAAAACTTTGGCCTGATAGCGATAGTGATAGTGATTAGGGAGAAGTGAAAGACCACCCAGCAAGTAGGCCGCGTTGTTGGGCCCTTTTTGATGAATCATTTAGATAGAAGATAGTGTTCTACCTAATGAGTTCAAAAGAGCCGTGACTTAACTCTAAGTTTCTGCAGTTTCAATTAGAAACAACACGTGCCCACTGCCAGAACAGGTTTTCCTGCTTTCAAAACCATAAGGCAGAAACACACACACACACACACATATATATATATATATATATATATATATATATATATATAATATATTTAATATAAATATATATAACATACTATTGACGGTCCTAAATTTTGCCTAAACCCAGGTTCGTTTAGGGTTAGGGATATTTTCAGAATACCTGACATCTTACAGGCTCGGAACCAACGGCTTAACGTCCCTTTCGAAGAACGTGAAAGGAGTTCCACCCCTCGCATGATCCCGGACAGTTTGGGTGGCAGGCGCGTGCTAACCATTGCACCACCGGAACTCCCAAATTTGACCTGATGAAATTGAAACCGCATCTTTGCAAAAGAACTTGAATTGCACTTAGCATAAGAAATATGCTACTTATGAAACTTGCTAAAATACAAAAAGTCTGTAAACATATTTGAAATCTTAGGTGAATTTAACTAAATACACCACTTATAGTTCCTAAAAGTAGATGGAAATGGTAAAATCAGGTAAAATTAAAGAAAACGCTCCAGCAATCTACATAGAATTTAAAGGTACAGTGATTTATTAGTTTTACTAGTATCAAAACTATGTTTTGATAATATCCAACATGATTCCATGATTCAAAAAAGAACTGAATGGCTTCGAAGAAATGGTCGAACAATAATTTAAAGAATAATGGTTGTCTTACTCTATTAAGACAACCAAAAATTTATTCAGTTTAAGAATAAACTGACATACTCTAAGAAAGTCATCTAAAAAAGTTGTCAACTAATTTTATTTTAATACTGCCCAAATAAGGTTTATACGTAATAAAGATGCATATCTCCAAATTATTCTAAGATATCCTTTAAGAAAAATTATTTTAAGTAAAATAAATATCCTTATAAAAACATATCCTCGCATAATAATATTTACGCCTAATTATCCTCAGATAATAATGATTCCTTGTGCTAAATTATCTAGAAATTATAAAGGCTTATTTAGTAATTAAACAAATATCAATTTGTTATAAAATTCCACGTAAAATAAAAGCAAAGTAAAGAACGACACTTTAAAACTATTATTTTTAAGTCTTAATGCTCTTTCAAAAAAAGGTTTTCTTATTCAATTCAAATTAATCTACTATTATGGAATTAAAATAACGGTAAAGAAAAGAAATCACTCAAAAAACTTAACTTTAGAAAAGCGGTGACAAAGGAAATGGCTATTCTTTTACTTGAAAAAAAAAAAACTTTCTTTTAACATTAGAAATTCTCTTACAAGATTCCCTGTCTTATTATTTAAAATTTTAAAAGGAGAAGAAAAAGGATTGCTTTAAAACATTTAAATAGATCTAAAATCCTTTTATTAGACCTTATTTAAAGTTTCTTTACATTTCAAATTAATGATTTGATAAGAGTAGATGTTCATTTTGAAGGAAGGAGTATTTGTTGAAAATTCCGAAAAGTAACGAAACTGCAATTGATAGAGTTCTACATTATTATATTACAGTATTTATGTAAACTAGTAATATGACATAGTTATATAGAGGACAACAACCGGCCGCAGGAAGGCGTGGAGGCCTATGCCACACCAATGCTTTGTAGAGGACGAGACGCCAATAGTCCAAGAACCGAACCTGAAAAAACCTGAGTCATTTTGTTATACTTCAAACCAAATATTTCTGAAAATATACCTTAAATTATGAAGAAAAACCATAGTATGTCTATCCAGAGTAGAGCCCTTCAAATGATGGCGCATGCTCAAAAGTTTATAAAATGGCGCATATTTCAATTTTCACGAAATAAGTGGTTCCCTGTGGGTCGTGTGCAAAATATGTATAGAACATTTTTTAAAGATAATAAAATGTCCAATAAAGCGAATGTTCAATCATCAAAATCAGATAACTAAAACCAAAGTTATGGCTCTTTAAAAAACACTAAAAAAATGTTAAATTGTGCAAAGTCAGCGGATTTACTTGAGCAAATATTAACTTTTTGTGCATTTTTTTGGCCAACAAATGTCACAACTTTAGTTGAAAATTATCCTATTTTGACGAAAAAAACTAGTTTTGTAGAAAAGTTTATCAGCTTTAATAAATGTTCTCTTTATGTTTTGCACACGAACCACAGGGAACCACTTATTGCAAGAAAACTGAAATTTGTGCGTTTTTATAATATTTTGAGCAAGCGCAATCATATAAAGGGCTCCACTCTGGATAGGCAGACTATGCTTTTCCTTCATAATTTAAGGTATATTTCAAACAAATTTGGTTTGTAGTAGTACAAAATGAGTCACATTTTTAGGCCCAGCTCTTGGACTACAAGCGCTGAGGGCGTGGTGTGGCCAAGATGCCGAAGTTATTTTTTATATGTGTTAATTTTAACTTCAGGTTTTTAAAACGGATTGGAAATACAGTGTAATGCCTACAAGAATACAGTGCAGAGGGTTATTCGAATATCAATATTATGGAGAAAAGCCTATATAACAACTTTGGAGATAATAATGGTAAAAGCAACTGTGTTAGTTATAGGATATAACAACAATACGGAACTTTGTAGCAGGGATTATAACAAATACGTTGTGGACTTTGTTAGCAGGATATAACAACAATACGGTTGTGGAACCTGTGTTAGCAGGATATAACAACAATACGTTGAGGAACTTTGTTAGCAGGGATATAACAACAATACGGTTGTGGAACTTTGTTAGCAGGGATATAACAACAATACGGTTGTGGAGCTGTGTTAGCAGGGTTATAACAACAATACGGTTGTGGAGCTGTGTTAGCAGGGTTATAACAACAATACGGTTGTGGAGCTTGTTAGCAGGGATAACAACAATACGGTAACAATAGTCAATGGAGTATACCAGGTAACGTAGTAATACCTACTGCAATTATTGAAGTCGAGTAATGCTCAAGATGAAAGTATGGAAATAAAAAGAAACAAAGTATTTTGTACTTGGTTGCTTAAAAGTACATTAAAAGCTTGTAAAATATTTACATAATTCATATATCTTTATACTACGCATACTAATATAAAAAATTGCATCGGAGAAAAGTTTTTTAAAAGCATCCTATAACATAAGTTGAAATATATCAGAGGGAAAAAGCTGTTTTACGTCAGTTTGTCAAAAAAAGTAGGAAAAATGTATTTTACGATCGAGGGGAAGTGGTGTGACTTATTAGTCTGATAGAAATGGCTCGAGGGGGGAGTTGAAAGCTGTATACTGTATCAGTCATAGAAATGTTTTCATATTTTCTCACAAATACAATGAATTACAGTTATCAAGGGGTTGGGAAAATCTGATACTGACATAAAATGTTTCATACGTCATTCGATTGCAAGGGAACCCTCGGATTGAGACTAGCAGTTTAAATATTGTGACATGACAACACATTTTAGCAACCACTCAACTCGTACAAGACTTTCACAGATGACGTTTGTCAACCACGTCATTAGTTTCACCTAACAATCAACACGTCATGACATTACGATTAATTTTTAAATGGAAAGTTAAGCATAAATAGGTCAAAATGTTATCAAAGTGAAAACTTAAACAATATTACATATTGTTAAATAATATTAATTACATTATATAATTCACATAAATTATTATTAAGGAATAAAGGCTTAATAATAATTTAATTTCACATTTTAATTCTAAAATGTGAAGTTTATAAGCCTAACAGTTTATGAAACTTAATCTAACCTACAGACTAGTAAACCTGCAATATGACTGAAAATTAATATTATCTTACTAATGCTCGCTTTCAATGCAAAACAATTCAGGATTTGGATTAAATTCACATTTAGGAGATAATTGAACTGGAATTCACACGAGGAGATCTTCCCAGAAAGTAATTTATAGAGACAGTAGTATTATTTTTGATAGCATTTACTAAATATTAGATTTGGAATAATATAAAGTGATTAATAGAAATTGTTTGGTTAAAATAAATTATACAATCCTAGAATTTTAAAAGCTCTTAAAAGTCTAACTGTTGTCACATAGTTAATACACTTTAACAATCGTTTGAGATCAAACATTGCTGGGATGTAATGACTCTAAGAATTTCATAATGGTTGGTATGTAACGCAGTTAAAATCTCAAAGCAATTGAATAACTTAGTAATATGTAACATAGCAGTTGGTATTTAGAACAACCTCATAACCTCGTAAGTACACCACAACAGTCGGGAACTAACATAATTTAACTGTAATGTAGTAGGAACCTCATACCAGTTAAATTTAATTTAACACTAATAAAAAAACACGTTTGGGACGTTACACAGTATTCATGTAACATAGCAGGAATCTCATAGCAGTTGAAATCTAAAACATTAACAACCTCATAGCAGTTAACAACTAACCTCGTAAGTACACCACAACAGTCGGGAACTAACATAATTTAACTATAATGTAGTAGGCACCTCATACCAGTTAAATTTAAATCTAGTAAAAACCACAACGGTTGGTACCTTACACATTATTAATGTAACATAGCAGAATTCTCAGAGCAGTTAAAATCTAACACAAAAACCCTCACAGCAGTTGGTATTTTACATAATAGGAGTCTCGTAGCAGTCAGATAATAAAATAGATAAACCACTTTCTTTACAATAAAAAATATAACCTTGGAAAAATGGAAATATAAAACACGAAAAAGTATTTCGTTGACAAGACTTTCCTCAAAAGATAAAAAATTAACATTTTTTTAGATCAATTATAATATCAACGGTAATTATTTTTTATACAAAAGGTAAGTAAATATAAAAAGAGTTCACTATATTTTATATTAACTAAAAATAAAAAAGACGATAAAAGAGAAAGTAATTACACGAATGAGTTAACTGGTGAAAATAAAGCAAGAGACTGAGGAAAAAGTGACATTTATATGGGAGACAGTAGTTCTACTAGAACGGCCGGTTATGTCTTTTTTAAGGGCTTAAAAAACCTGTCATGACATTAGTCTTTCTTCACGAAAACCGAGCACTGCGAGTAGAAACCAAGATGAGTTTTCTATGGGTCGCGAGAAGTAGAGAATACCCAGACAAGGGAAAAAAAGTATAAAATATGAGCTCATCTTGCAAAAAAGGGAAAAAGTGAAATTAGCCCTTCTTTTCTTCGTAGTATAAGCATTTTGTTACTATTTTCCTCTTGTCTCGAGTTACGTATTAAAGCAACAACGTGATAAATTTCATATTGATTCCACAAAGAATTATATTGTTAAGAGGCTTTTCTTATTTCGAATTTTAGATAAATGATTGATATTGATGTTGTATTGAACCTTGTTAACAAACTAATCTTTCTACAAATCATTTCAAAATATATAACAGAATTGTATATTTATTGCTTATTATTATAATTGATTCTTACAATCATACTAATTAATGAAATAATTAAGTTAATATTGTCTTGTTAATATTTGCTTTAAGGAAACCACCTTAGTCATCGAATATTCTAGTTTTCCCCCAATGCAAGAAAAATTCTGGGCACGGTGATCCACATGTCGGGTGAATTTCCTCGGAAAAGCTTTCTTCGTGTTTCCAGTTTGCGCTTTTTAACACGAGCAGTTACTCAATTATAATGCATTACTCGTTACTTATTTTTTTCTGAATGATTTTGATAAAATTTTTCTCATGCGACAAATTTTACGAAAAAATCGGATACACGGTACCTACGTTTCCTCACGACTTTAAACTCACTTCGCTCGTCGTCAGAATGTCATGATTATCCAAAACTTAAGGTGCAGTATCGACAGTAATATTATAGATGTGCATTTGTGTCAAATTTAAACTTCATCTGTAAATTTTCGACACTGCAAAATAGGTTTTCGTAGACTGAACATACCATCCTGCTGGAAGCAAAACTAGGTCTAAGTCAACTCTCTAGCAAAAACACAGCGGAAGTTATGCGTACAGACACACACACACGGACAGCATGACAAAAACAAGTCAAAACGTCATAAAATGGTGACAGTAATGGATATTTCGGCATTACTTTTTACTACACAATACTTTTTCTGGTAATAGACGGAAAAAGTGAAATAACAAAGGGCGAGGCAAGCAAGAATTCTGAGAACAGTAATCATGACTTTTTTGTTTTAAATAAAATTGTCAAAAAAATGGAAGGTAGTTTTCAAATATGTAATGTTTTATTTTTTGTAATTATGTACCTTGAAAAAGAGACTTTTACAGTTGAAAGCTAGGTAAATTGATTTTTATTCTCTTTAGACCAGTTCTACCAAAATACTCGTAATTTTTAATATATCAAATACCTATGAATATAATCCCCTCAACATATATTGTATACTATACATAGCCTAACTTTATCTCCCTCGAAGACATTGGTGCTTCTACATATTTATTAAATATACATATTTTATTTGAATTAATTCATACGTCTATTCTGTTTTTAAAGATAATAAAAACTAGAATAAATTAATAAAAAATTATTTAATTTTGCACTATACCACTTCAAAATACGAAATATCCATTATAAGATAATTATGTATTAATGGAAATATGGATTTAACTCTATAAATAAGACGCTTGTCAGAAGAGAGTCGCTGTTTAAAATATTAATTTAGATTAATTGCTTTTACTTTAAAGCTTTATAAAAGAGCAACGGAAATTAAAATATAATTATCATGAATAAATAAATTAGCACTAATTCATTTTCTTTCATAAACATATTTATCTAGCATTTTTATAAGAGGAAAAACTGGTGAGTGATAAAACTAAAACCTTAGGATAAAAAAAAGAATATTGCTTAAATTGTATACTGTATAAAAGTTATACAGTAGTCTAAAAAGCACGATTTTACGTAATTTATAAAATGCATATCCGATGGACTTATCCCTCCATTCAAAAATTATCTACCTATGTTAATATTATTAAATAACTTATCGTCTAGTCGATCTCGAATGATAATTCGCAGATGTAAATGCAAGCTGATATAATTATTGAGGTGATTTAATTGAAGGGTTTTTCATGAATGAAAACATTTTGTTTTGACATTTTAGGATATAGTCCGGCAGTGACGTCATTGCAGGAATCAGAATCGAAAACATACATTGTAATAACAACAAATCAGAGCACGACTATTTAATAATGTAAAATTTTAAAATAAATCTTCCAAAAAGAATCCCTCAGGATACATCCATCGAATTTTACCCGTCGATATTTATTTAGAAATGTTTAAATATTGGTGAATATAGTTTTGCAAGGTCTCAATTATTGCCACATAACATTCGTTAGCCCCTAGGGCAGTATGTGAGTATGGTATATGGAGCCGAGTCATAACTAGGATAGTTCGAATCCCAGTCAGGGCGAATATTTTTTTGGTTTATGTTTAATCCATTGAATAATTCTATATGCGTGCAACTGATTTGTCCGCTTTTTGTGATTTTTAAAATTATTGCCGGTTAATGATTTTAAAAACATTATTTTCCGAATAGCACAACTAAACCTAAACATTGATTTTTGTACTAGTTTCAATTTTCTATCATAAACACACTGGGAACTAAGATGATCAGACAACTTTGCAACTAACTACTAAACAACTCAAAAGGTAAATCTCGATTTCCAATTTTTAGTGCAAACTCTAAAAAATTTTTACCTACGGTATAAATGAGGAAAAATAAAACTTATGCAACAAAAATTAATATTTTTTCTAATAAAATATAATCCAGGACCCTGAGATTCCAGTTAGATTTAACTTATAGTTATTAAGTATTATGAATGTATTTTATTATTATATATTTTATTGTATATTAATTAAATAAAGGATATTTATTTATTAAAAAAATTGTTGTTAAACACTAACAACAATTTAATAACAAAAATCTGTTTATTCCCCTAAAATGTAGCTTGGAAAATAAATTATTTCTATGTAAATTAATTAATATTATGCTAATAATCTCAGAACATCTCGGCCAAATCTTTTGCTTATTTTGTTTACAACTGATCATTTCGTCATTTTCAGTGTAAGCCGCCTATATCGATTTCTAAAATGACGTCACGCCATTCATAAAAAGACAGGTTATAACCTCCTACTTCGTTCGGTTTGTTTACATCAAATTAAATCACCTTATGAAGTCTATAATCTTCATGTAAATCCAAGATGTTAGAAATGTATAAGGTGATTCAATTCGATGTAAACAAACCGAACGCATTCGGAGGTTATAACCTGACATTTTTATGAATGATGTGTGACGTCATTGCAGGAATCAGTATAGGCAGTTAACATTGAAAATTTACAATTTATTCCTGCAATGACGTCAAATTCGGACTTTAACCAAACATGTCAAAAAAATAATTTCATTCATAAAAACCCTCCAATTGAATCACCTTATAGATTCAATCAGCTTGATGTAAATCCATCTAATATTTTATTTTGGTTTTATATTGACGTATCAAACAAACCATAAATAAATATAATGCGATTAAAGATACTTAAAAATATAAGTATCAATACTACAAAATATTTTTAGGCAAGTTTTTATTTTTTCAGTCTTTAAAACTTTTTACTTACGATATTCAATGTTACTAGAGAAACGTAAGACGTACCTGTAACAAAAAAAAACAAACTAATAAATACCTTTTAAACAACTTTTTAGCAACATAGTGTTTATATCGGAGCAATAAAAGGTACCTAAGAAGAAGGTAATAGTTATTTATGTCACTAGAAAGCAATAAGGAATATTACAAAAAGAAAGACTACAATGAATTTACAGTAGAGACAGAAGATGAATAATAAAATTTTACTATAACAGGAAATAAAAGCTTTGACTGACGAGGCGAAGCCGAGTAGGGCAAATGTTAATTACCAGCTGAGGAGTGACCGAAGCAAGTAATATTAAATGAGTCAGCAATGTTTCCTTTCCTGTCTGGTGGCATATCAATTTTATCTGCTAAAGGTAGAAAAAAGTACACAAAAGATTTTTAAAGCAACTTTTCCTCAGATTTTACTACAAACTATTAACACTATTAAAACTATTAAAACAATCCTAACAAAAACAGATGCATGTAAAAAAGAGCCAAGACCAGGCCTGAAAAATGTAACTAATTTTGTACTACTTGAAACTAAATTATTCTGAAAATACACCTTAAATTATGAAGGAAAAACATAGTCTGCCTATCCAGAGTGAAGCCCTTTCATATGATTGCGCATGCTTAAAATTTTATAAAATCGCACTTATTCCAGTTTTCTTGCAATAAGTTGCTCCCAGTAAATAGTGAGCAAAACATGAAGAGATAATCTTTTCAAGCTGATAATTTTTTTTATAAAACGAGTATTTTTCGTCAAAATCAGATAAATACAACTAAAGAGATTTGTTAAATGACCAAAAAAATGCATAAAAAGACAATATTTTTCAAATAAATTCGCTGATTTCGCATAAATTAGCAATTCTTTCGGTGTTTTTAAAAGAGCCACAACTTTGGTTGTAGTCGTCTGATTTTGATGATAAAAATACTCGTTTTATAGAAAATTTTATCAGCTTTAAAAAAAATGATCTCTTCATGTTTTGCATACGACCGACAGGGAACCACTTATTAAAAAAAACTGGAATTATTTCGATTTTATAAAATTTTGAGCAAGCAATTATATGAAAGGGTTAACTCTGGTTAGGCAGACTAACATAGTCTGCCTGTATAATTTAAGGTATATTTCAGAATAACTTGGTTTGAATAAGTACAAAATGAGTCACATTTTTTCAGGTCCGGCTCTTGGACCATATGAGGTCTTGGCGGTATCAGTTTGTGACTTGGTCATTACACAAAACACACAGAAATGCATCATAAGCTTATTAAATAGGCTGAATAATATTATTATAGTGTTTATCTACACTCAATACAAGATGTTTAGAACCACACTACCTTAAGCTACGAAATGATCAGGTCACAAAGTGGAACCGCCAGAACCTCATATACTTTACAAGCACAATTGGGAACCTACGACTTGTCTTATTCAATGATATCACACTTAAAAACGCCTGAAACGAATAATTCCGGTTTCATCCTAGTGCAAACACAATATTTTTATCTACTCCTTGTATTGTAAGTTCTACATACAGTCTTGTTATCTCACACTGTAAAAGTACTTTTACTCCCTAGGGAGGAAAAGTGAAAGTGTTGCCAACTTGACAGAATTTTTTAGTATAATGTTTAGGAATTTTAGGGAATTTTTAGGATTTTTTTCGGTGTTATGTTGGTACTACGAGTAGAATATACAATATACACACGCTAATGTTTACATTACAAATATAGTATTACACATTACTCTATTGACAGCTTACAATAAAATAATGTGAAGATAGTGGCTTTATTCTCTCTTCATCAGAGTAATTGACATGGCAAGAATAAACTAAACTAACACAATAACAATTAAGGAGCTGAAGAATATATTAATAGTTGTTAGTATTAGTTCTCTAGTCGTAGATAAAATTTAGTATGCAACAAGGGATGAAAGTTTTCAGCTCTCGTATTATCTCCCTCGTCAAGCCTCGGGAGCCAAAATGTTAGTTAACTCCCTCGGCAAGCCTTGGGAGCTAACTAGTTTATCTCCCTCGGCCTACCGGCCTCGTGAGCTAATGAAGTTTCCTCCTTCGGCGCTGCCGAAACTTTAACTTGAGCTGTAAAACTTACTTTCATCCCTTGTTGCATAAATAACTATTCCTATATACCTACAGTGTAAATGAGGAAAAGTAAAAATTGGCGATTAATATCTTTAAGGGTTTCTTAAGGTAAATTTAAAAGACAAACGAGGAGTACTTCTAGACATGCTATACCCTCTAGGCAGTACCGAATACTTACAGGAGGATCTACTTGAATCAAATCTAAAGGATATAGCCCCTCATGTAAACGCTACTACGATGGTATCACTAAAGTGTTAAGCAAAGCAAAATGTCATATTTAAACCACAAAGTGACAAATTAATACTAGACTATCTTATAATAATTGAATTTATCGCGTTCAAAACTAGATTTACCTTTATAAATCTTTTTCTTAAAAGTATTTCAACATTAAAATTCATATTTTTTTCAGGACTTTTTTAACAACTAAAAATAAATGTAAATGATTTTTTCAACGTCTGAAAATTTACATCTAAGCAGCTACCAAAACTCGGTTTTTTACAATATAAAAAGTTGAAAAAATCTCTTAAAAAGCTTTTAATCTTTTCTCTCTCTCATTTTTATTTTGTATCTTTGCATATTTTGTATATTTTTTCCCTCGACACACTTTGAAGAATTTCAAACTTGTCTTTAAAGAGCAAATTTTTCAATATATAAATTCTTCTTGGTTGATTTTTCCACTAAAAATTTACATAAAGTTGATATTATTTTTCTTTATGAATTTTTAACTTTTTCCCTTATTTTTTTATAAACAATAAAATAATATAGTATGCCTACATAATGTTTTTGCGAATTTAATATGAATAAATCACTATTTACTGGTGTTTCTTCCTTAATGCTTGCCATACTGATCAGCCAAAACTTATTTCAAAGTCTTTAAATTAAAAGTTTAATTGAAGTCTTTAAATTATAAGTCTTTTAAATTGAAAGGAGAGACTACTAAAATATAAAATATTAAAAATAAGGCTGCAACATTAAACAAGTTGTAAAAAAAGAAAGAATAAAAAGACACACATACAAAACAATATTAACAAAAAATAAACAGCTTGAAACTCATACGTACTGCAAACAAGCGTTTATTAGCACATGAACTGGTAACGCTAATTTCCAATTAGCGTTAATAAGATGACGGTAGTCTGGTATAAGATCAATATGTCTGAAATATTAACAGACCGTGCTTAATAAAATTATTTTGGAGTAAACATATTTTTTTTTTGAATACGTAGTACCACAGGACTTTTGCCCTCTATATCGGATTTACTACACGCTTCGCTACATCCTCACAGCTTCTGAGTTGCTTCGCATATTCGTCTTCAGAATATGCAACTGACCAAATTTTAATCCCGATACCACTTTTTAGGGCTAATACAATCCTTTTCTTATACACCTACGGTATAAATGAGACAAAGTAAAAATTTATAAGAATAAATAAAAAAAAATAAACATCTTACAAAAAGCTAACAGGATAAAAATATTTGAAGTATGTTATAAGGAAAATATTTTCATTTTTTTGCGCTATAACAAAGAAAAACAATTTTAGCTACCTTTTAATTTTTTCTTTTATATGAAAAAATATGAAAACAACACTAATACATACATGAACATTCAACACGTATAAAAATATAGACATTAAAAAGCAAAATAAAAATAAGAAAAAACGCTTTGAAAGCAACATCATAAATAAACAGAGGAACGGGTTCCTCAGTACTTTTCCCCACAACTTAAGACTTACTCCTCGTCCTTAGAATGTCATCCAAAGCTTAAGAGTGGTATTACTTCGGTCTCGCAACGCTCCAACACAAAATAAAATGATCATCCAAATAAGAAGTTTATTATAATCACTGAAGCTATGATTATCAAAGTCTAGAGTGTTATAATTTTGGACTCGCTTTGCTCGTATTTAAAATGTCATGATTATCCCAATTCAATAGTAAAATTACTTCGGTCTTACTGCGCTCGCCCTTAGAATAAAGTACTTACAGAAAGTATAGGGTGCAATGACATCGAACTCAGCGCTGGGAGCCGCTTCGCGGCCACATGTTTGTTGTAGTTTATCGGTTCGTCATATTACTGTTTTATATATAAGTGGGATAATGCCACGATATAAGGGAATTTTCAAATTTATTAGATAAAATACGTGATTAGTTTACATTTTTTCAATCGAATAAAGCGTTCGAAAGTTATAATGCCCTAAAGAAACGTCTAGGACGCAAACATCTTGTACATGATACACACACAACACAGATATATATATATATATATATAATTATATATATATATATATATATATATATATATATATATATATATGCTAAAATCGAGATAAACTTGTGTAAATGTATGGAGTGAGGAATGGACGTTTCTTGTAAACACGTTACAGCTAAAACAGCCGATGTATAGGGTGAGCTAATAGATTGAGCAAAAGCTGATTTTTTAGCTGGAGTTTAATATTACGATACAATATTTAGTATTAAAGCTTTTAATAAAAAGCTAAATAATAAGATTTTTGAAAAATGTTAGGCACTCTTTTAATAAACTAGCAATTTAAAACATTGCACATTAAGTAATGAATTAAAAGAGCTCCTATACAAAACTTTTACAAAAATATTTATGTAATAAGGATCTAATTTTTGTAAAACTGTGTTAAATTGTTTTTATTTGTCTAATTCCATGCCTTAAGGGAATTATATATATTATCCCCAATCATTATTATTGGTAGTTTTGATATCAATGATATTTTTATTACTCTCTCTAATTAATATCACTGTCATTATAAAATATACTAAAAGTCGTACATACTAATACTAAATAAACACATATGATGAAATTTACACCATAAAATATACAATGCTCTGTGAAATTTCTTTGAGTAAAGATTACTGGTAAATACAATTCTCACATAACATATGTTCCTGTAATGTAAAAAAATAAAAACTGGATGAAGTGGAGTCATCAATCAAAGAGCACTTAATAAAAGAAATTATAAGTGTAAAAGAAAAGAAATAATAGTCGTTAAACTAAACAATATCTAGGTTAGGAATACAAATTCTGATGCATAGGTCCACAAATCGGGCGAACTTCTGTTAGCGTTTGTGTTTGCTTCTTCTCTCTACAATCTATTTATTGCTTAGTAACAGGTTCGTGATCCATTTGGAGCAGTTACTAATTACGAAATTTTTCGTAATTAGTATTATATATTATATTATAATATATATATATATATATTATATATTATATTATATATATATATAAATATTATATATATAATATATATAATATATATATTATATATATATTCATTACATACATATAAATATGTTAACAGTTTCGTAAAACATATTTCTTACGGACCTCTTGACTTTCACCGTGCCACCTATCCCATTAGCGAAATTATCTAAAGGAAATTCGCTAAAAAGGGTAAATCCTAGAATATATCTTTAGAAAAGATTAAGTTTTTAGAAGCATTAGGAGCAAAACCGGATGGTCAGATGTAGATGAAGCATCTGCCCTTGTATATATCCTTGAGGAAAACCCTTCAGAGTAGGAAAACTCTGAATCAGAATTGCAAATCTATTTTCCTTTTGCAATCCATGGTAAAGCCTAGCTAAGTCTATCTAACATTTAGCATAGCGGGCGCTAACTACGTCAAAATCCATTGTTAAACCACTTTACAAAAGATTTACCCCAAATTTCTCTAGTTTCCTTCTATCTTTATTTTCTATCTGTTGGACTACAGTCAATTCAGTATGTCAAGCACAAACAACGCACACACGTAATAGAAGCTCGTTTTTACTCAATCAACACAATTGAATAAGCACACCTTTATCGTATCAAAAAACACATACACACAGAGAAAGCATGTCTTCAACCCCTTACTACACACACACACGCATAGATGCGAAGCTCCTCACCCTAAAAAACACATTTCACTCTGGACAACAGTATTCCTCATTTCCTTTCAAACCAAAACAACTTTGTCCGATCTATTTCCTCCTCTTTATTGCACCTGGATTTTCAATTTTAAGTGTTTTAGGAAATTATTTATTTCAAAATACAACCAAAAGGGCAATCCAAAAAGCAATTCTATAGCTAAATTTCTAACAATAACTAGGATCCAAATAGCTTTGTAATTTTTATTATTCCTTTTTATCGCACTCGACCGATATAAAATTTTCTCATTAACTGTTACCTCCGTTAGCGCATCACAGGCTTGGTAGTTATAAATTTACTATACATAATTTATTCATTAGGCATTTATTCTAGTTTATTATCTACGTATATTGTTATGTATTCATACAAGCATTTAATTTTATGATTTTGAATGAGCACCAGTGGAGTTGTTCATAATGAAAGGAACGAAGAAAAGAGTCTCTCCACATAAACAATTAATTTATTCAAAGCGTTTTCAACCTACATGAGGCCATCATCAGTGCCTCAAGTACAAATAAGTAAAAATAATTAAAATTATAAATAGTTAAAAATGTATACAAAACAAATCACAAAATAAATAAAATAAACAATAAAAATAAAATAATTACCAGAGATATTGCTTATTGTTACTTTTCCTCATTTATACCGTAGCTATGGAGAAAAAGTATTGTCTTTGCTAAAAAGTCCGAAACCGGGATGAAACTGGAAGCCACGGTTAATAAAAGGCCTCCTGAGTGGTTTTCTCAAATTTGTCTGTCTTTATTGTGTGTATGTGTGTGTGTCTGTTAGCATGGTGGTCCCAAGTGTATTTATGCTAGAGAATTGAAACTTTGTAGAAAAATCAATCTACCGCTTGTAGTTGTGCTATTCGGAAATATTTTTTATGACGTCATTAACCCACAATAATGACTTAGCGGAATTTTAGCACGCATGAAGCTATGTATAAGACTAACATATGTGCTAAGTTTCATTTCATTATCAGCATTAGTTTAGATTTTATGGAATCACTTGTGTAAGTTTTTTAAAAAAATTGTAAAAAATCAGAAAATCATTCAATTGAGTTGAAATTTTGTACAGGTGTATACCTTTACCTAATTAATGAATAAACGTAGTCTCGTTTCAGTGCGACAAGTATATCCATAATTTTTGTTGGATCGTAAAACTTAAGTAGTATTGAGCGCGGTCAGTGCTGTAAGGATGACCGCTGAAATGGATCCATTACTATCTAAGGACGAGCGAAGCGAGTCCGAAAACATGTTAGAGCTTAAATTTGACGAATTGTATATTCTGAAGGCGAGTCGTCAGGGAGGATGAGCGTAGCCAATCTGACGTGATGAGGAAAAGTTCCAAGGTAACACGTACCCAATTTTTTTCTTCGTTCCTATGAAGCATTGCATTGATATTTTAATTTTATTTTACTGTGATTCAACAGTAACATAATAACAGACAAGACGTGAAATAATATATTATATATCATTTAAAACTGTTTGTATTTTTTTAGTATTCATTTTAAATTATCTCAGTGCTTAATTATAAAGCTTCAAATTTCTGTAAAGTAAAAATACAAGCAGTTCTAGAAACCAAAGTGTTATTTAATTATTCCAAGGAAGGAGACATTAGGAAGGCAGCGACAACACCTTAAAATTAACAAAGCACTTCTCTTTTATCTATAAACCAAACTTATTTTAACTTAAGTATAATGCTTTACAATGTCTTTACTAATATATTAAATATGAGAAATATAAATAAGTCCTAATAAAAAAATAAAATAAATAAATGAAATAGAAATCAAATACATAAATTAAATTTCAATTCATTAACACTTCAATTTGTAAATCCATAAGATTTAATGAAATAAAAAAACACAATTTAGGAATTTCCCTCTTAAAAAATCACTTTAAGATGTTTAAGTTCAAATCACTTAAGAGAAAAATCAGTAAGGAAGAAACTGTGATTGAGAAAAAAATCCAATTTTTAGGGGATTGCTAAAATGTAACTGAGTTTCTACATCTTTGCTTTTGTAAAAGAAAATCGTAGTGAAAATTTGTATACATAGCTTACACTTCCCATTTTAACTTCATTTTCTCTAAAGCGTTTAAACAAAAGTTTAACTTAAGAGTTGTAGATTTATTAAAAAAGATACGTGTTAATTTAAATTTATAAGTTATTTATTCTTTTTGGTTAGGAAATTGCATTTTCTACTGATGTGTTATTTAATGTAGTTAGTTTAAATTTTACGAGGATTAATTATTATTAAGTAACATAACTAAGTGAGGTACAATTGAGTTAAACTTTTGAATGGCCCTAAAGGACGTCGGAAAAAAAAGGTTTTCTTAGCCCCCAAAAAAATTCTATTTCCTTTTTTCAAAAGAACCTTTTTCGAGTTTTAAAAGGGTGAAATGTCGTGAGTGTATGAACAAATCCTACAAGGACTGCTTTCAAATAACTTGGCACTCTTGAATTCACCTCTTTACTATTGTTCCATTGTTTAGATTCCTTCTTATTAGTTTTTACTCGTTTTAGAGATTTAATTAAGATGTTAACACATAAACACTCGCAGTTGGTGTTTTCTATTTTTATTAAAAAAGAATAAGGTAAAAAGAGAACAACTCACTTTCCATTTTAAATTCATTGCATAAAGGTAACGTAGTAGTAGAACGCTCGGAAATTAAAAAAAAATAACATAGTGCTTATATGGCCAACCAAGATGAGGAAAAACAGTTGTAACTAAAACATCATTTTTAAACACAACTATTAAAGCTATTAAATTGCTCAAGACAACAAACTAAACTGATTTCAACAAAAAAACGAAAGAAAATTTAAATTTCATGATATGTTTGCTGGTCTGACGTGTTAGTGTAACAATAAAACATGGGATTCTCTATAGATGAGGAATACTTTAGCATCTCTTATCTATTCATCACACCTAGGGTTTTCTTTACTTAAAGAATTCATATCTAAACCATCAAAGCTCATTACTTAGACTTTCTTTTTTAAACTTACAAGTTAAATATATTTCCTATCATCCACAGGATTGACTTTTTGAAAAATCAGTTTTGATAAACGCAAAAGAACTCCAAAAATACAAATCACGTTTCATTGATTTTGAAAGATCATATTCAGGCACATAAGAACAATAGATAGATCATGAATCGGAATAAAAGCGCAAATAAAGTTTTATAAAAAGGGTGTATATACAGTTGTCAAAGATGAATAAATGAAAGAATTACTATTAATTAGATCAAATTAAAACTAAAATCAAATTTTTACATGAATAATTACTTATGATCTAAACCAGCCTGGGCTGATATTATTGTATTTATTATAATATACTATTATATAGTTACTGTTAAAAATATTGTATATATACTATAACAAATATTACTATTATAAAATTGTATTTATAGATATGAGATGCTAAAGGTCACCTCAACTATGGAGAGTCCCAAGTTGGTAGAAATTTATAAGGTGATTCAAATCGATGTAAACAAACCAAACACAGTCGGAGGTTATAACCTGACGTTTTTATGAATGACGTGACGTCATTGCAGGAATCGGTATAGGCGACTTACATTGAAAAGGACGAAATGACCAGTTGTAAACAAAATAAGCAAAAGATTTGGTCGTAAGATTGATTAATTTACGTAAAAAAAAAATATTTTTACTCAACATTTTAGTGAAATTAACACATTTGTATGATTAAGAAGTTCTTTACGTTACATTTGTTTTAAAAAATAATCTGTTAATTATTCATAAGCCTTGATAGCTTAGTGGATACGCATTCGCTTCAAGTACAGGAGATTGCGGGTTCAAGCCTCAGGTCTTCGGATTACTTTTTGTTAAAAAAATAATAATTTTGTAGCATAATTTTTCCTTTTCCTCATTTATACCGTATGTTTTTTTTATAGGAAAAGTATTTGATACCGAAGGTATAAAGAAAAATTGTTGTGTCTGCACTAAGCATCTGAAACCGAGATTTACCTACTAAGCAGATTTCCCAAAGTTGTCTGTCTGTATGTGAGTGTGCCTTACGTAGTTCTCAAAGCATTTATAAAGAGTAAAAACTTCAATAAAAAAAAATCAATCTTTAGGCTTTAGTTGTGTTATACGGTAAAAAATGTTTTTGACATCAATAACCGGCAATAATTAGGAAAAATTAGAAAATTTTTTCGATCGAAAATCAGTTAGAAAATAAAATAAGACAAAACAGAAAGACATAGAAATAAGACATAAAGAAGACCTGGTATAAATGAGTAAATGTTAAATATTAAAAATTTTCATAAGAGCGTACATTTACTTAAAAATGCTTAAGAGAAAAATTTCTAAGTAATTTTCTCTTCAAGACTATAAAATATAAAGTGTAGAAATTAATAAACTATTTTATGACCTCAGAATTTAATTTGATTTTTATTACATCAAACCAAAGTATTAAATTTAATTTATTTTATGGCTTTAATTTTGATTTTAAAAAGTTTCATAAATTTAGAGCAAAGATGACAAAGAAGGAAAATAAATAATTTTTACGAGGATAATATATCAAGAATTTTTTAATTATCTTTGAAAGAGGTAACATGTAAAAGCAAATTAATAAATATTAATATATATATATATATATAATATTAATATATATATATATATAATATATATATATATATATATATATAATATAATAATTTATATAATATAATATATATATATATAATTATATATATATATATATATATATATATAATAATATATATAAAATATATATATATATATTATAATATATATATATATATATATATAATATATATATATATATAATGATATAATATATATATTATATATAATTTATATATATATATGTTTGTGTGTGTATGTATGTAATTATATCAATGTTAGACGTTTTTTTTGGATCCGACAACTTTAGATAACGCTGTTTCGGATCATAGTGTTTAGTACAAATATCGACCTTATAAATGTCTTGAAATCTATGGCTAAGTAAATATGTCATTCAATACTTTCAGCCTGGCTAGGCTCGACCTCAGATATATTAAGTAATCAAATGTTTATGGTAAACTTTTCTAAGCTTATTAACCTAACGCTATAAGCGTTAGGTTAATAAGCTTAGAAAAGTAATACTGAAAATATCATCGGGGTAGCACAACATGACCTAAAGTTTGATTTTTGTGCCAAGTGTCAACCTTCTACCATAAACACAACAGGAGTTAAGCGTCACACAGACAGACAAACACACAAACACAGCATCATGAAAACCTCTTCGAACGTCATAAAAATGCTTAAATCAGATAATTACGATAAAACCTCGTAATTTTGCTGAGTCGTTAATACAGGTAATGACGTCACAAAAATATTTTTTGGATTGCACAACTACACTTGTAGATTGATTTTAATACATAAAAATATGAATACATAAAGCAGCGATTATACCGGACACACACACAGACAGACAACTTAAAAACACCGCAAACGGATAAGTTTAGGTTACATCCCGGTTTCGGATTTCCAGCACACACAATACTTTTCCTATATTCCTGCGGTATAAATAAGGAAAAAGTAAAACATAATGCAAAAAGTAACAAAGCGATTTTGGTACAGCACATTTTTCACTTCCTTAGAAACTAGGGAAGCAAAAGGTTTAAGATAGTTTTGTTAGGTCAGGTGGTGCCTAGAAAAGGTTCTATTAAGGCTAGCCTTGGACCATATAGGTTGTCTAACCCAGTGGAAAGATAAATACATAACATTAGTCTTATTGTCTATGTAGGAAACTCCCGCAGTCCCCTAACATATCCTAAACCTATGGGGATTCTACAGCCTCCCCAAGCACATTTACATTTTAAACCCCCCCCCCCCTAATGTTAAAGCGGGGCTATATGTTAAACACCGGTGTCCCTCCTGTATTTATTAAAACGTTTTTAACCTTTTTTCTGTATTTAAAATAAAAACATTTTAAATTTAAACCAAAAAGAGAAATATTTATAGCATTAATTAACACAGATTTAACCTAGTTTTACTTGCAGGTTCATATCAAGTATTTTGTACTCTTGCATAATACTTAATATATAATATATTTATTTTAAATTCCAAAACATTATATGATGTGTAATTTCAATAGGACAAATCAGGTACGAGGTATCTCGGAACTTTTCCTCATCACATCGGATTCGCTAAGCTCACCCTCCCTACTTCGGATTCGCTTCGCTCGTCCTCAGAATAAACAATTCGCCAAATTAATACTGCAGGACGTCTACCGACTCGCTTTGATCGTCCTCAAATAGTAAAAGCATCCGTTTTATTCCCGGCGGTCACCCATACAGTTACTAACAACGCTCGATGCTGCTTAACTTTTATGATCCAACAAAAATCGTGTATATACTTGTGGTATTGAAGCGAAACTTGGTAGGCTAATTGAATAATTCAATTTATACACATAAACCAAATGTCAAATCAATTAGATTATTTTCAGATTTTTTTACAATTTTCTAAAAAATGTATACAAGTCAATTGTTAAAAATTGAACTAATGCTGAAAATGAGATAAAACTTAGCACATATGTTAGTCATATACAATATATACATGGCTTCATGCATGCTTAATCTCAAGCTGATCACATCATGTTTCTAGGTTTTATGAATTTTCGAATTTTTGCTGTCAATTTTTCGGGTTAATGAGTTAAAAAAAATCTGGATAACTTAACTACACCAATAGACTGTTTATTGTGCAATGTTTCAACTCTCTAGCATAAATACACTAGGAGCTACGATGATATCAGACACATACACACATACAGACAGATATCGTTGTAAAAACCACTTAAGCCTAAAAACACCTAAATAAATAAAGTTTTTATTTTATTTAAACTATTACAATTAAAAAATACATTTGTTTACCATTTTTAATTTTTATACATAATTTTTAATGTTGTATAATTTGTTTCTTTATTTGCTTTTGCAAATTTACAATATAAAAGTTATATATACAAAAAAGAAAATACTGCTCATTTTCTACGTCTCCAAGAAGCAATGCTGCTTGAATCCAGAGACGTAGATTGTATCATTAATGTTATCATAAAAACTATCTCTATTATTTTATTTATATTTTTTTTTCTAAAGTTGTATATAAAAATAACTTTATATTTTTAATTAACCTAAAAAGGATAATTCCGGTGACATCCCGGTATTGGATTTTTTACAAACACAATACTTTTTCTATATACCTACTGGATAAATGATGAAAAGTAAAAATATACATACAATAATAATATTACTTATTGCTAAATAGTGTTATTACAAACATGGTGGAAGGCACCAACTAAAGTTATTTTTATATAATAATGCCCGTTTAGAGCTTTTGGATCCACCCATCAGGGATAACCCCAATGGGAACTACGTAAGATGGTAGTGGCAACAGTTACGCTCAAAGGTGCAATCTAAAGTAGGCGATTATTTAGTTGAACGATAAACTTAAATAAACTGAGAGCGAACCTGGGGAGCGAACCCCAGGCCTCCGTAGTGTAAAGGTCAGTATAAATACTTAACAGTACGCCATAACAGCTTCGAACACGGGGGAGGATAAAAGTTTTTTACTGGGATTTATTATTAAATTTTAATACCTTTATTAAAGGCACGGCGTCGTACCCGTAGCGCTTCGCAGGGCTATTATCAGCATTAGCTCTAGTTATATTGATCGGCAAAAAAGACATCATATACATACATACATATACATACATCATACACATATACATAACAAATCATAGTTTTTTGAATTCATTAAACATTCAATATATCCTGGCAGCATGCAACTTATAAAATAATACACTAGTAAAATGACAAACTGATAAAGGACAACAACGATGGGGCCGCAAAGTTGCCAAGAGGCGAAAGGTTCTTGATTTAGAAATTAAACATGTGACTATAACAACATTAGGGTTATATCCATATTATTATTAAAGAATAGTTATATGATATTATTAAAGATGTGTTATCTCTGCCTACACATACTTCATCCAAACACACATAATATTTGCACGGAAGCCTCGAAAAAAATAAATAAACTAAAAATGAATTATACGAGGATAGGAATTGCTCCCCCAAACACGGCAGATTAACCTACAATTGATTCTTGGTAATAAATGGTTTCAAATATAGAGGTTAGAGCTTAGAGAGTGGGCAGGGAAAAACAGAGCAACGATTATAAATTTTATTTATTGAGACACCGATTCGTTCATATCATTGTTCTATACGACACTAAAAAGTGATAAAATATATTCTATTTTATTTAATGATTTATTAATCTTATTTATGATTCTAGATAAATCTTAGATGAAAATGACACATAGGTGGTTTTTAATTTATTTTATAGTAGAATCAAATGTTTTGATTAAATAGGAATCCAAATGTGACAATGTCATTAGAAGTTCAGAATTAATTTGAATTGTAGGAGGTTTGAACTAGTATTGCTTTTATGCATGTCAGTTATGTTGCTTTAATGTATCCAATATAAAATACGGGCCTTCGGCCCGTAGCCGCTAAGCGGCCTCGGCGCTTCGCGCCTCGTCCGCTCCACGGCGTCGGCCCACCGGGCCGCTTCGCGGCCACATTGTTGTTGGTTTGTATTATGTGTTGTTCTTGTTACATGGCATTTTGCCATGTATCTAGCGAATTTTCACAGCCTTTCCACACAGGCCCGCTTCGCGGGCCTGAGAGGCTTTCTCGCAAATTTGATTTTGCTAATTGAGATTTTATTCATACTCTATTATTAATAGTATGCTATAATATTAAAATTAAGAAGCATTATTGTGCCGGCAATCGCGCAACAATCGTCACGAAATTCATTCTAGCTACACAAATTTAAAGTCAGACAGCTTTAACTTTCACAGAGTTTTATTGATATAAGTATCGATACGAAGAAGGAACAACTGTAACATAAAACGTCCCGTTTTCGCGAACAATAATCGAACAAGAACCCGTAAAAAACCCATTTGAACCCTAGTTAGAACCCGTAAAAGAATATTTTACCGTCTAAACTAATAAATCTTGAAACGAATCGAAAAACTAG
This sequence comes from Microvelia longipes, assembly GCA_018340805.1. Taxonomy (NCBI): domain Eukaryota; kingdom Metazoa; phylum Arthropoda; class Insecta; order Hemiptera; family Veliidae; genus Microvelia; species Microvelia longipes. The sequence goes on from JACMZG010001913.1 coordinate 38,217,887, forward strand.
AATAAAATACGTCAAACATAATTCTTTCCTGACAGTGTTGTCCAAAACAAAAACATTACAAAAAAACAAAACAAATATAGATAAAAATAAACCTAGCGGCGGCCGCGACAATTATAAACAAAAATATATTCATGATTTTAGTTTTTAAATAAAAATGCCGTTTCCGTCACTTAAGATTGCCTGACTGAGCTGAAACCGGTCGCAATCGTTTTAGAATGACTTCGACCATATAAAGACTACTTCGAGGTTCTTCCGCTTTACGGGCCTGCTTAGCTCGGCGTGGTTTAGTGGAAGCCATTTTTGTCCTGTCTCTCTGGGACAGTAGGCTTACCAGGATGGAGCTAGAGGTAGAGGCCCCTCTTTTATACTATATCACCACCCTCTAACACTACTGAACCCAACAGATATCGTACGAGTCTTTGACCTAGACGTATACATATATACAAGATTTATATATATATGTATACCGTTTGCGCCATTTGTAATGGTTCGATTGAGCTGAAATTGATCTTAATCGATTCAGCTAGCCGTCTACCTAAACACGAAATACCTTGTTTTATAGCCATTTCAAGTTTCAAAAAAATTTTTTTTTTCATGACGTCATAACTTTGGTTGATGACGTCATAATGTTTTTATAAACAATAGGCCTTGTAACCTCCTCGACATCTCGCGATTTGCAAAGTTTCGTTTCAATTTGAGAACGCCTTCGAGAGTTATCGTTCCGCCATACGAAAGGGTAGAAACTCTTACATACATATACATATATATATATATTATATATATATATATATATATATATATATATATATAATATATATATATATATATAATAATATATATATATATATATATATATACATATATATATAAACTTTTTTCGGACATATATTTTTGTTATCAGGAAGTCAATAGGAACCGATTCCGCTCACTCCCACCCTCAACTTCCGTCATCCGAACAACCTCATAAGCGTCATTTTCATAATGAAAATTCGCTAAAAAGGTACAAGAAAAATTATTGAGCTCATTTTTTTTAAAATCAACATTTCTGCACTTCAGGATTCTATTTTTATTAAAACAATGTCGTGCTATCACGTAATATGGAACGGTTAACTCGATTACAGAGGTATTAATTAAATCTATCAAGTCAAATGCAAGAAAAATGTGATAAAGTTTTTAAATTTAAATTAAATTCTACATAACGCCTTAAATATCGGCCATTGAGAAATAGCTTAGTCTTACATTTGACAGTTTGTTTACTTAGAAGATAATTTATTATTGTAATCTCGCTTCTACAGTTTTAATTTTCCTTTAAATTAAAATTGTAGTTATCTCGACAAAACAGACGGAGTCAGTTTAACTGGAGGCTTCCAGTTAAGAAAACTTACAACTCATTTTGTTAAATTAAAAAACAAATTATCTTTCTAGTCTTTTTATAATGAGAATCTATTTCAGGAATTTTTACAAATTAAGTTTTTCTTCTAATGTAAAAAAAAAATGAGTCAGGAAAAATATTTCTACCAGTTGGTAAGACTGGTTCTCTAAAACGTTACGCTCCTCTCTTTTCTTGAAATGTTAACAAGAAGTTTTGTTTTAAAATAATATTAACAAGTTCCAGGGATTCATAAGACTACTTCTTACAAAATCTAAATTTAGGCTGTTCAGAACAGCTCTTTATTATAATATGTTAAAAACAAAAACTAAAATGGCTGTTAACATAAATAACACAACATTAAGAAAATACGGGCCTTCGGCCCGTAGCCGCTACGCGGTCTCGGCGCTTCGCGCCTCGCCCGCTCCGCGACGTCGCCCACCGGGCCGCTTCGCGGCCCGGGTGCCTCCCAGTGGCCGCTTTGCGGCCACATTGTTTGTTGTTTTGTATTATGTATGGTTTCATTATCGTTTCTTGTTACATGGCATTTTGCCACGTATTTAGCGAATTTTCATAGCCTCGTTTCACAGGCCCGCTTCGCGGGCCTGAGAGGCTTTCTCACGTATTTGATTTTATTAATCCTCTATTATTAATAGTAAGCAATAATATTACAGTTAACAAGCAATATAAAAAAATAATAAGTATATTTAAATACATAACTAACTATTTTTATAGAGGTATAAAGAATACAAGAAATAAATCCACACGTTGCAACTGTTGGAGTAACCTTGTATAAAGAGTAAGAAAAGATTATAGTTTCATCTTTCATCAGTTTTAGTTATCGTCCACCATACAAAAAGGCATTAACTCTTACACACATTTATGATTGTTTATACAATTTAAAGAAAAATGTCAATTTTTTTTGTAAACAAATTGTTTATTTGATTTTAACCTTTAGGTTGAAAAAAATACATCCATGATTTTTTAAAATAAAAATACCGTTTTCGTCACTTAGGATTGTCCGATTGAGCTGAAACCGGTCGCAATAGTTTTAGAATGACTTCGACCATATAAAGACTACTTCGAGGTTCTTCCTCTTTACAGGCCTGCTTAGCTCGGCGTGGATTAGTGAAAGCCATTTTTGTCCTGTCTCTCTGGGACAGTAGGCTTACCAGGATGGAGCAAGAGGTAGAGGCTTTTCTAATATACTACATCCCCACCCTCTAACACTACTGAACCCAACAGATATCGTACGAGTCTTTGACCTAGACGTATACATATATACAAGATTATATATATATGTATACCGTTTGCGCCATTTGTGATGGTTCGATTGAGCTGAAATTGGTCTTAATCGATTCAGCTAGCCGTCTACCTAAATACGAAATACCTTGTTTTAAAGCCATTTCAAGTTTCAAAAAAATTTTTTTTTCATGACGTCATAACTTTGATTGATGACGTCATAATGTTTTTATAAACAATAGGCCTCGTAACCTCCACAACATCTCGCGATTTGCAAAGTTTCGTTTCAATTTGAGAACGCCTTCAAGAGTTATCGTTCGCCATACGAAAGGGTAGAAACTCTTACATACATATATATATATATATAATATATATATATATATATATATATATATATATATATATATATAATATATATATTTATATATATATATATATATATATATAAACTTTTTTGGGACATATATTTTTGTTATCAGGAAGCCAATAGGAACCGATTCCGCTCACTCCCACCCTCAACTTCCGCCATCCGAACAACCTCATAAGCGTCATTTTCATAATGAAAATTCGCTAAAACATTAAAATTTACAATATATAATAATGTTTTTAATATAAAATAAAAATAAATTTATATTTTTTTTTTAAATAATTATTAAAATAACTTTTTTTACTAAAAGTAGTAGAAATCTACAGTTTTTTAAACATAAATTAATAATGTAAGCGCATTTAACTCTCAAGAAAACCAAGAATAAAATTCAACGTTTAAAATCGAGGCCTATTTCTTAAAAGTTATTTTGGAAAATAAACAACACACTTAAAAATATATTAAAAGTTATTGAAAACAAAAAAATTGGGAGACAGAAGCCTTAACACAAGACCCAGGCTAAAGTGGGGTGAAAAAACCCAAACCAAATTTATGGGATTTCACGCGTGAACCATAGTTATGTTAGGCACACTCTAAAGACCTCTTACTTGTGTATTACATAACGCTGTACAGATTGCTTTAAATTGAGGTGGATTTTTAACGAATTTTATAATAGAAAAAGAGACTTGTAAGGTATTTATTAATAAAAGAGCTCAAGCGCAAAAGTTAAACAAAAATCAAAGCTTTAAAATCGACGAAATACGATAAAAAAATTTAAAATAAAATATTTTTTAATTCAGTTTTAGAGATTATATCAGAATTAATTCCTGGGTAATAATCCTCTTTTGAACAATAACTCTCCCTTTCCACAATAGAATTTAACTTCACAATCCTAAATATTCCAATGAAATCCCTCCAGCATTAGGGAAATACCTCATTTACCCTTTAACGAAATTAAGCTAACCATGAAATTAAATTATTATTTTGTAAAACAGTTTATTATAATACACACAATATTATTATTATTTATACACGCTTTACTTTCATTACAATGCACGACTTTATTTTTTCATAAAAAATATGTACTCGACATAATTTTTATTTTTCATTGTATTTTTCATTATCATTGTATAATTAAACAAATCAGGTACAGAATACCTCAGTACGTTTCCACGCAACTTTGGCCTCGTTTCGTCCTAAGAATGTCATTTCCATCAAAAGCATAAAGTGGTATTACATCTGTTTCGCTACGCTAGATCTCAGAAGAAAATAGTTATTTTAAGTCTAGATACATTCGGTAGAAGTTGCTATTTTCGGCACATCTTTTACAAAAGAATGGATGTATCTAAAATTCTACTAAGAATCAAATTTTTTATCTTGAATAAAAATCTTTTAATCTTGAAGCCAAGAAAAATACGGGCCTTCGGCCCGTAGCCGCTACGCGGCCTCGGCGCTTCGCGCCTCGTCCGCTCCGCGGCGTCGGCCCGCCGGGCCGCTTCGCGGCCCGGGGGCCTCCCAGTGACCGCTTCGCGGTCACTGGGATTCATAAGACTACTTCTTACAAAATCTAAATTTAGGCTGTTCAGAACAGCTCTTTATTATAATATGTTAAAAACAAAAACTAAAATGGCTGTTAACATAAATAACACAACATTAAGAAAATACGGGCCTTCGGCCCGTAGCCGCTACGCGGTCTCGGCGCTTCGCGCCTCGCCCGCTCCGCGACGTCGGCCCACCGGGCCGCTTCGCGGCCCGGGTGCCTCCCAGTGGCCGCTTTGCGGCCACATTGTTGTTGTTTTGTATTATGTATGGTTTCACTATCGTTTCTTGTTACATGGCATTTTGCCACGTATTTAGCGAATTTTCACAGCCTCGTTTCACAGGCCCGCATCGCGGGCCTGAGGGGCTTTAAAGAAAAGATTATAGTTCCATCTTGCATCAGCTTTAGTTATCGTCCACTATACAAAAGGGTATAAACTCTTACTTACATTTATTATTGTTTATAGAATTTAAAGAAAAATGTCAAATTTGTTTTGTAAACAAATTTTTTATTTGAGTAAAATCTTAAGGTTGAAAAAAATATATTCATGATTATTTAAAATAAAAATACCGTTTGCGTCACTTAGGATTGTCCGATTGAGCTGAAACTGGTCGCATTCGTTTTAGAATAACTTCGACCATATAAAGACTACTTCGATGTTCTTCCTCTTACGGGTCTGCTTAGCTCGGCGTGGTTTAGTGGAAGCCATTTTTGCCCTGCCTCTCTGGGACAGTAGGCTTACCATGATGGAGCAAGAGGTAGAGGTCTTTCTTTTATACTATATCCCCACCCTCTAACACTACTGAACCCAACAGATATCGTACGAGTCTTTGACCTAGACGTATACATATATACAAGATTATATATATATGTATACCATTTGCGCCATTTGTGATGGTTCGATTGAGCTGAAATTGGTCTTAATCGATTCAGCTAGCCGTCTACCTAAATACTAGATACCTTGTTTTAAAGCCATTTAAGTTTCAAAAAAATTTTTTTCATGACGTCATAACTTTGGTTGATGACGTCATAATGTTTTCATAAACAATAGGCCTCGTAACCTCCTCAACATCTCGCGATTTGCAAAGTTTCGTTTCAATTTGAGAACGCCTTCGAGAGTTATCGTTCGCCATACGAAAGGGTAGAACTCTTACATACATATATATTATATATACATATATATATATATATATATATATATATATATATATACATATATATATAAACTTTTTTCGGACATATATTTTTGTTATCAGGAAGCCAATAGGAACCGATTCACTCACTCCACCCTCAACTTCCGTCATCCGAACAACCTCATAAGCGTCATTTTCATTATGAAAATTCGCTAAAAGCTGACACCTGATAATTCAAAATATTATACATATTTTTGGATAATTAGTAACGCGTTTTAATTATAACTAAATATATCAGTTTTTCTTATTATTAGCAATAATTCAAATTTTATAGAATGACATTTATATGTTTCTTTTTTTTTTGAGAATTTTAAAAACCAAAAAATAAGCCTATGACTTGAATTATGGCACGGGTGTATCCCATGTTTTGTAATAAATAAGTATACTAAATATAATTTAAATAAGGCTAGTGTATCAAGCGTGTTCAGCAGGTAGATGGGTGCCCGTTTGGATAAAAACTGATCCTTCCTGTCTGAATATAAACGTAGCAAGTTGTATCTAATAACATAAGAGTTGTATCTTGACTTTTTGTTACAAACAAATTATATAAAATAATTCAATTTTGATTGGGATTGATAATAAACACTCTCTCCGCAATAATAATAATACCCGTTTTAGGGCCTTTCGGCCCTTCAGGGTATGCGCCCTGCGGGAACCACCTCGGGTGGGTCACATATAATATGCTCATAGTAAAGCCAAAGTTGGCGAAATCTTTTTACAACAAATTCTATTCATAAAAATTGAGAGCATAGACCGGGCTGTGAACCCCAAACCTCCAGTGCCGAAGTCCAGTACTATAAGACCGCGGCTACGGAGGCAGGTCTCTCCACAATAACTTCTTTTATTTACTTATAAAGCAGATTTTTGGTATTACAGACCATTATCAGCTAGGTGGAAAATATGAAAGAGATGAGACAATCATTCTTCAGGGAGCTTAATGTTATACCCCACTATAACACAGGATTCTTCCTGTAGCTAACTTTTAGCTATAATATTAAGCTCTCTGAAAATGATTGTCTAACTTCCTTTCCTTTTTTGCGCCAACATTAATAATGGACTCTAAGACCGAAAGTTAGCTTTGTCAGTAAATATAACAAGTTATAGAGGAGAGACTGTTTTTATGGTGAGACTACACAGCTCACTTTAATCAAATATAATTTTGATCGCGCAGTCGTGTATTTTGCACATGGTGAAAAATATTTTCTATTGTTTCTTGTTCTGTGGGACAGAACAAGAAACATAAATCTGCAACCAACTAAAACGATACACGGGAGTAAAAAACTAAAGAATTTCACATGAATAAAATAACAATACCTAAAGAAATACAAAAATTATGCCGTCGCATAGGTTTTTTAAAGTTTTCATCAATAGAGTATTTGCACTATTTTTTCATTGTATTATCTACAATGTACGTCATATAGAAGGACACTTTGTAAAATGTTAGAATGAAAAAAACTTATACTTTTGACGATACAGCAAAACAAAAAATATATTTAAACATGTTATTTTGGCGGGAAAACAGCATCGACTGCTTGTGTGACGTCAGACGTAAGAATACCACCGTGTAGTACAATATTCACTAGAGCTAACTCATAAGAGTAAACACTCATAAGAGTTTATTCTATACTATCAACAAGATGATGATGATGACAGCTGTAGTCATAACGTTCCTCTGGCATTGTATTACCTGGAACACGGAATTGTTTTGTTTCAGTCTTCTTTACATTCTATTGAACTGTAAGCAACTGTTGAACTTGCGATATTTTTAACTAAAACTCCCATCTGTTCCTTAAACGACCTATCCTTTAAAACGTTCCGTTTTCACCCCACTCTTTCACACATCCCCCTCTCCTATTTTTAAAATGCTTATTTCGACTATTTAAAAATTAAATGAAATATCTTTTTACAGCTTAATATACTTTTTTAAACACATGCGTGTAACACAAATTACTGTAATACATTATTCATAAAACACAAATTTTATGAGCAAAACATTTTTTTTTAAAAAAATCATATATTCTATTGTACAGGTTTTCATAAATGTTTGCTTCCAACTTTATACACCTTATAACAAAATTTAATACATTTCAAAAAATATATATAAAGGTAATCACTTTGAGGTTCTGCATTAAAAAAACAATTTTTCACGTTTAATTAAATATTTTTCCTAAGCTCACAAAGAGAGAAAAAATAGCTTTATACGATACAAAATAAATTGGCATGTATAAAAGAGACAAACTAAATTTTGAGGACTAGCGAAGTGAAATGGCTATAAAAAGCTGTCCCAGTTTTTCTCCTCTTTTAAAGCACGTTCAATGTTCTCAGGCATTTATATTTAATAATCTAATGGCAACCACAAGCACGCCGCCTTACTTCCCCAAATTTTTTTCATCATAACTTCCCTCCACTTTCTCTATCCCTCCGTTTTATAACCACACTGTCCTTCTAAAAATGTTTTTCAATAAAGTTGTAGCCGAAAAATAAAAATAACTTACAAGAGAGAAATAAACATAAAAATGACCTCATGTTCTAAAACTTTTTATATACATAATTTAAACTTATTTGTTTATAATTAACTATAACATTTTATTAAAAAAATGAAAGATCAAAGGAAAAAAAATAAATATAATTAAAGAAAAGTATGTTAATCACAAATACGACAAAACAATTTCTGCAAACGCAAACGGTCTTATCCAGACTTATTCAAGTCTGGAATATTCAAGAGTTACTTCTCTTCTTCTTCTAACTTTTGAATAACTACTTATTCAAAAGTTATTCAAGAAACTTTCATACACAAAAATTTAAAATCGATTAATATCAAATTTAGTGTTAAAATTCCTTAATAAATTATCTTTTAGTGGATTTGGCTAAGAGTTTTCCAGAATTCGTTTCTATAACTAGAAAGGATAATGTAAACTAACAGAATGAATAACGCGGGAATTAGAAAACATAAATGCGACACATGCGAAATCAAGAGCTGAAATATATTAATTAATACGAGAATTAGATGGGTGACATCAGAAACTAAGTATTTGACAAAAAGAAAAGAATCAGAGACGGGAAAATTTGGTACGATTTTGGACTCCATACGCTTCGATATTGCAAATAAAATTTAAATTTAAAATATAGTAATTTACTAGAATAATTTCATGTTTATTATAAGTAATAAACATGAAATTTCATGTTTCATGTTTATAAGTAGAAAAATGATTTGTGAATGTTGGTGAAACCTAATGTGTCCCTTATAACATTAGGCCTATAAACATTTATAAGAGGACCACGTGGAGTATCTGTTGAAGAAAAAACCCGGGAAAATCTTGAGAAAGTATGGCAACACTGTCTTTTAGATAATTGTGTTTAGATAAGGAAGTGAAGGTTCGACTGAGGAATCAGGTTGCCAGTTTTTTTTTTGTTGCTTTCATGTCTAGTGGTTTTGCTAGATAGAGCACGCAAAGTCATCATGTTGGCACTACTGAGTATATCACGATACTTTTGCACTGATCTTATTGATGATTAAATTAAACGTATTATAATACTAAAAAAATCCTCTCTAAAATATATATTTAACTTATATTCTAAAATATTGCTAACGAAATAATATTAAAAAAGCAACCAAATTTTCAAGAAAATTTGCACCCTTCATTGTAATAAAGAAAAACGAGCGTGGAAATATTTTTGTTGTTAGGGACACTAAAGAGACTACTTAATGTTAATTTATTTATTCATTACGATATTTCGCTTGTATTTCCAAGCATATTCATGTATAATCTAAAAAAGAAAAAGGAAAATACAAATGTTTTAGAATAATATTCATTGGAATATTAAGCGTGGAAATATTTTAATATTTGGCAATATTTTGACAAAACTGTAAATTAGGGCTAACCATGACCAATATATTAACTTGACTTTTAATGACAACGTCAATGTCGATGCAACAGTTAATTTTAAATATCAATTTCGTTTGATAAAATTGTTGACATACAAGCACTTGTAAAACAGAAACTAAATACCTTATAGGTTAAGGGCTACATTAATGTTATTAATAATTTAAATAACTTTTTATTATTGAAGCTTACATTAGAATGATAATTTATTATTAATTTTAAAAATATTTAATTATTATTAAAGGCTTAATTATATTTATGGATTAAAATACTACTGATTATATACAGTGTATATTGCAATTTTATCACTTTAAACATTTTGTATTTGTAATGAGTAAAAAAATTGGGTACGAGTTACCTCGGAACATTTCCTCATCACATCGGATTCGCTAAGCTCATCCTCCCTACTTCAACTCGCTTCGCTCGTCCTTAGAATATAAGATTAGACTAATTTATACTGCAACACCTCCTCGGACTCACTTCACTCGTCCTTAGCTAATAATTACATTAGCTTTATTCCCAGCGGTCACCATTGGCTGAATCTGGTTTACACAATGACTTTATTATGGTCTTGATGAAGTAATATAGTCATAATTACATAATATAATTATGTAATTAATAATTATCAATAATTAATAATTATCAATAAATAATTAATAATTATTAATAATTAATAATTATCATAATATAATTTCAATTAATTCCAATTTCTTACTTTATAGACAAAGTAGCCGGGTAACTGATCGAGAACAAGATAAAGTCAAGTGTGCAGTTTGTTTTTTCTTTCAGTGTTGCCCTAGCGACTGGGTTTAGTTAGTTCCTAGAAGTAGACCTGTGGATCTTGGATAAGGGGCGCTATACTTAAAATTAATATTACGTAAGTTAAGACTGACTATAAAGAATTGAGTCTAGCTCTATGTCCATTCCGACTAGATTTCAGGCCCAATTACAAATTAGAGATTCGAATCAGGTAAAGTCCCAGTTTCGGAACTAGTGCGAAGACAATACTTCTCCCTACATACTATCGGTAAAAATGAGGAAAATTAGTAATAAACCCTGTCAGCCGTTTACAACAGGTTTTATATTTTATGTATATTTGTTTTGTACAAAACAAGGAAATAAGAGTATATACCAGACAAAAGGTTCTATATAAATTTAAAGATGTGATAGAGAATTTTGTTATAAAATGATGGGCCATCAATATGGATGCATATTGAAGGCATACATCATTCTGTAAAAAGAAACTCAGGCATATGAGAAATGAGCCTCTATATTCATAGTGAATAGTACGGTAGCCAGGGGGTTACCCTGTGCTACACCATATATTTACAAGGCCGTTGTAGAAAACTCCCTTTCTGACAATAGAAAATGTCTCTTGTTGAATAATATACTAGATTTCCTTTCGTTATTATACAAAAGGCATTTTCCTTTATAATTTTGACAACTTAAGAAATAATGTACAATAGAAACTGGAATACCTAGAAACTAAATAGTTTCGGCTCTAGAGTAGTAAAGGGGATTTATTATTGTTAAGAAATGTTTTGAATCCTGTTGAATGTTTGCAGGACTACGAGTATATTAAACCCTTGGTGACAAGTAATATTACTCCGCATATCATTCAAATCATTATAGCGGTCTATGTTGCCTCCTAAACCCATTCACAACCTAAAATAACACTCTAACTTTACAAACAGAGGTTACAGAACAACCCTCCCCCCAGATTTTATTCCATGAATGTACAAAACATAATATATATTATTAATGCATTATATTATTAAATCATTTTACAAATGTATAGAAAACATTACTCTTAAGCATAACTATAATAGTTGTTAAGTATTTAATACTTTGATCAATTACATAATCTTTATTTATTTAGTTAACACTATTTTTAATTAAGTTGACATTAGTTCTCTTTTTTAATTGTAAAACTCAAAGTGTCTTGTGGTATTACTATTAAAATAACTGATTAGTTAGAGCCAACTTATTTCAACTTATTTTTTAAGATGGGAAGAACAGACGTTTAAAACAAAAGCCAAGGAATTATTTAATAACATACCAATATGACCGACCATACTAACAACTGTTAATTATAATAACTTTATAAAAACATAATACGATAATAATTTTAAAGTTGCGTTGAAATAAAATTTTAAAATGACTTAATTCCTCATGAAAATCCTCTAAAAAGAATTGACTGGTAATTTTTCATCCCAAGAGCTCTTCCTCTTAAAACCCTTTTTGTTCAATGCTTCATTCATATTCAAGTCTCAATTCAAATGCTGCAATCAAAAAGCATTATTTTTGAAACTGCAGCACTTGCAATATTTCCTTTTATTCCCTTAAATCATATCCATGATTCAACAATTAAAAAGCCTTTTTAGAATCTCTTTTTTACAGGACTTTTTTAACAAAATATAACAGTATCTTACAAGTATATACGTCAAGAATTAATATAAGAATTCACCTTAAAAACTTATGTTCTTTTTACAGGAAATAATAAATACCAAATTATATTTGTCTATTTAATTTGATATAATCCTCATTTTTTATTTATTCATTTAAGATTATTGTGTTTTTAAAAGATGCCATACTGCCGGGTTATCCGCAGACTCATCATGTGTACTTGAGTTACTACCTCTACGTGACGAGGGTCCCTTTCCTATCCCATTTCAGGAACGAGAGAGGGTAGGGAAGTTAAGTGAGCCAGATTCGGGTTCCTATAAACCAATGAACAATCCTGCCTAGAGTTCCTATATAATATGGACACCCACCCTCTTAATTTGATCCTTTATACATGCACTGTTCAAGATCTCTTAATTTATTTTTACTTTTCCTAACCGATACTGTCTTGAAACTAATTCCATTATGTAAAACGTAAAATATATAATATATAAATATATATATATATAATATATTATATATATATATATATATATATATATATATATATATATATATATATATATATATATAATAAATATATATATATATATATATATATATAATAAATATTATATATTATATATAATATAATATAATAAATAAATAATATATATAATATATATTATATATATATATATATATATATATATATATAAATATATACAGTCTTGTTATCTCACACTGTAAATGTACTTTTACTCCCTAGGGAGGAACAACGTTAACTACACTTTTAAGTATAAGTGTTCCTTGTAATATATCGCTTTAAACAATAGGTTTTTAATTTTCAATTCTTTGTTCTGTGTTGGACTACTAGTAGTTTATTCTTTCATT
>JACMZG010001913.1:38235754-38433254 GCA_018340805.1 Microvelia longipes
AAAGACTTGAGGTCAAAGAGACTAAAACTATTAGAGGGAGTACAGGACCCGATTAACACAGTGATAAGGGGTCTGGAAGTGAGACTGTTTCCATAGGTGCCCTAATTGTACTTACCCCTACTGTCTGTCTCCCTAGAGAAAGAATAGATACTCCCCTACCCTCTACAACTTCTATTGTAGCATGCATTCTACTAACGGCGGACATTTTTCAGTGATGCCACATTAAACCACTTTATTCAAAACCAACAATTAAAGAATACATGCAATAGATAATAATTAAAACTTATTTTAAATTCATTTTACTTGATTTAAAACAAAATAGTCGAAAAATAATGTAATATTTACGTGAAATTGTAATTATTAGGAAAAATAAAAAAAATAACGTCACCAATGTACCGTTAGGGCACCTAGCTACCCAAGGAATGATAAGAACTGTTGTATCCTCCCTCTAATAGTTTAGTCTCTTTGCTTGAGGTATCCCCAGATAACCTTGAAAAGGTTTGACGCTTAAACCAACTAAGCCATCAGTAAACCCTTTTTTTAAGTAGCACCTAAAGAGATACATCATTTTCATTCCCAAATTCCAAATCTTTTAAGATTTCAAAATAGATTTCAACCTTTCTATTTCCTTTTTACAGCCCAGTGATACGACTTTATCTGAAAAACAATAGATTTGAGGGTAAAATATTGAAGGGGTTACCAGTAAAGGAATAGAAGTAATAAGATTTTATTACCCTAAACCAAAGTAATGCCTCTAAGGTTTTGAGCTACTTACTCACAAGGCTTTTTCCTCCCCTTTTTATACGGCTTTCTCATAACATTTGTCTGCATCCTCAGAGATAGATAGCTGTACATACATCTCTATTAAACCTCTCCTTCAATACTTTCAATGGCTTCCTTCTGATTTATTTTCATGAAGAAGTAAAATAAATATTTATAAATTTGTATTAATTAGTAATGTTCTATTTATAATCTTAAGGCATTCGCGAGAATTTTTTTTTAAAATACACTTAAATAAAAATATCTGAGGTCGAATGCAAAATATTAAACGATTAGGACGGCGCTTATTTTTTAATTTAAATTGTTAATATTATAATAATAATAATACTGCTCGTTTTAAGACCTTTCGGCCCTTCAGAGTATTCGCTCTGCGGGAACCACCTCGGGTGGGTCACATCTACTATGCTCGAAATTTCATGCATTGTGTATGATAAAGAATTACACGTATTTTGTATTTTTATGAAATGAAATAAATTATTATTATTATTTTAAAGTTTCCTACTATTTAGGCTTCATTGTTTAGGAATATTGCTTTTAAATTGTGTTGAATTATATATAGAAAGAAGTATGTCATAGATTTGTTTTCATAAATATCCTTAGAACCAAATATTTTTCCCCTCAAGTTTATTTCACACCTTTCTTAACGGAAGAATTTTACTAAAGACTTAAATGGAAATATGTCCATTTTTAAATATCAAATATATAAGACGCTTCAGTTCAAATTATAATTCTGCTGTGATCTGAAGTTACAGCAACTGATAAAGTCATTCTTTGAGAGCTGAAATGTTCTACATAAAACCCCAATTCTTTATTTTATAAACTAGATGATTAAAACGTGATTTAACATAAACATACTTAAAATTACCAAATAATCGTGATCATGGTTTTTAAAGTTCCATATTTGTGTTCCTCGTATGTTATAGGTAAAGTATTGTGTATTTATGTGTATTATGTGCCCAAAAAATACCCGAAACTGGTAATTCATCATATGTGTTGTGTTTGTAAAAATCGTAACTCTCAGCGTGTTTATATTAAAGAGTATAAACTTAGAGCAAAAATCAATCTTTAGTTCTATAGTTGTTCTTTCAGGAATACATTTCAATGACGTCATAAACCGTAATTTATTATGACTCAGCAGTTTCCAAAAATGAATATATCAGGGAAAAATTATGGGCTTGATTTGACCAATAGCACGTATTGGATCTTTTATGAGACCAGCATTGCGCTAAGTTTCATGTCATTATCAGCATTAGTCAAATTTTTATCGAATGACATATTAAAAAAGCGTAAAAATTTAGCACAATTATGAAATAAAAGGATACACTTGTGAATAAAAGTCCGAATCAGGACATGAAGTATTTTAGGTTGGTTATGCTACGTGTAACACCTAAGGTGGTATGCGAGTGCTGATCTCAACTTATTACGAATATAATACATTTATTAAATTTTGAACGTATTTAATACTTTTTCTTATAAAACTATAAGAAAAAAATAACAGTATGATTATAGAGAAAGAGTTTCAAAAGAAGATTAACCAAGAGTTTTCATGTAATAAGGAAAATATTTTACTAAAGTTAACTGGGGAAATCTTAATGTCAGCTTAGTAAATCCTATTAATTATAAGCAAACACCAAACCTATGCCAAACTTGGTAGAAACTTATTTTAAAGTAATACTTATTTATTGTTCTAAAGTTGATATAATACTTTCATAACTCATACTAGGTAGGTAGAGAGAAATAATTATGTGTAACTTAAGCACTCAAGCAAAATATTAACGTGCAGGTTTAGGGTATCCCTGCCAAGTTGTAACAGCCAAATATAAGAAGAAATAAAGCAGATAAAAAGTTAGTAGTATCCCTACTTATGGGCCGTATATTTTCGCCTGTGTATGTGTGTGTGTCTAAGTGGTTTGTATGTATATGTTAGTAATATACATATTATCAGCATCAGTTCAAATTTTATTAAATCACTTGGGTACGTTTTTAAAAAATTGTAAAAAATAGGAACAAATACAATTAAGTTTAAAGTCGGTACAATTGTACTTATGTAATATATATACACCATTATTTATGTAATAAATATACACCATAAATATACTTCAGGAGCGCATGAAGTTGCTCTATTGCATGTGTTGCCTAAAGGAGGTAAGATGACCTCTTTGGAAAGTCTTGAGATCCTGAGACCATTTTTTTTATGAAATAAATATACACCATTATTTATGTAATAAATATACACCATTATTAATGTAATAATAACACCATTATAATGTAATAAATATACACCATATTTATGTAATAAATATACACCATTATTATGTAATAAATATACACCATAAATATACTTCAGGAGCGCATGAAGTTGCTCTATTGCATGTGTTGCCTAAAGGAGGTAAGATGACCTCTTTGGAAAGTCTTGAGATCCTGAGACCATTTTTTTTATGAAATAAATATACACCATTATTTATGTATAAATATCCATTATTAATGTAATAATATACACCATTATTAATGTAATAAATATACACCATTATTTATGTAATAAATATACACCATAAATATACTTCAGGAGCGCATGAAGTTGCTCTATTGCATGTGTTGCCTAAAGGAGGTAAGATGACCTCTTTGGAAAGTCTTGAGATCCTGAGACCATTTTTTTATGAAATAAATATACACCATTATTTATGTAATAAATATACACCATTATTAATGTAATAAATATACACCATTATTAATGTAATAAATATACACCATTATTAATGTAATAAATATACACCATTATTAATGTATAAATATACCATTATTAATGTAATAAATATACACCATTATTAATGTAATAAATATAACCATTATTAATGTAATAAATATACACCATTATAATGTAATAAATATTCACCATTATTTATGTAATAAATAAGTACACCAAGTTTCGTTTCAATATGACAAATATATCTATGATCATAAAAGTTGAGCAGAATTGAGCGTGTTCAGTGCTGCATGGGTGACCACTGAGAATAAAACGAATGTATTTACTATCTGAGGACGAGCGAAGCGAGTTCGAAGAGGTGATGCAGCAGTCATTTGACGAATAGTATATTCTGAGGACAAGCGAAACGAGTCCGATGTGAAGAGGAAAAGTTCCGAGGTACCCTGTACCAGACTTTTTGCAATTAAATTAGTATTTACAAAAGCTTTGTAACTAAACTGTTTTTTATAAACAGATAAAGCGTGGAGGAAAAATTTGTATTATGTATAAAAGAAAAAACCTATGTAACTATCTCCAACTAACATAAAAATATGTTTTTTACATCAGCAAACTTATCTTAACAAAAGTAAACTAACGAATTTCTTAAACTAATATTTCGCTTAAAGATTCTTTGCGAACCAAAAAATGATATCCAGGATAACTTGAAGCAACGCTCATTCTCATAATATAAAAATCATGTAATTTATAATAAATTACTGACAGTAAAGCAATACGATTTCCATCAAGCGTTCACCCACCTACATACTGTCCGCGTTTCATGCAGCTAAAACTTATTACATATAGATGTTTACATAGATATACAGTTTAATCCTTTTTTGGGGCTTACCTGAACACAAACATGTGTTCAGGTTTGTGGCCGCTTCGCAACCACATTGCTGTCCTGTAATATTTTATCATATTAATATTCTTTGTAAGTGGTCAAAGAAACACTACCACAATATTAGCAAATTTCCAAATGTATATAATACGACACACAGCTTAAATCTGTTGACAGCGTGGGAAAATAATGCAAGAAAGCCAATGAGGTTATTCCTGGATGTTAAACCACGCCTTCAATTCCAAATCAGGCCAACCTTATTGGTTCCTTAACACTATTTTCCCGCGCTGTCAACTGATTTCAGCCGTGTGACGTACTATTGTAAAAAACTTGTTTTTTCACTAACTTATGACAAAAGATAAAATCGTCACTAATGCTGATACATTTTTGACTTCACCACTTTGTTGGCCATATGTACTATAATATGTATGTAATGTTTCAGCTTGAAGCAATACGTTTTTTTTTAAATGTTTGCAAAGTCATTATAATGGGTTAATGACGTCATAAATATTTCATAAACAATGTGGTTCTGTACTTTTATATGATCGATTTTTGTACCACGTTTTATAACGACTCGAGAAAGCGTTCGAAAGTTATTATATGCATGTATGGACGAGTTCCAAGCAGTTGTTTCTGGTTCGCGTATAACCCTTGAAGAGTTCACGACAGAGGGTTGAAACATGGCACAAAAAAGCTTTAAACGAGTGTTATTGTTGTATTCTGATTGATCCTTAAAAGTACATTATAGAGATTTAAGTCATACAAGTTATTAAAAAAATATTAAATTTATACAACGTATTTTAGCAAATATAATCATACTAGATAAATATAAGAAAATTTTTACGTAATATAACAAACGCAGGTGGAAATCCGTTCGCTTGAAAAATGAAAATACTTTTCTCATAGCTTTATATTAAAAAGTTAGAGTTGGTTGTTTCTTTACAAGGTGTAAGTTTTCTTAGTGAGTTTGAAAAAGTTTAGAAAAGCCTTCCATTCAATAAGCATTAAGCCACATAGGATATTTTTATATACCATACCACAGCACCATATTCACAAATCGTGTTATAATAGAATTGAAATTTAGGGTTTGTACATAAAGCTGTTTATATGCTCTTTTTTAGCGCATATGCTCACCAGTAGAGTCTAATAAGGATCTCTACTAAACAATCAACTCCCTCTGGTAATAAATACGAGTTACGGTAATTGTAAGTCGAAACTATTGCCGGATAGCTCAAGAAATATCTACCGAGCAAGGCTTAACACAGGTGAATTTACACAAGTGGTTCGTACATTAATGGTCTTGTATAAAGACGATTTAACATTAAGAAAATATATCTTTTTGGGCCTAAACAGATTAAGGTGTTTTATTCAGGGTCTTTAGCGAGCGAGAACAACATTAAGAGAGAAACATCAGCTATTAGTGATCTGGCTAAATTTCTCATAACCAATTTTATTCAAAGCCAAAAGTCAAACTCTACTTGTCTGCAGACTTTGAGAGCTTGTACGGTTATCGAGTATTTCCAAGTATGCTTACATTTAAACGATTCAAATAAAAATCTATCCACAAATTTTAGCAGTTTGTCATTATAATTATGTATTTTTTTTAATAAAGAAAATATTATAAAAAATAGTAATACTAAATTTGACTACCAAAAAGATACATGGAACATTATAAAATCCAATAAACACTTATATTTTACAATAATACCGTTTAAACTAAACGGGTATTACTGGATAACCCGCTGTACTCCAAGTCAGACATTCTTTAATATTTAATTGAATTGAATTTTATTCATTTATTTGCACTATATAGCAATTTTAGATGAACATCTTAGTTGTCTGCAACATTAAATTTTATGTAATAAACATAAAATTACACATTAATACATTGATACATTTAAATTTATAATATTACGTACACTTTAATAATTACCACATACATTTTTTATATTCAAATCTAATAAGACATTTTGAATTTGCATTTGTGTTTGAAAATATCGGATACAGGGTAGTTCGGAACTTTTCCTCATTGCATCGGATTCGCTACGCTCGTCCTCCTAGCTTTGGACTCGCTTCACTCGTCCTCAAAATATATAAGTCGTTAAACTTATACAGCACCACGTCTTAGGACTTGCTTCGCTCATCCTCAGAGAGTTAATAGGTACGTTCCATTCCAAGCGGTCACCCATCCACGCACAGAACACGCTTGACGCTGCTTAACTTTTATGATACACAAAAAAACATATTAAATACTTGTCATATTCAAACGAAACTTGGTACACTTATTTATAACGTCAAGGAACTTGTACCAACCTTCAAGTCAATTGGAATATTTTCCGATTGTTTACAATTTCTTGAAAAACGTATACAAGTCATTCGATAAATATTAAACTAATGCTGATAATAAGATGAAACTTAATACATATCTTAGTCTTATACATGGCTACGTGCATGCTAAATTTCATTTGAGTCGCATCATTTTTCCGCGTTTTTTCGAAATTTTTGCTAAATCATTGTTGCGGGTTAATGACGTCATAAACAAATTATTTTCCGAATATCACTATTACAGAACTAGACTTTTTTTTACAAATGTTCAACCCTCTAGCATAAATACACTGGGAGCTATGATGATAACAGACACACACACACACCACATACATATAGACAACTTTGCAAAAACCACTTAAGGAGGCCTTAAAAACGTCTGAAACGGATAATTCCGGTAACATCCCGGTTTTGGATTTTTTTTGCAAAAATTATACTTTTCCTATATTACGGTATAAATAAGGAAAAGTAATAAAATATATTTCATAAAAATATGTAGCAATTGTTGTTCCTCTTTTATTCTTATAATAATTCTGTTCAACATAAAAGTATTTCATACCTATGTTCCACAAACAAGTCTAAATTTTATCTAAAATGTCCATTTTTGTATTAAAAGTGTAGAATTTCAATTTACATATATATAGTTACAGAATTATTATTTCATAAAAATAACAAAGCATGTTTCATTTGTTTGTTTAAAAGAACTTACATTACTTGTCACATTCAGGTTTAATTTTTAAATAAACATCTACGTGAAAGAGGTTCGCTGATTCCCCCCCCCCCCATTTAAAAATTATTTAAATAAATGTTTTATAAAGCGTCACAAAACTTAATTAAAAATCAAGTGATATTACGCCGGTCCCACTATAGTGGGACACACGGCTAAATTCAGTTGACACCATGGAAAATAATGCCAGAGATCAAATGAGGTTACTCCTGGAAGTTAAACCTTTTTCTATCGGACCAACTTCATTGGTTCCTTAACACTATTTTCCCGCGCTTTCAACTGATTTTAGCCATGTGTTGAACTATAGGCTAGTCGTCAGAATAATAGTAATCGAATGTATAGGTAGTTGCAATCCAAGATTAATAATATCTTCGAAACGCATTACGAAAACAACATTTTTTTAATACTCATGATAATTTTTTATTAATTTTATTCTTTCATCGAATATAAGACTTTTATTTTTGAATTATATATTTTATAAATTTGATATTTCGGGGTAAAAAACAATTTTCGACAGATGTAAATAAACTTTAGGTTTTTCCACCCATAAATAAAATATGAAAGATCAATAACTATAAAATATTGGCTCTTAACGATTATCGCGTTCTAGTTATAAGTCGTAAGTTAAAAGCATAAAAGTAATGTGGCGTCAAAATTTAAAAATTTAGAAGAATATTTAAATATTCATTTAATTTAATAAATTCTAATATATTAAAAAATTTGGGTTGAATTTTATTTAATTGGTCAAATTTTAGATTTTTCACAATTGTTTAACGACTGATGACTCAGCAAAATAGATAATGGATGCCTTGTATTTCTTAACAACTTCGGCCTAAGACTAAGTAACTTCGACAACTACACTTTTAACTGTTTTGTGTCAAGTTTCAACTCTCTAGCATGACACAAATGTTGATTGCGACATTTGTCACAATCAGCCTAAGCAAACAGAATGACGATAACCGCTTAAAATATGATAAAAGTGCCTAAATCAAAATGATTTTTCCCAAACAGTTTCGGACTTTTCCTCACCTACGATAAGTGGGTGAGGAAAAGTTAAAAATGCGAATTGTTTCTTTTTTAAATCCGCTATACTTTTAAGAATCGAGGATCCAGTCAATGTAAAGATTTGAATTTGACAGCTCAGCTTGAGAGCTCAATTTGACCTCTAATTTTTTTTTAAGTTGAGCAAAAATACTGGATACTCTTCAGTATCTAGGTCCTACCACGCAAGTGATTTTAACAACATTATTTGAAAATTCGATGAAAAATCTAGCGAGTTCCATTAAGCAACGCGAACCTGGTTTAAATGAGACTAATAATCCAAATTAAGCTAAATAATGGTTGATTGTAACAAAGCAGTAGATTGGATCGCGTGTTAATAGGCAATAACAGCTAAGTCACGAGGTAAGGCATTGATAAAGATAAAAACTTAACAAAACAACCAGACGCCAAGAACTTGTATTTATAGTCTGTCCTCACTAATTAACTCTAAATTCGACTTTTCACACCCCAGACGATTTCAGATATAGTGTATTGTGTTTACGACGACTTTCTAATTTTTAGTCCATCGATTTTAGACGCTTTTTCGACTTCAAAATGTTCAGTTTAATTTTCAATCTTATTTAGAATTAGTTACTTAGAATTAGATTTTCAGCAACAAATTTTCGAGAGGCAACTAGAATGTAGCATGGGAACTGTTTCATCATTCGACATACAGTTATTTAACGCACCTTAATTACGTTTTCGAAAAGTTAGGTGCAAGTTCAATTAGCTCTAAATTAGTAAACCTACCTACTGAGAGACATTTTTAAAAAAAATAAAATTTTATTTGATAAAATAAAATAATAACTAATAACATAATTGGCGGTAAAGTATGTCGTTGTTTAAGCATATGATAGCCTCGGTGGCTCCACTAGCATAACCGCTACCACCCTGATATATCTAACTCATAATGACAACAGAACACGATATTAGATATAAAGATATATAGACATATGATATAAAACACGACAGCACAGAAACAAGGAACTTTAATAATAGAGAAGGACTTTATTATACCTTATTATAATAGGTCCATAATGTATATATAATCCATATATATATATATATATATATATATATATATATATATATATATATATATATATATATATATATATATATATAAATGCGTTTATAAAGCATAACATTTCAAGAAAAATTACATTTATTTTTAACTACATTTACTCTTGTAGAAACCAAAACTCACAAGATTCTGTAAAACCAGCAAAAAAGCAGAGGCTATTAAAAGCAGGGAAATATTACAATTATAATTACACAATTATAGCAAATAAATTATAATTACATCATTTCCATTAAGGGTTCTAAACCATTGTAGGATTCCCTGAGGTTTTAACCGCACTCATCCTTTTACATATAATTTTATCCTGATGTATCAAAATTTACCACATACCTATCTAAAATACATCCCACATATAATTAGCATTTAAATATTTAAGGTATATCATTATTCACAAACACGATTAGGATTACATTACAGTAATCATCTGAATAATTAACAATATTTAACTTTAATAAACATAACCATACATTATTTTAAAGTAATTTATGATAAGCATTAAAGAAACAAGGGAAGTAATAAAAATAATTATAATGCATAAAAACATTTATGATTTATTACACTGGAATGTTACACTCCGTGGCCTTTTAGTTCATTTTCTATTTATTAGGTAATGCGAGTTATTTTAACACGATACAAAAGACATAAAAACACTGATAAGAGAGAAAAATACAAAAGAGAGGTATAAATGAAGAGCGAAACGAAACAACCTGCCATTAATATAAACTTGGATTAAACCTGAATTGAAAATTACAAAAATTAAACAAATAGAATAAAACTTTAAAATAAAGCTTTCACGCTATGAGTTTTTCAAGTGTTCCAACCATTGTCATAAATACTTAAAACTTAGTTAATAGTTGTATAAACTAATAATTAGGATAAGTATCAACAAGAATTTCTAAAATATAAAGTATAAATCTGTTAAGTATAATAACAGTTTAACATGAAGACGTTTGTTAAGAAATATGGAAGTCTATATAAATAATATATATATATAATATATAATATATATATATATATTAATATTATATATAATATATTATGTTAGAAATGTACAAGTTATCCTTGTGTATCAAAGTGCACTTGCAGTTTTGTGAAACGGCCCCTGATCTTCCAACACTCATATATGTATATATATATATATAATATATATATATAATATATATGTATGTATTATTATTTTTTTTATTTATTTTATTTACATATATTGTTTTTGAACATCGATTTCCAATTCCATCATTAACTACTTATTGTTTTAGTTAGACAATTGGTAAATATCTTTTGTTTATCTCATTTAGAAAATTGTTTTGACAAAAATAATGGTATAAATTTTGAACTTATCATGCCCGTTTAAAGACACTGCTTTAATTAATTTTATTTCAACACAAATTAGTAAAACATAAAGTATGGTCCAACACACAAGTATAAAAAAAATTAAATTAGGATATAAAGAATAAACAGCATACGTTTTAATGAGCCTCATACTTAAAAAGAAAAACAAAAAAACCTTTGAGGGCGCAATCAATTTTTACTTTCCACACATACTAACTTAGGTATACAAGAAAGTATTCGTCATGATGTGTATGTGTGTGTGATACGTATAATTATGTTATCAACCAATATGTTAACGCTAGAAAAAGAGAGAGAGGGGAAAGTAAAAATAAATATATTTATCTACTCCTTGTATTGTAAGTTTTACTTGCAGTCTTGTTATCTTACACTGTAAATTTACTTTTACTCACTAGGGAGGAAAAGTGAAAGTGTTGCCAACTTGACAGAATTTTTTAGTAAAATTTTTAGGAATTTTAGGAAATTTTTAGGATTTTTTTCGGTGTTATGTTGGTACTACGGGTAGAATATACAATATACACACGCTAATGTTTAAATTACAAATATAGTATTACACATTATTCTATTGACAGCTTACAATAAAATAATGTGAAGATAGTGGCTTCATCAGAGTAATTGACATGGTAAGAATAAACTAAACAAACATATTAACTAATATATTAATAGTTGTTAGTATTAGTTGTATAGTCGTAGATAAAATTTAATATGCAACAAGGGATGAAAGTTTTCAGCTCTAATATGATCTTCCTCGTCAACCCTCGGGTGCCAAAATCCCTTGGCAAGCCTTGGGAGCAAACTAGTTTATCTCCCTCGGCCTACCGACCTCGTGAGCTAATGAAGTTTCCTCCTTCGGCGCTGCCTTAGGAAGAAACTTTAACTTGAGCTGTAAAACTTAATTTCATCCCTTGTTGCATAAATAACTATTCTTCCTGCGATTATAAAAATTATTAAAAAGTAATGGGGTGGGAATATTATGATTGAAATATTAAACAAGCGGGAAGAGTGGGGTTTTAATAATAATGTGGTAGACATAAACAAAAATACAAGAAAAGAATAATCTAGATAAGCCTGGATCGCCCGTGGGTAGTGGTTAAGGTACGCGCCAATACATAGAATGAATAGACTCAAACTTCTGAGTTTATTTAGCCATGGGTTCAATCCCAGCACGGGGCTGTGGGATTTTTTATGAGAGGGATGAAAATTCTGCGTACCACGTCCTTCAGAAGGGACGTAAAGCCGGTGGTCTCGATCCTGTGCGTTGTCAGGTACTCGTTAAATATCCCTTACCCTAAATGAAACTGGGTATAGGCAAAATTTAGGACCCTCATAGTAGATTCATATAATACTAAAGTGTCTGCCTTGTAGTTTAAAGTGTATAGGGTTTGTTTAACAGTGAGGGCACGTGTTGTTCCTAATTCACTAGACTATATGATTCAGTGAAATTATATATGATGCTTGAAAAAGCATGAGAGGGACCATAAAATTCACGGCTCTTCTGTCTATAAGATGAAAATACCTACACTTAAAATAAAAGGAGTAGAACACTATTCTAGAAGGTGACAAAAAGGCCTAACAACGTGGCCTACTTGCTTGTAGTTACTACCACTCCCCCATATTACTACTACTACTACTAGGTAAGCCGTGTGCATGAAGATAATACATATTACACCGAAAGGGGGAGTGCCTTGATTTTGAAGAGGGGGGTGTAGAGAAGGATGATCGAACGAAATTTCCACCATTATACAAACAAGAATAGTCTTTTTATATAGCAAGAGATTGGTGTGGCCTAGGGGAGGAGTGAGAACCCTGCCTAGAGATTGTTTACATCTCTAGAAAATACGAATGAAATATTACCGCAAAGAAGAAAAATAACAAATGCCATAAAATGTAATAGTAAATAAAATTTCAATTTATTGCTAATTCTTATACAACATTATAATAACCAAAAAAACTGGGCTGCCGAGTATGACTGCATAGCACAGGTATTTAATGAAACCATGAGGAATGTATCCTAAACGTCCCGAGGTGCCCATTACCAGATTTTTTAAAACTTTGTTCAAGAATAGACTTAAATAAATAACAATTTAATAGCTCCATTTAAACCTAGAATAATTTTAAATAGCAATGAAAGAAACGGGATATAAAATATAGAGATCTCTATCTAGCAACTTATAGCAATTAGAGGTCCTGACTTGTTTTATTTTGAGATGATAAAAAGTTTATAAAAAAAGGAATAAAAGTGCATCTTTTAACTGTTTCATCGTTATTTAAGTTAAACAAGCATAAACTTATCACAAGTATGAAAGTACAACATAAGTCTTGCTAAAAAGGATGTAAGACAAAGATAATATAGTTAATTAAATGAAGAAGGAAGTAACGAAAAATCAACGAGTACGTCTCTCTTTAATTTGGACAGAAATAATTAACAAAATACATTTCCCTCGTAACAAAGCAAAAATTACTCATTTCAAACTTTTGCCCTTAAAGAATTTTTAACGAATGATATTTTTCGAAGAGAAAAACATACTTTTTTTTATTTTTCGAGGTATTTTTACCTTCAAGTGCTAGATTATCATTATCTTCACATGCTGCTATAAAAAAATATACCTTACAGCCTGCAGTGTTTCGTACTTTTCCTCATTTATACCGTAGGTATATATTGTGTTTGGGAAAAATCGAAACCGGAACGTCACCAAAATTATAGGTGTTTTAAAGGCCTCCTAAGTGGTTTTCACAAAGTTGTCTGTGAAAAACTGAATACTGAAGAGTTGAAACGAAATACAAAAATAAATCTTTGCGTCTAGTTATGGTTACCGAAAATATTTTTATGACGTAATCAACCCGCAATAATGACTTATCAAAAATTTCGAAAATTTATAAAACACGGAAAAAATTGTCGACCGGTTTGAGATTTGACACGTAAGCAGTCATATTAAGACATATGCATTAAAATATGTGCTAAGTTTTATCACATTATCAGCATTAGTTTAATTTTTATCGAATGATTTGGGTACGTTTTTTATCGAATGATTTGGGCACGTTTTTTAAAAAATTGTAATAAATCGGAAAATAATCTAACTAACCTGAAATTTAGTACAAGTGTATCCCTTTACGTAGTAAATTAGTATACTAAGTATAATAAGTTTCGTTTCAATGTGGCAAATATATGTACGGGTTTTGCTGAATCACAAAAGCAGCATCGAGCGAGGTCAGCGCCTGGATGGGAGACCGCTGGGAATAAAACTAATCTAAGTACTATGAGAGGACGAGCGAAGTGAGTCTAAAGACGTTGTGGAATATAAATTTGGTGAATTGTATATTCTAAGGACGAGCGAAGCAAGTCCGAAGTAGGGTGGATAAGCATAGCTAATCTGACGTGGTAAGGAAAAGTTTTAAGGTATCTTGTGCTCGATTTTCTTAATCTTTATTGAGGAATTGTTTTTCAAGAGTCACCCAAAAACTCGTCAATTTGCCTTTTAAAAAGTATTAATTTTTATATTTCTTCATAAAAACTTACACAATTTAGTGGTTAACAACATAAACTTAACATCAATGTGTTTTATTTACAGGTGTTATCAGTGTGGCAGCAGTATGAAAAAGTGCGTAAGAAAAGAGGATTGACATCAACATTTCCTGATCCATTGTTTCCGAAACAGTGGTACTTGGTAAGTAACATAATGTTAATGTAGTAATAGTATGGGTGAAAGGGAGGAACACGTATTGATTCATCGGGTAAGTAAGCCAATTTGCCATAGCCAGCAAAAATAACCACAAGAAACATATTAAACATATGGGAATTACAACATTATGAAACATAACTAAGAAGTCAATACTTTAGTATATTTCAATTTATATAAATATGTTGTTTTATTTAACATTATTTAAACAGTCGATATTTGTTCGACATGTATTTTTCTCTTTTAGTTTCCTATTTAATTAAAATTCCCTTTCTTTTATATTTACTTTTCTTCATTTATACGATAGGTATAGGTATATAGGATAAGTATTGTATGTCACTGCGATGACATAACTAATCTTCCTTACCGTAAATTACAGTTTTATATTACTTATCCTAACTTACTACTCAAGGTATTAATAGGAAAAGTATTGTAATATATGTTTTAGATGATTATAAGACGTTTTAAAACGTTGTCATAATAATGCCTGTCTATGATAGAAATTTATAAGGTGATTCAATTCGATGTAAACAAACCAAACGCATTCCGAGGTTATAACCTGACGTTTTTATGAATGACGCGTGACGTCATTGCAGAAATCGGTATAGGCGGTCAACATAGAACATTTACTATTTATTCCTGCAATGACGTCAATGCCGGACAATAACCTACCCATAGATAAACAATATTAACATAGATGGTTCACTCCCGAGTGTAGTAGGAACACTCAATTGACAAGTTTTTGTTTATGATTTAAGTTGGGGGCCTCATCACTAGAGTCTTGAAGAGCACTAGTTGTAAAAATCAATTTGCTCTATTCTCTACTAGACTGTGCTGTAGTATTTTTAAATTCAAACAGGTGTCAATCGTTTTGTAAAAAAAATAAAAGTAAACAAAGATCTATGGTATGCTGTAGTATTCGCGATGTATTTTTGTTTTTTAAAACTTGGGGGCCTCATTACGCGAAGCAGCACCATTGTTTTCTTCAAAAATTACAATAATTCATTTTCAGTGTTTTAGACTTAGATTTAAATTTGCTATCTGAATATAACATATCGGGTTGGCGCAAATGGATAAGTAAAGGAAACAAACAAAAAATGAAACTCTGACATAAGAGGTTCAAATCCAAGGGGGGACGACAGTATGGGTGAGAGTGAGAAATTAAATTTTTCACTTTTTACTCATTTATACGAAATTCTTATAGAGCTTTCTTGGGATCACTCATCCATCGACTCCTCATCATTCTAGCGCTGAAAAGCGGATGGAAAGACTTGATCACCCTCAACAGCTCCTTGTTTGGTTGAATAAAAATAAAATAAAATTTCAGAAATAAAATTCAGAAATAAAATTTCTGACAGTTTCACGCTTCCATCACTAGATTGTACTACTTGAGCCTCCTGCATCCCATCAATTATTTTTTTTTAAATCTTTGAGTGAACCATCTATGTTAATATGGTTTATCTATGAACCTACCTAACATGTCAAAAAATTTTGATTTCATTCATAAAAATCCTCCAATTGAATCGCCTTATAAATTCTATCAGCTTGAGTATGTGAGAGTTAATGTGTTTATACGTCACGCATATCTCGTAACGAACAGCTGAAACTTCGGAAAAGCCAATCATTATGTGTATTGTGTCGTCAGGAAAATAAAAACTTTTAGGATTTGTTAACCCATTTTGAAAATTGACCAATGGAATTGAAATTCGACACAACTAGAGGTACAATTATACCTCCATAAATCAATAATTTCCAGATCCAGTTTTTATTACCAGATTCTGACATTTTTCAATTTTTTTTTCATTAAGAAATTTATTATATTCATAAGAAATCTGACTAAATAATCTTACTTAGTTATCGGTGAACATAAATATTGCATGATGCGATAAATAATATTATTATATAACCTCAAGTTTGTTTACATCTGTAATTTTTATGTCACCGCCAAATTCAAATATTTAAGGAATGAAACAATATTATTGTAACTAAATATAGAATATAATAGTAAAAATAATAACGAATACATTAGTTAAATTTTTATCAAATGACATTGATACGTTTTTTAAAATAATCATTAGACACGTATATCTATGATTGTTGGATCATAAAAATTAAGCAGCATTGAGCGTGATCAATGATGTATGGGTGACCGCTGAGATATATACGGATGCATTTACTATCTAAGGACGAGCGAAGTAAGTCCGAAAACGTGATGCAGTATAATTTTGGCGGATTGTATATTCTGAGGACGACCGAAGCGAGACCTAAGCAAAGAGGATGAGCGTAGCGAATCCGATGTGATTCGCTACGCTACTGATTTGAGAAAATGTTCCGAGGTACCCCGTACCCGATTTTTTTAAATAAGCTAACTAACATTTGCTTTGAGTAATTAATGGTTTTTCGACTCTTTATCCTTCAAAGAGTTAAAAGAGCTCAACTCTCTTTATATAGCTTTACCCAGGGAATATAACCCGGCGGGACAAGTTAATTAGTTAACCTGAGCTTTTCACGGAGGGTCAACATGGTATAATTAAATTTTCTTGTGGCAGAAAACTCCCTTAAAACTTACACTAAAAAGTCGACTTTTTTAAACTTAGGTGTTCTCTACTTTTTCTCTTATGAAAAACAAATGCAATTAAAACCCACTGTTTATTTTTAGACAAGTGTTGGCTCTTTGTTTTATTTTTATAGTTAGCAATAAACTAAAGAATTAAAATAATAGAGAAAGAATTAACTATAAAAAAATAAAGAATAGTATTAAAAATAACAATATAAGTATCATCTATTAAGGTAGATGTTAAATATACTTCTACAAATACCATCTATTAAGACATTATGTTTAATAATACTAAAAAACTATCTATTAGAGAGAAATCAATGATAAGTAAAAATACATGTTCGATACTTCTACTAATACCATCCATTAAGGGATAATGTTCGATACTTCTACTAATATCATCCATTAAGGGATAATCTCGATACTTCTACTAATACCATCCTTTAAGGGATAATGTTCGTTACTTCTACTAAGCCAACCATTAATGGATATGTTTCGATACTTCTACTAATATCAATCCATTGATTACTTCTACTTACATCCATTAAGGGTAATATTCGATACTTCTACATAGTATTAGGATAATGTTCGATACTTCTACTAATACCACCATTAAGGATAATGTCGATACTTTACTAATACCATCCATTAAGGATAAAGTTCGTTACTTTAACTAATCCAACCATTAAGGGATAATGTTCGATACTTCTCTAATACCATCCATAAGGGATAATGTTCGTTACTTCTACTAATGCCAACCATTAAGGGATAATGTTCGATACTTCTACTAATACCATGCATTAAGGATAATGTTCGATACTTCTAAAACATCCATTAAGGATAATTCGATACTAATACCTCCATTAGGGATAATATCGTTACTTCTACCTAATGCCATCCATTAAGGGATAATGTTTGACTCTACTAATACACCATTAAGGGATATATTCGATACTTCTACTAATACCATCCATTAAGGGATAATGTTCGATACTTTTACTAGTAGCATCAAAAATTATTTTTCTGTAAGCACAACTAGGATCAAAGATTTATTTACGCGCCTAGTTCCAAGTCTTAAGCATAAACAACAAGAGATAAATAGACAGACAACTTAGTAAAAACAATTCAGGGGGTTTTAAAATCAACTACAAACTTTTATTAAGTAGAAACCCCGGTTTCAATTTTTTTTAAGTGCAAACACATTTCTTTTCTTACATAGTTTCAGTATATATCAGAAAAGTATAAAACGTCTTATAGGTTAAAAAAAACTTGGACTGGTCATACAAAGCTACTAAATTAACTTATTTTGTAATAAGTTACCATAAGAAAGTATCAAGAAGAAACGTTTTCCAAATTTAATGTGACAGATTGAGGGTCGCAGCACTTTGAACAACCCTTTTGGATTCTAACTATATTAAAGGGGAAGAATAAGTTTTTGGTCCTGCAAACTCCAGTATCTCTCCTAAAATAATAAATATTTTATTGAGGGCCCGAAACCCTGATCTTTGCTATTCGTTTTTCTGCTATTGGATTTCCAATTCTATTTTCTTCGATATGTCAAGTTAGTTACCCCATCTGATGGAACAGTGTAATGAAAATTGCAAACTTCCATTTTTATTCCTTTATTTTTGTTTTTCGTCCTTTGTTTTTATAGTTTATGTTATTTATCAAATGTATTTTGCTCATTACTCAATTTATTCAAAGCAATTATATTTTGCTTCTTCAAAGCATTTTAACAAATATTACAATCTCTTATTACATGTCCACGTTTCAGCACCTAGAGAGGTCGAAGTATACGACCTTACAGTGGTGACCACCTTGTCTTATTAGAAAGTTGAGAGGAAAAGTACCATAGTACCCCGTACCTATTTTCAGCGTAATTTCTTAAGAGAGTGACTCTTATGAATTTTTTGCGAGACGTAAGTGGAGGAGGGAGTAGGAAAGAGCCATTTCGATACAATATATATTAGAAAACCTACTAGGGCTGATATATATTAACTACCTACTGGGGCTGTCCATAGACATAGGATTTTTAAACTCACGTTAAATGGAGACCAATCAATCATAAAAAAATAAATAATTACATTAAACTGGAATTAAACCACTGACTGGTTTCAATGAAAACCATTTATGTCTAAAATGGTATAAATAATAATATTTATGTCAAATAATACTTTTTGTGTTCTAAAATAATAGGCGTTTATTGAATTGGTCAATTCATAGCCTATTTTGTCAAGAATATTTTTGTATTTTCATTAAAAGTCAAAACACGCGATTTAAGAATTCCATTTTTGATCGACCACTTATTGGTCGTAACCACTTTAATAGGAACAAGGAACTTACCAAGCAATTATAATAGCTTATAATTTAATGTCCATCCGGCTTGAAAATCGCCGGATGGACAAAACACCTTAAAGAATTTTTTACTGTTTCAGCTGTCCTCAAATAAATAATTAATGATTTGTTGTTTTATAAATAAAATATATGCCGAGCGAAGCTCGGGTATCACTGCTAGTTTTTAATAATTTTATTTAAAAATAATACAGAATAATTTACAATATCATCATATAAGATTGCTACAAAATATTTAATAGATCTCTTTACACTATTAATGATTGAACACTAAAATTATGCTTATAAGTAAAATCTTGCTATCCACATAATATTAATGTTTACATTTAGTAACTTTATCTACATAACTTTAAATAAAAACTTTAAATACATTTCTTTTATCTATAAAACTTTAAATAAAATGGTTATAAAAAATAAATTAATAATAAAAGACCAAAAATACAAAATATAAATAAGATAGTTGATTAAGAAACATAAAACTGTATACACCAACAAAAAAGAAAAATCGAGTATGGGGTAACTTGGACTTTTCCCCACTAAATAGAACACGAACACACATAAGTTATTCGATAAAAATTGAACTAATGCTGATAATGAGATGATGCTCTTATATATAACTAAATGCGTGCTGATTCTTAATTCGATCGACATATTTTTCCGCGTTTTATGGGTTTTCGAAATTCTTACTGAGTTATTATTTTCGGTTAATGACGTAATAAAAATTATTTTCCGGATAGCAAAACTAAAGATTGATATTGTACATAGTTTTTCAACTCCCTATCACACTATCATTTCACACTATCACACATATAAACAAATGACTTTAAGGATACCATTAAAGATGTTTTAAAAAGATTGAAACAAATAATTAAGGTGGAATCCCAGTTTCGGATTTTTCGCAAACACAATACTTTTCCTATATACCTACTGTATTATTAGGGAAAAAGTAAAAACGCTCGCAAAAAGGCCCAAAAGTATAACCTCTTAGTTTTCATTTATAGATTAAACAAAATATTAAAAAAGTAATAAAAATATCATTTATATATCTAAGTCGGATCTTTAAGTTCAAACAAATACCAGAAGGCAAAAAGTCATGTTTTCTCTAAGCACAGGAAAAGTAAATACTAAATATAAGAATTAAGATACAGCATTATCTCGTGTATTCAAAGCAAATTGCCACGATTAGGATCCGGATAAAAGTAAACAATAAACATTATAATAAATGTAACCCTTAGACTATAACAAGTACAAGTACATGAACAATACACCAACCCTATACCTACACGACCTTTGTATAACATTACTATTTAAATTGCATCAGGAAAACCGTCCGTGAAAATACAGTTTTCCTTTTTTTCTGTAACCAGTTTCTTTATTACAACATGTTGGCTTTCTGGAGTTTGCTTAACTTCTTAGAACGAAACAACAGCGGACAAATTATTTCAGTTTAAATTGGTCTCATCACAAAATATAATATTAAATGTTTTTAATACACACAAATACAGATGTATATGTATATGTGTGTATAATATATATATATATATATATATATATATATATATATATATGTATGATCCATTTGTGCCACTTAAAATGGTCCAATTTAGCTCAAATTAGTCTCAATCGAAGCTTGCTGTCTACCTGAACATGAAATACATTGTTTTTACCGCTATAACTTGGTTATAAGTTTCGTTTCGATTTGAGAAAGCCTCAGATTTTATGTTCACAAACAAAACATTACACACACATACATACATACAAATTATATATATATATTATATATATATATATATATATATATATATATATATATTATATCAACTATCAATCTCACAGTTCCATCTTCAGAGCCAAACCAAGTAGTAACAAAATAAATTTTAATATTCTCACTATAGATATCTAAATACATTTTGAAGCTTGAAAATTATAGCTCCTTATAAATTGAAAGTCAATATTTGCTTGATAGCAGCCATTTATTTATTAATTAATTAAATTTTAAATTTCAAAATAAAATTCAGTCAAAAGGTTTTATCTCTAAAGAGGTGCATATGCAAGAAATTACAGTTTGATGAATAATTTTGACTTTTCCTCATAGGTATACAAGAAAAGTATTGTGTTAGCAAAAAGTTATTATTTTGGTAATTTAAAATTAAACATTTTATTTTTATTTAAAACATCAACTTTGTACAAAAATCAGTCTGTATGTGTAGTTGTTCTATCTAGAAAATAATATTTAGAGATTTGCCAAGGAAGTTTTCTGTCAGTATGTATGTGTGAGTCTGTTTTCGTCGAAGCCTAGTGTATTTATGCTAGAGAGTTAAAAATTTGTACAAACATCAGGCTGCCACTATAGTAGTGCTATTCGGAAAATAATTTGTTTGTGACGTCATAACCAATAAGTTTCATCTCATTATCAGCATTAGTTCAGTTTTTATCGAAGGATTTGTATGCGTTTTATAAAAAATAGTAAGAGATCATAAAATAATCCAATAGAGTTGAAATTCAATACAAGTGTATAACTTGACGAAAAAATAAGTACACCAAGTTTCTTCCAATGCGACAAGAATATCTATGATTTTTGTCAGATCATAAAAGTTAAGCAGCATCGAGCATATTCAGTACTTGGATGGGTGGATGCTGGGAATTAAACGTATTTACTATCTAAGGACGAGCGAAACGAGTCCGAAGACGTGTTGTAGTATAAATTGATCGACTTTTAAAGTTTATCAATTAAAAGGACGCGCGAAGCGACTCCGAAGTACGGAGGATGAGCGTAGCGAATCCGATGTGATGAAGAAAAGTTCCGAGGTACCCCGTACCCAATTTTTAAATTACTTTTTGCGAATTTAAAAAATACTGTCAAATTTATGGATTAATTTAGGTGAAATTTGTCGAAAACTGCAAATGAAAAACTGTTTAAATTTTAAGCCCGGAAACTATGTTCCAAGAAATTTATTTCTGGCTTATTATATAAGACAGAGATGATGTCTTTACAAATATAGTTAACATAAATGTAACATAATAGGCAAACATAATGTTAAAAAAAGTCAAAATACAAGCTAAAATTGACAAAATGGACTATATCTAAGAGAAAGTACATAAGATTTAAGTCCAGAATTATTTTCTGAGAGAGAAACACAATATATTTACAAAAAAAAATACATAGTGGGGCTGCTCATATACAATGAGTTGCTAAAACACACAGCGTACTAATCAATCACATTAAACATGACAATTAACAATGAAATAAGTAAAACTATATATATATTTGTGGCATAGCAAACAAGATTAAGGTTTCATTTTTACAAACATGTCAAACATAGAAATAATGTAAAAACATGGCGTAGCATAAATGGTTAGCATAGTGTTTAAGAATGTAAGGCGGCAACTAAAATAACACAGAATAAAACTACAAAGACCTATTTTTCCGATGTAATTAATCTTGAAATTGTTTAAAACATGTTTTATTTGAACTTTTTCCTAAAGTGAAAGTGAATTATAAAATATCAACACATAATAAAATAATAATAAATTCAGGGCAATTTATATAAAATATAAATATATTATTTAAATATAAAATTTTTGTTTCATGAAAAGCACTGAACTATTTTTATATTCGCATTCCTAACAATATTCCCTTTAATGTAAACAAAAAATGAAGTAAAAGGGGGCTTTTTTCTGAGCAAACAAAGCTTTTGAACATATAAAGGGCATTCGTAGACATCCTTCTAAAGTACATTTGCACATGTAAAGAACAAGTTATCATAAGAGAAATGTTTCAAAAAAAGTACAAGGATCAAACACAAAGGATGTCATAAATGAAAAAGCTAAAGGAGGAAATATTTGTGACGTCATAAAGTTCATATAAAAAGGATAGGAAAGCGCAAAAAGGAAGAGCCTTTTTCCCTACTTTCCTTGCTTAACTTTTTCTTTAGTGTATAAGTCAGAGAAATAAATATATAAGGTAATACCTGTAAATATAAAATTTAATTTATATACGTTCGTTGCAACGCAGTTAGTGTTCGTTTTAGGAGTTTTGATTTTCTAAAATAATACCAATGAAAAGCTAAATCAAGTATCTCCCAAGTAAGCTAAATCTTAACTACGTAAAGAAGTAAGCAAGATATACAAAATTAACTTTTTGCTTATGTAACGGTAGAAAGATCTGACGTAAAGAACTGTCGAAAGAATCTAATACTCATGCCACGTTGAAAATTATTAAGCTAAAGGCACTAAAATATACGTCCATTTTCAATTATCTATATATATAATATATATATATATATATATATATATATATATATAATATATATATATATATATAATATATATATATATATATATATATATATATCATTGAAGATAAATGTTCATTTTAAATACTTCATTTTAATCTGCTCTCATTTTGCCTCTATTAATAAGATAATAAAAAATATTATTAATAAATCTAAAATAAATTAATTAATTATAATATAATTAATGTAATTTAATTATATTAAAATTAATATTATATTATATATAATTATTAATTATTAATAAAATTAATACATGCACATAAGTGTGCATGTAAGTGTTAAAAATTTAAATTTAAAAATGCATATTTTACCTATTAAATAATAGTAATAATATGTTAAATATAAAAATAAGAAAATTAATAGAAATAATGAAATAGATTTAAAGGTATAAAAATATAGGAAAAATAGAGAAAAAAGAAGAAACCAATGTATTTTACTTACAAGTGCGAATGAAAGTAATCCAAGATTAAAAATATAAAAACCTGTATCAACCGATTTTTCCCATTTATGGGCACCACGGCTTAGCGCCGACTTTGCACAAATTTTTACTTATCTTTGTATGTTTAATTGTGTTATTATGTTTAAGTGCAGATAAATGGTTTATTTATTTATTTATTTAATATATAATAATTATAATATATATAATTAATTAATAAATAATCTATTAATAAAATAATTTCGAGTTCAAACTAAGGACTCGCCCGACAGGTCTATGAGAAACGCATTTTTGTAAAGTTAATATTCAAAATGAAACGTATTTATTCTAAAAATATCTGTATGTGAAATAAATGGCATAACATTTGTCTATATGAAAAATAATGTCGTCTGACAAGTTTCAAATCGAGTTATGTCCCTTAAGGTTATCTAGCTAGGTTGTTTAACCACCATTACACAGGTTTATCACTCACATACCGTCGGGTAAAAATGCCTCAATAGTGATGGTTAGAGAAATAATGTAAAGGATTTTTTTATTCAAGGGGTAAAATAAAATATCGAATTTATCATTAGAAATAATACGAAGTAACTGTATTCCACTAGCCTCTTAAAAATCCATTATGGACATAAAAACTGTGAAACGATAATAATGATAAAAATATTATGCCAAGTGTAACAGTTAAAAAAACGACTCGGTAGTGTAACGACTCTAAAAAATCATTGGTGAAAGGCAACTTAAACAAGCTCTAGTTATAATAAACATATTTTAGTGGGGATAGGGTACAACAAGTTGATCTTCCCTGGAGATCGCTACCTTGACTAATAGAACAAAAAGGCAAACGTAGAAAACCAACGCCGGATTTCAGAACATTCACTCTTTGCCATATGCCGTCTTGCGGAGTAAGGATCTATAGATATGACCGACAAAGGTGTGTGATTTGTGCAACACAGGTCAAACCGGAAGATGCATCACCAAATTTGCCGAACACTCCAAGTAAGTATGGAAACCATACTCCAAGTAAGCATGAAGCAGCTCTTTTAGACGTACTACCAAAAGGAGGTACGATGGCCTCTTCTAAAAATCCTTAAAAAACAAAGAGAAGCTAGAAGACAAGTTACTTATGGATAAGCAAACTTCCATAATAGATGACTATGATAATAGATGTCCAGCGGACTCCCATTGTAGATAATTGTAACTTGGTGAACCTCTATTCTGGTCACCCCAACCTTTTAACCTAATATGACGCTATCATCACATGATAATTGTTATTATAATTATTAAGTATATAGCATTAAAGTTAATTAATCATTGTTAACATACTTGTAATAATTATTAGTTCAGGGACCTCCTAAGATCATTCGACAGGCCCCTGGGAGTACTCGGACCACACTTTGCATAACTCTGAGTTATTTGATGAAACAGGGGAAATGGGGAAGGCGTCACGAGTAATGCATCGCTAACTAAATCGCCTAACGAAACTGTGGATAATTTACCAAAGGAGAGTCGTGAAGATGACGAGTCAGCCATGGATTGCAGTACCATATATTTATTAATAGGCAAATAAAACAAGCAGCTCTGTCTAGTTGGCAAGTTTAGCAAAATAACCAAAAATCCGGTAGATTTTATACAGCTTACCAGCCTGTAGTTGGTCAAGTTCTTTGGTTAAAGGGCAAGCTACAAGTAGATATTTTATAGTAACATTTACTATTCGAATTCGTATAAACCATGGTATCTGTAAATCTTATTTAAACAAAATAAAAACTAAAAAATGATCCAAACTGCATTTTTTGAAATACAGTCGAGTATATTGAACACATAATAATGAGCTGTTCTCGCTATTCAGTCGAGCGTGCTTTACTGTTAAATGAGCTACATGCTACAAAAAGTGTCGCTCAACCGTTTAACTATATCTCATTGTTATCTTCAAAGTCAATCAAAATTTACAAAAATAAACTTTTATGCTAGTAAACTAAAAATTAAAATTTAACTTAAACAAATATTATACGATATTAAATTATAAAATAAGAATAAAATAACAAATTAAAATTATATTAAAGTAATACGACTTTATCAAACATTTTACAAATATTATAAAAAGAATTTCTAAAGGTCCATAATAAAATACACAATTTCCATGCAAATGTTTTATTAAGATTGTAAAATTATTAATAATAACAATTAATAATGTTAAAATTTTTTTAACCAATATTTTTCTTTAATTTAAAATTTTCTATTACAATTTTTAACACAGATTTTAATAGTGTAGTCCAAATAGACCGCAATACCAAAACAAAAAAAAAAACAATACGCCTAGACCTCTTCAGTATATATATATATATATATATATATATATATATATATATATATATTATATATATATATAGTATATATTACTATAATATAGACAATAATATATACTTATAGATATAGAATACTGTAATATATACAATAATAACTGCATATAATATAAATACTTATTATTACAATGAAAGATTTTTTTTTATCGTTGTGACTATATTAAGTCGAAGCGAACAGGAAAGAGCTCGAGCGCAGTAGCATTATCCCATTTTTTGGGTGTAGTATTAGTTAAATACTATTTAGAAAAAACAGCATAATGTGTAAAAATTCGCCGTTACACTTCTTTCGATCGCCATGTTGGCCAAAAGTTCCAATTCTGGCGTAGTATTTCCAATGATTATTAAACACTTGATAGTAAATAATTAAAAAATCACTTTCCAAAAATAACAAAACTACATTAACAAAAACTTTTAATTATTTATTTGAAAGAAGTAAGAAGAACAAGGAAGGTAACACTATAACCTAGTAGTAAACTACTAGCGCCCACCTAGTGGACATTTTAGGGAACTTCAACAACGATAAAAAACTACAAAAATGTCGCAGATGGTAAAAAACAAATTTACTCAACTTTTTTTAAAGTGCCTAACTTACAGCCGCCCGAAAAGAAAAACTTCATCCTTATTTTACTTTCTTTACATTTACTGTCGGTAGGTGAAGTCTTTTAACGGCAGATGTATATTTAAAATGAGAGGGGGGAGATAGCCTTTTATGTTTTTTAATTGTTAGTACTCAACTGATGACTCTCTATTGTTGAAAGCTAGCTCTGCCAATAAATTTTATAATTAGTACTATATTTTAAATAAAACTAAAATAATTTTAATTTATTTGAAAAATAATGAGGACAATTAAATGAGTTAAAGGGTTTGGTTGAATGAGCATACATGGGTCATTGTTTTTTTTAACAAGTTCTTTATTCGCAAAAGAATACAATATTTAATTTGCGTAAACCGGAGCCATATTTTATTTATTGATTCAAGGTAATTTGTGCCTCTTTATCTTGTTTTAAACATAGCAATTTTAACACAATTAATATTCCTTAAATTGCGTCAGCCCACGTATTATTTGTAAGTGAACTGTTATTTTTAAACATTTTGAACTGTTGTTTGTTACAGAACGGAGGGGCTGACGATGGCTTGGATATGAACGTGGAACCAGTTTGGGCAAAAGGATACACCGGGAAAGGCATTGTTGTATCTATTTTAGACGATGGAATTCAGACCAATCATCCCGATCTTAAGCAAAATTACGTGAGTCGAAAGTTATATGATTACAAGTATATAAAACTTTATTTACAAACTTTAGGTCTCTTAAATAAAAACATGGATCCTCTGAACAGAAATATATATAAATAAAAAATGAAAATAGAGCTGTCCTTGGACTCGTCCCTTTTAACTTGTAAATTATATAAGGGGTCTTCGGCCCTTAGTTGCTCTGCTCCCCTTGACTTTTATCAGATTTTGCTAATGTTTTTTAGCCTTTTATGTTTTTTAACCATCTCGAGAAACCAAAAATAATTACTATTAAGTAGCTTTAACCATAAATAACCCTTGACTGAATAAAGCATTTATTCCTGATAGAAAAATCGGGTACGGGATACCTCGGAACTTTTCCTCATTACATCGGATTTGCTACGCTCATCCTTTCATTCCTTTTTCGCGTTTTACGATTTTTCATTAAAAAATATCTTCCGGATAGCCCAACTACACCTATAGATTAATGTTTGCACAAAGTTTAACTCTCTAGTATAACTACAATGAGAGCTTCGATCATAACAGACAGACACACACACATACAAATTTGAGAAAAACTACTCAGGAGGTCTTAAAAACACCTGAAATGGATGATTCAGGATTTTTTTGCAAATACAATACCTTTCCTATATAACCTACGATATAAATAAGGAAAAGCAAAAATCAATTAAATGATTTTTTACAATTTTTTAAAAAAGGTACACAATATATTTGATAAAAAATGTTGAATTAATGTTTTTGATCTAATGTTGACAATGATATGAAACTCGCCACATTTCTTCCGTATATATGACTAATAACTTTCAAATCATTTAAAACGTTTTTTCGCGTTTTTTTAAATTTTGAAAATTGTGCTGGGTAATTTTTGCCGGTTAATGATGTCGTAAAAAAATTACCATCCAGATAGCAAAACTAGACTTAAATATTGATTTGTGTACTTAGCTTCAACTCTCTAGCATAAATACATTGGGAGATACGATGATAACAGACGAACACACACAGACAACTTATCGTTTAACACATGGCTAAAATCAGTTGACAGCGTGGGAAAATAGTGATGGGGAACCAATGAGTATAGTCCGATTTGAAATAGAGGGCGTTGTTTAACATCCAGGGATAATCTCATTGGCTCCCTGGTATTATTTTCCCACGCTGTCAACTGATTTTAGCCGTGTGTTGCACTATAGTGCAAAACCACTCGTACGGTTTTAAAACATCTGAAACGAATAATTCAGGTAAAGTCCCGGTTTTTATTATATGCAAACACAATACTTTTCCTATACGCCTACATTTGAAATAAGGAAAAGTAATGACACATACTTCTTAATTTCTTAAATTATACAAAATATTGTATAATTTTGCCTTGCATTTACACCTAAGTTTATAATTTTGGTTTTATTTATGTGTAGATCTAAACTGTGAATAACTTTACCAAGGCATTATGGAGTTGCAATTTAATTTATGCAACACCTACACTTTTAGTTAATTTATTATGATAAAATATTATTACAGTAAAATGTTATAAGAGTAAATCGTAATTACTGTTTATTTTTAAACTTTTTTTTATTCGGTATCAAAATATCATGCTAGGAATTATTTCGCTACTATTATATAATTGTTTAACTAATACATTAGTTTAATTTATTTTATGAATTTCTTAGTTAATTATTATATTATTGATAATATTACTAAATAGTAAGTATTTATTTGTTATTATTTCAGGTATGTATTTATTCACATATCAGGTATGTGTTGGATGAATTATTGATATTGGCCCTTGTCATATTCGTAAACACAAAAAATATGGTTAATTTAATTTTTTTCTACTTGTTAATGAGGCTCCTCATTAACAAGTATAGACCACGTTAGGCTTGACGGAAGGTTACTTTCAAAAACAAGTGTCTTAAGGTTATAATTTCAAACGGTTAAAATAATTTTTTTGACTAATTAATAACGAAACAAGATTTAAGAATGTTTTGAGACGAAAATTTTACATCCTTTAAATAAGTCAAAATAGACGAGCTAAAAGTGATATTTGAGTGTTAAAACGAAAGATGGTCGTTTGTCTTTTTTAAAAGTTAAAAAGACAACTTTCGCAGTCTTTTTTAATAAATTTGTATCCTACAGTAATACTTTATTTTTAAAAGCAATAATTTTAAAAAGAAAATATTCTTGTTTAGCTCGTCGAAATCTATTAAAGTTTTGAAATTATTGCATTTATTATTAAATGTTGCTGGGCGCTAGGATGAAACAGCGTAAAAATTAATGAGATGATTATTAAAACTTCTTATGACATAATGAAGGCACAACAACTTTTTGTACTCCATAGCATTGTACTCATATTTATCACAAAATTACTAGTCAAATAAATTGCTTAAGGCATTACTGCCAAATAAAAATGCACTTAAAACAGACTACGGAAGTATAACTGGCTTGTTTATATCTCCCCAATTGACGATCCGTCGTTTAACACACTAGTATCACTTTTAACACAAATATTTTAACTCATTTTTATTAAAGCGATGTAAAAATTTCAACTCAAAACATTTTAAAGCCTTATTTCGACCTAAATTAGACGGGAAATATAAAAAACTAATATAAGAGTGTTGGAATCATAACTCAAAGACATGGATTTTAGAAAGTAACCTGTGACATCAGACTTAACCAAATCTATTTACTTAAATAATGCTAATCCTATCGGAATCGAATCCTAAAAAACGGAAACACTAATCCCTAGGTTCAAAATAGAATTTTAAAAGTTTTTAAAACACCCCAGATTTTGCCACATTTTTACCAAATTTACAAATGGTCAAATGGGAATTGAAATAACTAAGGATTTTCCGATTCAATGAACACCTGAGTTTGTTTTTATTTCAAACAAGGGGTGTGTGTAGAGAGTTCTAGTTGCCAAGCGTAACTCCATCAACAAACCAAGTTCAGACGCATTCTCATACCTCAACGATTTCGTGGAACTTTTTTCATCCTAAAGTTGATTTTACGTTTTGTACGAAAAAAGGGATAAAATAAATAAATAGAATCAACGTTTTAAAAAGGAAAGAGTATTTTTAATGATAAACGCTAATTAAATAACAATAAAGTTTTTTTTATAAATAAAAAAAATCAATCCATCATATTAAAAAATCGGGTACGGGGTACGTCGGAACTTTGTTTCAATATAACGGATTCACTACACTCATCCTATCTACTTCGGACTCGCTTCGCTTGTCCTCAGAATATACACTTCGTTAAATTTATGTCGCAACACGTCTTCGAACACGCTTGCTTGCTTTTAGATAGTAAATACATCTGTTTTATTCTCAGTGGTCACCCATCCATGCACTAACCACGCCCGATGATGCTTAACTTTTACATGCTACAAAAATCATGGATATACAAGTCGTATTGAAACGAAATTTGGTGTATTTATTTATTACGTAAAGTTATAGATTTGCATTTAATTTCAACTCATTATTTTACAATATTTTACAGTTTTTAAAAAACGTGCACAAGTCATTTGATGAAAATAGAACTGATGCTGATAATGATTTTATAATTTATAAATTATAAAATTGCTAAAATAGTAAAACATTATGATGTAATCATGTAATTTATAAATAAATAAAGTTATTATTATTAATAATGAAATTAACTTTAACTTTGTTAATAAACTTTAATAAACTTTGCACATATGTTAGTCTTATACATGAATACATGCAAGCCCTACATCATTTTTCCACGTTTCAAGCTTTTTCAACATTTTTGCCGAGTTATTATTGCGAG
This sequence comes from Microvelia longipes, assembly GCA_018340805.1. Taxonomy (NCBI): domain Eukaryota; kingdom Metazoa; phylum Arthropoda; class Insecta; order Hemiptera; family Veliidae; genus Microvelia; species Microvelia longipes. The sequence goes on from JACMZG010001913.1 coordinate 38,267,342, forward strand.
TTCAGGACGCCTTAAAAATATGATTTTTCCAGATAATACAACTAAGCCTATAAACTGATTTTTGTACAAAGTTTTAACTTTTTAGCATAAGTACACTGGGAGCTACGATGATAACTGACACACACACAGACAGTCAACTTTGTAAAAACCACTAAGGAGGCCTTAAAAACACATGAAACAAATAATTCCAGTATCACCCCGGTTTTGGATTTTTTCGCAAATACAATACTTTTCCTATATACCTACGGTATAAATGAGGAAAAGTAAAAAATATCAACAAAAAATCCTTTTCTTGTTGATTTAAACAAATGATTTAAAATTCGGGAACGGGGTACCCTTGATTATAAAATATCAAGTATTTTATTTTAAAAGAAGAACAAGCAATGACTTCAGTTTTGTTAGAACTTCAGCTTAAACACAGCAAGAATAATGCGTGATACACAGGACATGGCAAAAAACACTCTAGTATGTCGTAAAAATAACTGAAGACAAAATAATTTTAGATACAACTTGATCTATTTAAATTATACTTAATAAAACTAAATTTTAATTTTAACAATATTCCTCTTTAGTGTGATATATGAGAGAAATAAAACATTATCTTGTTTGAAATAAATACAACAACCACCATAAGCGCATTTTTTTTTATTAAAAATTAGCTGACACGGACTTGAACTCATTAGAGATTTCATTCCAACACGCAAAGTTTGATCAAACATTCATAATACGATATAAGTGCTATCAAATAGATAAAAACTTCCTTCAAATTTTTTTAACATAATAAGAAAAAAAAGGACAAAATATGGTGAACAAGACGGATGTATCCGTAATATTAAAGCTAAGATGTACGACTATAACCTTTCCCAGAAAAAAAAAACATTACAATAAAAACCTAAGAATAAAATAACAATAAAAACAACAATGGGAATAAAAATAACACAGTTCCAAACAATGACATTACAAAACTCGACATTTTGGTTTCTTTTTTACCAATAAAACCACTGACCTTAAAACTGAGACAATATAATTGCCTCAAATATCCCCCTGTATAATAAAATACAAAATGTATTGGAATAGGTCAAAATTACTTTTTTGTAAAATTTTACGAAATTTTTTTTTAGCAAGGTATTGGTAAATTTAACTTAATCAAATCATAAATAAAACAAGGACTGAAACAAAAGTTATGATGACCTTAGTGTAAGTTGACTATTTCTACGCAAATATTTTTCATTTTAGGAGATACTAAATTTAATTATTTTAATTTATTTTTAAAATAAAAAATTGTGACCACCTTGAAAAGTTGCATCATTCAAATAGGGAAAACGTAACACGAATACAAAATATTAAAATGCAGAGAAAATCAATAAAACAACACTTAAAATGAAATAGATAGATAATAAAAACGGATGTGGATATTTTTAATTAAAAAAAAAAACAATGGCAAAACTAAAACTATAAACATAAAACTGAATATTAAAACAAAAAATACAGGCAGTAGAAACATAAGGGAAATTTAATATCTAAAAATATTTGCATCCAACAGCAAGAGGTCGCCATAATTCTTGTCAGAGTAAATAATCTAACTAACTCAAAATGATGAGTCATGGTAAATGATAATTTAGAAGAGAAATTTAAATTTCTTGGGAGAAAATTAGAAATATAATTAAAATTACCAATACAATTAACGACGATTTTCGAGTTGTCATTGAAATTTAAATTGAATTAAATATCTTTACGATATTAATAACAAGGTATAAATATCCTAAGCATTGATAATCTATATCCATGCCATAACGTTAAAAGGAGAACGATTATTAAATAAATGATGGTTTAGAAAATTAATTAAATTAAGAAGATGAGAAATTATAAATTAAAACTACTAAACAGGAGCCTTAAAGTAAAACAAAAATACCTGTATTAATAGTGAGTTTCGCTGACGCATTTCCACGCTCTTCAGCAGCTCCCAGCCAATAAACGCATCGTTTCTATCTACAAAACAAGAAAACTATTTGAAAAGCCATTTTACACGCATGTGATTTTAGCTAATTTAAAATAAAAGTTTAATTTAAACGTAAATATTGGTGATTAAACTTTACTTAAAGCAATAATAAAACATATATCATTCGATACTACCGAGTTTTGCAAAACATGAATACTTAATACGATTTAATTGTGCGAGAGACACCTAGGAAATGTAATAAGCAAAATGATGAGATCTAGCATAGTAATGTGATTGTTACGTTTCCTAGGTGTCTTAATGACAATTATATTGTATAATAAAATTATTTATTTATATATCAAGGAATGTAAGGTGCATGCACAAATAAATAATAATTAATGCATATGGTACAAAATATGCCTACAGACCTAGGACATACTATGCAAGTAAGAATAAACATAAATAAGTGGACTAAAACAAACGATTGATAGTAAGAGACAAAGATAATTAAAAAATCAAATATAAGACTACAAAATATACACAGGAATGCATGAATAACTGGTCAGAAAAACTTAAGAATACATGCGAGTAAAAATAATAAATTAATTTAATCGACATGCTACATCGTAACAAAATGATATTAAATTTACAAAAATTAAATTTATGTTTTTAATGTATTTAGTTTTGAATCTCCGGTGATGTGTTGAGCACAAAAGCAATTATACTATTAAACTAAAATTAACATATATTGCATTTCGCATGTGAAAGCAGCTGCGAGTATTCTCAAGTGTCCCCTTATGTATTATGTATAGCTTTAAGATGTGACATATATCATTTTAATTAGGTATCAATATCCTATGTATAGAGTGATGCTCAAGCTGTGCTAATAAAACTAGCATTACTTTTCCTCATTAAATCGGATTCGCTACGCTCATCCTCACAGCTTCAGACTCGCTTCGCTTGTCCTCAAATAGTGGGTAGATACATTTCATTCTTAGCAGTCGCCCATCCAGGCTGGATTAAGCAGGATGCTGCTTAATTTTATGATTCACCAAAATTCATGGATATACGTGTCATAATTAAATGAAACTTAGTGTACTTATTTATTACATTAAGGTACATACTTAAACAAATTACGCATCAATTGTATTATTTTCCAACATTTTACAATTTTTTAAATTGAATAAAAGTCATTAGATAAAAAGTGAACGAATGCTGATAATGAGATATAACTTGGCACATATGTTAATCTTATACATGGCTACATGCGTGCTAAATCTCAATCTGATCGCTTCATTTATCCGCTTTTAATTATTTTTCAAAATATTTGCTGAGTCATTATTGCGGGTTAATCACGCCAACCACAATTATAGCGGTAGAATAATTTTTGTACAAAGTATCAACTCCCTAGCATAAATACACTGCGCGCTACGACGATAACAGACACACACACATGCAAACTGACAACTTCGCAAAAACCACTCAGGAGACCTTAAAAACACATTACTTTTCCTATATATCTACGGTATAAATGAGGAAAAGCAAAAAGTAGAAGTATAATCCAAGAGAGACGCAATGTAATAAAATGTAGAGAGATGTAATAAAATAAAATTGTTTTCTACATTTTTCAGCCACTATAAATAGGCTTAGAGGAGAAATGACAGAGTTTAATCTGTCAAATTAATTGGTCAATTAATTAAATCAAATCCGAAATAAAACGAAAATAATAAGCTATATTTTTGCACATCATATCAATTATATGATAAAATACTTTTCACAATAACAGTTTTAGCTAAAATTATTTTAGCGCCAGAATAAAGTTAAAATATATTGACTTTAAACACGATTTTGGGAAAAAAATTAACACTACAAAAAAGCTTGATTTTAAAAAAGTCATAGAGTCTAGTGAGATTTAAAAATATCAACTAATTAGATATCACAAAATTTAGCTATAAATGAGACTCGTTGAGGTTTTCATATCCTTAAAAAAGTTTAAGCTGCATTATAAACTTAGAGCAGAGTTTATTTCAAAATAAGAATGAAGCAGATGACAACATACATAACAGACCGCGAAATAAAAATAAAAAAGCAAGAGGTCTACAATACAAAGTAAACAATCTAACTGAACTCAAAATTATGAGTCATGGCAAATGATTTTTTTCTAAGTAATACAAAAACAAGTAACTGTTACAAGTATTAGACCTAATGCAGGTTTAGTGACTTGGTAAAATTTGTTAGAGAAACAATCCAGTGATCGCACTCTTGCGGGAGTTACCTAATAAAAGTAATTAATAATTGTAAATCTTTTGTTTGGGAGATAATAATGATTAGAGAAATTTAAATTTCTTAAAGAGAAAATTATAATTAAATCTTAATTCTTAAATTATAATTAAAATTAACACTACAATTAACGTCAATTTTCGAGGTGTTATTTAACTTAAATTAAGCTAAATATCATCACGATATCAATAAAAAGGTAGAAATATCCCAAGCATATAAAAGGAGAACGATTATTAAATAAATGATAGTTTAGAATATTAATTGAAGTAAGAAGATAAGAAATTATAAATTAAAAAACTACTAAACAGGAGTCTTAAAGTAAAACAAAAAAATACCTGTATTGAAAGTGAGTTTCGCTGACGCATTTGCACGCTCTTCAGCAGCTCCCAGCCAAAATAAGTAAGCATCGTTTACCTACAAAACAAGAAAACAAACATTATATACCTGATGAAAATGTTTCTTTAAAAATTGAATAGTAATGTGAAGATCAGGGTGTCAACTAAACTAAAGACAAGAAAATCAAGGCTTATTAGGGGTTTTTTTGTAGAAAAATACATGGATAATTTTTTTTTTAATTGAAGCGATGGCAAAATAATAAACACAATTTTTTTTCGCTTTTTCCAATAAAATGAAGAGATTATTTGCCTCTTGGCCGAAGAGGCCAAGATCGGCAACGGTCGGCGCTGGTGGCCGCTTGCCACCCTACGGGTGTATTCCCACAGAATTAGCAAATTTCCAAAGGAGTAAGTCGAAAAACATTTGTTGACAAGTTATATGTGTCAAACGATAACTTAAACTATACATATAAAGCACCTTAAACCAGTTAGTTGTTGACACACAACCTTTTAAAGGTATAAATAATTCGAAGAGTTTTAAACCGAATTTAATTGAGTTTTAAACGAAAAGACATATTGATAGGTAATTAAAGCATATTGATAAGGCTACAAAAACTAGCCTTAAAGTAAAAACTAAAGAACGGGAAACAGATTCTACATGAAAACAACTGTCATGAATCAAAATGCATTAATTCAAACTATTCAAAATGTATTTTACCAAGTATGGACAGTAACACATGGTTATGAAAGTTTAGTGCAAAATTAGTATTTGACAGAAAGTGGCATTTCACTGCTACGTAAAACTTGTTTATTGACTAGCAATTAAGAGAAAGCCGCCTCCGTGGCGAGGTCGTTAAGGCGTTAGTCTTAACACTGACTTTGACACCCACTGGAGGTCTGGGGTTCGATCCCAGGTTACGCTCTCTGTTTATAGAAGATTATTGTTTAGATAATTATCGCCAACTTTAGAATACACTTGAGCGTAAGGTTGATACTACCACCCGAGGTGGTTCCCGCAGGGGTTATCTCTGATGAGCTGCAAGGCTCTAAACGGGCATTATTATTATATTATATTATATTAAGAGAAAAACAAAATTTCTAAATAATATCAAATTTTCTCCGCAGTTCAGAAAAAAATGCTTTACTGTCATAAAATTAATCATTATTTATTTACATTAATATTCAAGACGTCAAGAGACAAAATGTTCTTTAACTAGTTTAATAGTTTAGTTGATCAATTTTATTGTGATTCATCGTAGAAATGCATGAAAATGTATAAAAACTGCATAAATGTCATAATATAATTTTAGTTAACAGTAAAACGTTCAAACCTAATTTTGAAATTTTAAACAAGAAAAAATAGATTTAAAATCAAATAAATAGATATAAACGTGAAAAATTACAAAATAAACATTAATAACTTTAGAAATAAAAACACCTCTCCCCTCGTACTTCTCTCTATGGCCCTAACATCATTAATTTTTCCTTTGGAATTTCGCTAGAACAAAAGCTTAAGTAAGTATAAAGCTGTAGAAATAAAGTTTTAATTTTAATACATCGAATTAAAGTAAATATGTTTGAACTTTACAAACAACTACTTTTTAGATTAAAGATATTTATCACTTCAAACTGCGGAACGAGTTTACTTTAAGTATGAAATGTACATCTATCTCAATAGTGCGTTTATCAGAAACAAAATAAAAATATTTATGAGTACAATTTAAGAGAAGTATGAAATTAAACAAACAAAAAATTATTAATTAAATTAAGGATAATAAAAACTGAAATAAAACAACAGGTAGATGTGTAGGAATAATAAAACTTTTAAATAACACAGAAAAAGATTAAATTAAACGAAAACAAAAGTATAAATGAGAAAAATGGAGGGAACTAAAAAAACAATTTAAGGCACTTATGACAAAAGGGAATCAGTTTAGGCAGTCATTCAGTTTAGGCTAGGATCCTCAGCGGGCCTTACCCAAATTCAAACTCAAGGAACGTATATGAAAAGGAAGGAGCGTATCAACCTCAAACTCTATTCCCTAGGACATTGATAACACTGTTGTATTATTTTTATCGCCAGGTTAAATTAGTACAATCATTTACAATCCGTGGCGTAGGTAAGGAGGTAAAGAAGAAAATGGAAGAAAATATTTACAATAATTATCGATGAAATTAATTTGATTTATAGAAAATAATATGAGTAGAAGCTATTAAGGTGTAAACACAAAAGATTGAGAGATAGTATCAGGACAGGAGTCGAGTCTTGCATAACTCCCATCAACACTATATGGGATGCCAAAGAATATCTAGCCGACCAGCTAGGGTCCATTTGACCTATTATAGCCTATAGCTTAAATTTTTGTAAGCTTAAGCTTTCGTTCTCTTAAAATTATAAGGCAGAATAATATAATAATACAAAATCAGTCCAAAATTTTTGACCAAACAAAGACTACTTTATAGCAGAATTTTATGATACTAGATATCGAACAGACTATCGAACATAATGTCGAAACCGACCGCTTCGCGTCCGATTTGGACGATTATAGAGGTAGGGTTTCTATCCCAAGCATAATATCCATAACTTTTAAATCGGAATCGAACCCCGACTGTGTGAGTGGTCAGACCATTTATTAACCGATAACCAATCAAATACCTCACAACAAATTAACTCCCTTTGCATCAATATAAAGGTATATCTCCTTGGTTTCATCTTATCATTATCATAAATAAATAAGAAATCGTAATTTATTTTAGTCAAACTTAACTCTACTTTCTTATTATATTTTGACCTTAAACAACCGGACTATACTATGCCCACTTTAGAGCCTTGCAGCCCATCAGGCATAACCCCTTCGGGAAAAGCTTCAGGTGGTAGTCGTCACCGTTACGATCCAAGTGTATTCAAAAGTTGGCGATAATTTATTTGAACAATAATCTTATATAAACTGAGAACGTAACCTGGGATGTGAACCATATACCTCCGTGGTGTCAAAGGCCAGAACAAATACTGACGCCTTAGCGACCACGACCACGGAGGCAGCATACTTAACAACCAGACTACTAACAAATTAATATTGAATTTTAATGGCCATAATAAATAAACAGCAATGTAATCTTATAAAGAAAAAATATTTTAATTTGTTAAATTTAAAAGAAAAAGGGCAAAAATTAAATCTTTTAGTCTCCTTAACTTTTTAATATTCAAAGTAGTAAAATTCATTCTCAAAGAAGAAAAAAATTTACATAATATATTCCTTGTGGGATACTTTAAGTTAAAATAACACTAACTCAAGAAAATTCTCCTTAGCACAAAATAATATTAACATTATTATTATGTTACTAAATATTTATGTATTTAAATATGCTTAGATATAAGAATCAGCGAAGTAAACAAATTCAAAACAAATATTTTTTTTACTTACATACTTCACTTATTTATGTTCGAATTATTGTGCTGTTTATTATATTTATATAAATGAGTTAGCTGGAATTTAAGATTTTGTAAAAAGAATAACAAAAAGTCTTAAAATGGAAGGAAGGATTTTTTAAATCGAGTTAAGGGAATTTATCTTTAAGCGCTTCTTGGGTAAAGTCTTGATTTTTAGACGTTCTAGCCTCTGGTCTTTTCAAACACTTTTACCAAGCCTAAAGTAATGAATTAAGTCCTTACAACTCATCCTTTTAACGAATTTACTTTTTTTTAATATCCTGTTAAACTTAAAAAAATATATATCTATTTTTAAACAAAAATATGCGTAAAACAATTATTTAAAGTATTTTTATTGTACTGTATACAAAGAAAACTATAGTTATTTATGCACCAAGGGGAGTAAAGAATGCTATTCTTTTCCTGGGGAATTAGTTGTTTCTCAAGGCGTAAACCAAGGAAACTAAAGGATTTAACTCCCGAGGCAACAACTAAAATATTCCACGTTAGGCTTCACGTTAATATTCACAACTTAAGAAAAAGCTATGTTTGCAGGCCTTAAATTAAATCCGAATAAAGGAGATAATATATTACGTATATAGATCATCATCTGAATGGATTTGAACCTTCGACTTCCAGGGTAAATGGGGATCGCTCTGATCTATTAGGCTCAGTACTGAACTTTCATTAAACAAAATGATCAAAATAAAAACCCTTAAAATTAGCAAAGTTAAATTTTAAAACAAATACCACCGCGTTATGCTCAAATCTGTTTCTTTTCTCCACGAGTAAATGAGTTTTTCAAAACTTTAAATCATCATCAAGTTTCACCGATTTTCTTATAACCAAGGCCTTTTCTTGTGCTAATGTTTTATCCGGAATATCATTTAAGGAAATGACTCGGGAATAATTAGTTAGCGAGTTTGGACTCTTTAAAGTTTTTCTTTACCTACCGGGAATTAACTCGGTTTTTCTTTGTTCATTAATGGAGAGAAGAGTTAGAAAGTAAATATAGACCACTTAAAAACTTTCCACTCAAAATCACATTGAGATGAAATTCTCCAGTTTTTACTTGGATTGTCTAAAACTTTCTAGATCTGTTTATAACTTTAAATGTTAAATTAACTTTAATAATTAAGTTCAGACTTTATACTATGATAAATTTTGAAATTATACGGGATAGTTGAAACTTGTAAAATGTCCGATTCACAACGTTAGACAAGATATATCATTGAAATTATTTAGAGAGAAAATATCTACAAAACCACCTAGATAGCAAGATACCAAATGCCGGACAATACATTTATCAATAGATAAACAATAAATTCACAATGAACAGATACACGACTTATGAAAACCAACATTGGAGGTATGATTATGATTTTTAATTACAGAGTTAAGTTTTTTATCATAAAACTACAAACAAGTTTTATCTAATAATCTAATAACATAATAAATTAAAATGGTTAACTACATAATTCAATTAAAAGTTACAAAATTTGGCGTCATACACCAGTGTCTCACTTCACATACACTTGAACTATATGGAATGAGACATTATATGTAAAAGTGTCACACACATTTACATATAGTGTCTTATTCCAGTGGGAGTAAGACCATATATGTATATGGAAGGTTTACATACGAAAATTTGTGACTTTGATTACCTCAAATTTATCTCCAAGTCGTAAAGGTAGGAGTAGAAGAACCACTTAATTTGTGGAAACACCAGTTAAGAAGGCACAGCTTTTACCAGGCCCTTTTTACCAGCTACTTTAGAATTGTTGGATGCTTAAAACTGTGTGCCATAGTAACTTATGTAGACAAAAGCTAGCACCTGCTCTAGGCTCTACAGGCTTACTTTTTTGTAATTAAATAAAGTATTGTATTAAATTATTTTTCTCGGGTTAATACCCCTGGTCTTTAAAAATTATGGAACTCAGTTCAAAGGAGACCAGCGATTTCCCTTGTACCTTATATACATTTAACGGCAAGATCCTCTAGCATCTTGCTGTTGCAGTTGGCTACGCTGGTATCCCAGCCCGTAAGAATTGCCTCTCCAGCTAAGAAAATATATTCTTCATTTAAAATACCAGTTCTAACGATGTCACGACAAATTGCCAGGTACATCACACTCTACAAAAGGGGTAAAATGCAGATTCCTAATTACCTTTGGCGAAAGGGATTAGGAACTACAACGTTGTTTATTTAACTAACAGAGGCCTGTTAGCATGCTAACAATATTTCCTAAAACAAGCTCTATCGAGGGATATTAAGTAGTGCATATTATCTTTAAAAGAACCTCTAATGAACACATTTGCCAGTCTACAGTCTGTGCAAGTAGTCCAACAAAGAGAAAGATAATTCATAAGTGATCTAAAACATTTTAACTCGCTTTAAGAGAATACTAGAGCAACAAAATGAGTATCAGCGCCAAGTCAAGCCAGTCGGCCTATCTCTTCGTTGCCTATTACCCTAGGAAAGTTGCGTTAAAATAAAGGCAAAGAAAAAAGCCAATGTAGCGAGGTACGCCGTATCCAATATTAGAAACATTGTTTTTAAACTTAAAATATTCACTGAAAACACTTATTTGGTTACGAAAACGGTTTTAAGGCCCTCCATACCCGCAGGGTTTTTAACTCCAGCTGGTCTGCGCAAACCCGTGTTAGCAGAGTCTTGCCGGAACGTGTGTGGACCCAAGAGACGGACTGTGCAGTCCTCCGGTGGGCCTGCGCAGGTCGGCCAAAGCTAAAAACTGAGCGTGTATGGGAGCCTTAACAGATAACTCGCTGACCTCGATATAAGACGTTATTATTTAGTATTAATAAAACAATAATTTAAAAAAAATCTTGTGTCAACATACGGTGTTAGGAGAAGAAAATTAAAATTTAATTTTAATATCTAAAACCAAATCTTTCGTTTTCTTAATGATTCTAAGCTATTGTTATAAAACAGACCAGATAGAGTCTACAATAATAATAGAGAGACTGGTAAAATCTAAAGGAAGAAATTCACTGTGATAAATGTAGTGAATATAATAAAACTTAATGAGCCATTTAACTTGAACAACCTCTCATCGATTTCACAACTGTAGACTTGTATTCCTCCTTATCTAACCGAATAATCTGACGTCATTCTAGGTTAGGAATATTAATTTATAATTATTTATTTTTACTTTTTACTTTATTTTAATCACATATTATATATTCCTTGAAAAAAAAGATAATGTGTATTTTATTTATCTATAATTTAAGGCGTGTAAATAAAGTATACAAATGTTTTACAATATTTAAATACATATTATTAAAGTTAAAAAGGTTGTATTTACCGCAAGTTGAAGAAGCAATCGAAGAATCAGCTACCGTCGATACTTGCAGTTGCAAGTATACTGCTGTTCTCAACAGCAAGTATCGACGGTAGCTGATTCTTCGATTACATAATATTATTAATATTGGTATAAAGAAAACAAGAAGGAATCTTTTTTTAATAAAAATTTAAGAATGAAGGAACTATGAATGAATAAATTTGCAGAAGACAAAATTAAGTAATAAATTGAATAGACATAATATAATGAAAAATGAATAGAACTATAAAATATGAATAAACAGAAATAAATTAATGGTAATAAAAAGTAAAAATTATCAAATTATATTATTGTAATAAGGAGAAAGGTAAAAAATGAGCATATAAAAGTAATAATATACACTCAACAATATACATTATACAGGGATATATAATATTAGTGAATTAAGAAAATTCGGAAGGTGGTCTGTATGCCAGACAACTTTTCTTTGGTATGCGTGTTTCCGTGCTTAACAATCAATTTTTTGATTAAGATTCCGGTTTAAGCTTTATAACTTGAGCATTTTTCATACGCTTGACAGCAGTACAGCGTTAAATACAATTAAAAAAAGAAAGACAACCGCCCCTAATCTGACATAATAAGAAAAAAAAAACTATTAAGGAAATTCTAGAAGACCAGCACCAGAAAAGAAGTCAGAAGAACAAAGAAATATAAAAAATGCAGAAAAACAGCGGAGGACTAGAGGTAATGGGACCAATCAACTTACTATGACGGACATACCAATCCAGAACAATATGACAATGACATGGGTCTTACATGTTATATAAAACACAAAATACCATATCTAATTAGGAATATCAGATCCACCCTGACGATAGTGTTTAAAATATTACTGGAAACCTTAGATTTAAAAACACGAAATTACTCAATAACCAGTATTTCTGTGAACAATAAAGAACACTTATAAATAGATTAATGCAGAACAAACTCATACTCCCAAACACTAAGGAAATTATAAACTTTACAAAATTCAATTAATCTACACAAAGGGGTTGTTCGGGGATTGAGAATCCTGTAACGATCAGAGATTTTACAATATGAATTTTCAGATAAATATAAAACTAATTTAACGTTTAAAGATACAAGAAAGGAATTTGACAACAATACACCAAAATTTACCCACATCAATATTTTATAACGTTAGGGCCTATACACCTTCGCTATTACACTTTGTGAGATGCCCATTGAAACGTAGCTTCCCGAGTATCGAGTGTCAATTGTCTCGATTTGGACAGGAAATTGATTGCCAAAGGTTCTACCGCTGTAAATGCGGGTATTTACCCTTCAATCATGATTAAATGTAAATGAGAATCAACAATTGCCTTAAAATAACTTCCTATGTATTCACTGTAAACAGGACTAAGACACAAACTTAAAGAACTGTCCCGATTTAAAATACAAAAAGTAAAGAAAACTATGGTACAAAAGTAAGTATCTTTCGGCGAGGCAAAATTAAATTAGTAAAACTATGCAACAGTTCTTTCAATCCGAACAACTGAACACTTTCCCAACCTAACCATAATATGAATCACGCAAATATTCATACACCTTACAATCCCAAAATAATCCTAAGCGGCAAACTTATCATATAGCCCGACAATAAAATATAGACAACCCTATAAACCCAAACAACACCGGGGGCTGATACAGCAAATCCCTATAACATGACTCTACTGGAAACTATTTTGACATTAATCACCTAATAAACATATATACTGGAGTAACAACAACAATATTTACATTAACACAAACATTTACACAACTTCACTAGCGACATCTATAAAAACTATCCATTCTAACTCACTCGGCATAACAGTCTTGGCTCTTAACAGACAACAAACACTGCAGTGTCTTTCGAATGCTCGCAAGTTTAATGCGGCATTCAGGATACTGCGTGGACATTGGTCAGAAATAACAAAAAACTTCTCTTGAAACTCTTATTCAATCCATATTGACATAGGCATGTCTTTCTGAGACATGGATTGACAAAAATATACCCTTTAAAGGATTTAATTTACTTCTTTTAAACAGACAAAGACAAAAAGGTGGTTGAGTCGCATATTTATTAATTATACGTACAACATCCCCCCATCCTACCACAATACCCAGAATTAATAGGAGATAAATAACATATAAAAACGCAACATTAAAGTATAATTTCATTATACAACCCACCAACAATAAAATAACGACAAACAATGGCTTATTCTATTCAATCTTTAACACCATACCATAGTTAGGGACTTGAACAGCTCGAACGGCTGGGGATGTATTTAGTGACTTAAAGGAGACACTTACTGACAGCAATTGAAGTCATACAATTGGTTTACAATCACAAACCAACCTATACCCAAATAATCAAACAACACTCTGTAAGTGACCTTTCTTAGGTTCTAACAATTATTGCACGGACTTTAATGGACAATTTTAGACGACCCCCATGTTCCAACACCTCCTTATATTTGAAACAAACCTTTTAATTACCTAACTTAAGGATCAGCAAGCGCTGGATTTGTAAGCTAACTGACGATACATGACATTACTAACTTATGACACAAAGTATTAGATATTCATAACCAATTTACGTGAATTTATACAAGATTACGACGCATGCAAAAATTATCCTGAAAAAGAAAGGTAAACATTTACTTCATCCGACCTAATTTAATTTGGTGGGACTCAGTTGTGAACCAACTTAACGATGCCGTTTATGCTTACCAAATTACAATACTAACCCTACTTACAACTTTTATTAGTTTCAAGAGCAATTGCTAAATTTGACGAACATTAACGTAACAAAAATGGGGAAAATTTGTGACAGCTTAATTTACAAAATTCCCATCTTCTGTTTGGAAAATCTTTTTAGAAAATGAACAAAAACTGAAATTATGACTCCATACTAATACAGGACCATGGCTCGAAGACTTTTGGGCAAACTTGCCTCCGTCAGTACCAACATAACTCACCTTATCCAACATAATAATCACATCTTGACCGGGAAACTTTTACATATGAATTTGCTGCAATAGTGCACATAATATGCTCCCGGCTTTGATGATATACACTATGACATGATAATCACTTACCAACATATCAAAACAATTCTTTTAATATAGTTTAAAAATATTTGGACTCTCAATCAATCCCTGACTTCATGGCGCACATACTCAATCTCCAATAAAACCAGAAACTTGAATAGCTGGCAACTATGACATATCTTTATCATCTTGCATGCTGAAGACATTTAAAGTTACGAAAAAATAGATTAGAATGGGGTTTGGATCAATCACAAACTGCCTTTTTCACAAAGGGCTCGAAGAATAAATCACCTAGAAAGTCAACAACTAACAAATGAATGAATAGTGATTTACTCAAAAAATCAGTATTCTCTCTTATTAGACATCACCGGGTTATGACAACGTAGATTACTATCTTTACCAAAACTTTTACTGACTAGACATACCAAACACAAACTGCAAACTTTATCATTAAATTAATAATGACCGAATCCTTCTTTTTCGATAACGGTCAAATAGTCGGGACGTAGGACTCACAAGGACGAAGGTTGTCCTCAAAGGGGCCATTTAAGCCCACTTTTATACTTAAATACATACCTTGATTAGACAAATTGATACCCCTCTGTAAAAAACTTCAATTTTGTGACGACATACTTATTATACTTAACAGCAAATAAATGGACATTGATTAACGGACCTAACTAACACGCTAACAATTACAGAATGGACAAAAGTACTGGGTTAGACTATCCAAGACAATCTGAATGTTTGCATTTTTACAGACGTTAACATATCCTCTTGATGACGAAGATTCTTTTGAACAACATAAGAATAAAAGGAAAAGACGGTTAGATTTCTAGGACTCTACCTTGTGACCAAAAAAATGACTGGAAGACTTAATACGTGTTCTCAAAATGTGAAAAACCTTAACATAATGAAATGGTCAGCAATAAAGCATGGGGGATGTGACCCAAAAAATCTTATTACAGTTATAGGGCAACCAATACGGGCTGATTAGGACTTTGCTCCCCTTTACGGTAATTGCCAAACAATACTTATTACAAACTAGACGTTTACAAATACAGAGCTTTCAGATATGCTATGGGGATATCTAATCCACACCATAAAACATAATAATTTACTGATGCTCAGACCACTTAACATACGAAGACAATATTTGACTGACAACACTTCATCAAATTAATGTCTACAATCTCTTTACTAACAAGCTATTGTCAATTTTTTAAACAAAATAAATAATAATCATCGATACTGGGCGACATAAACCTCCATACATGAATAGCTACAACTTTACAGCCTTCATTCAACCAAAGTATTTACCAACATAATTACTCCCAAACTATTCAAATTTCTTTTGACGATTTCAACAAACAATAAAATACCAAAATTAACTTCCGATTACAAAACATAACTTTCCATGAAACTTCACATACTCCAAACCACTACTTAAATTTACCGCGGAATCAAACAACAGACAATCTGGTTACTCATTTATGACTTACACTAAACTTGGGACAAAGTTTTTTCTGCCACAGTCACTAACGTATTTACATTAGAAAGCTTGGAATCTTACAATCTCTAATATAGTAAAACATTACAAAAGCAAAACAATACCTATTGCTTGCCGACAACAAGGAATACTTACAAAAACATCCGAACATTGCANTGATGGCGAGATCTAGCACATAACACGCGATCGGTCGAATACGTCTATATGGTAGCGGCAGCTGCCGCGACTTCATCGTTTATAACCCTGCTATCCTGAGTACTATGACCCTACTCGTGCTCACCAATCTCAACTCCGCACCCAGGACCGGGTCGATCAACCTGATTGGGTTTTTCTGGTTTCCCTCAATTTTACAGCGCCGAATGCCAGGTTGAATCATTAAAAAGTCAGTCCACAAACTGCATAGGCAACCTTTTTGAAACTCCTGCAAACTACCTATTACAATATAATCCTATTCAAAACACCACCAAAAATACCTTTGACAATCCCCCCCCCCAAAAAAAAAATAAACAAATAAATAAAAAATAAAAATACCCAAACCAAAAAAATTTAAAATTATCCTTGACCCAAACAAAACCCCTCCACACCCCAAAAAATAATCAAATTATACCACAAAAATAACAAATAAATAAATAAAATAAAGAGGCACAAATTACCCTAATCAATAAATAATATGGCTCCGGTATACACAAAATAAATATTGTTTTTACTTTTGCCAATAAAGAACTTGTTTAAAAAAAAAAAACTTGAGCATTTACTCAATTATCGAGCATAAGCAATTATTATGCACTCATAACTCATTTTTTCTATATTTTCCTGTTTGTTATACAATACTGTACCCACCTTTGTTTGTACTAGTTAAAAGCTCAGTTAATATAATATACTAATTATAATTATACTTAGGTAATAATTAGGCCTTTTGTAATTTTTAGCTATTCTTTAAAACATACTATGTTTATAACATATTATGTGAGTTTTAATAAAGGTCAAATTTCGCGTTTTGAAGAAATGAATGTTGAATTTTTATTCTTTCTCTTCGAGTGTCCGTAAAGAAATATAAAAAAAACTTAAAAATGTTTGCTATGTCACATTATATAAAATAGACCATATTTTAAGCATTTGCAACTCTGAGAATTTTAATTTATACCATAATAGATATTAATGGTTGCATTACGTGCTTTTTAGAAGATCCAAGATACATCAGTATAATTTCACTTCAAAAACATTACGTCAATTAAGAATTTTTACCGACGAAAAATCAATTACGTGTGGTTTAAAACGTCAGCCAATTTACCGTACAATTCTTTAGTGTTGAGTAGAGGGGCTGTGTCACACAAGACTCCCTGTTTCAAACTAAAAAGTTATACAGAGAAGAGTATATATGTAGTTTTATACAATTTTCGGCTTGAAACTTTATTATATGAATATCAAGTCTAGTTTTATTTAACTTTTTAAGCATTTTTACGCACTAATAGATTTAATAACTCACATTTAATTTAATTAACAAGAACTTTATAATAAAATATGAAACATGCTTATCAAATAAAAGTTACAATTTGTGACTCGCTTTAGTTTTTAAGGATGATGTTGAATGAACTTTTAAAACAAAGTTGGGTTAAAACATTTCAAAAAAGTAGTATAAAAGTGAGATATTAAATATGACAAAGTATTTAATAAAAAATTAGTGTCGTATTAAAATGATCCCTTCCTTATAGCTTCTTTTCTAAATTTCGTTAAACGGTAGAACCGATTCGGAATCGACAACTTTCTTGAATTAAATGTAGTATATTGAAAATTATCAGGGTCAAAAAGGAAATAATTTAAATAGTTCACAAAAACATTACTCAACAAAATAGATGCAGTTTCTGCGAAACCTTTTGCATGCTTTAAGTCCCATTTCATTCTGAGTTCTGATTATAAACACAATTTATTTATTGTCTGATCAAATAAATGAATGTTAATTCCCATTTCATTATGATCTCTTATTATTAACACAAGTAATTTTGTGTACTGTTCGAATGAATGAATGA
Organism: Microvelia longipes; assembly: GCA_018340805.1. Taxonomy (NCBI): domain Eukaryota; kingdom Metazoa; phylum Arthropoda; class Insecta; order Hemiptera; family Veliidae; genus Microvelia; species Microvelia longipes. The sequence goes on from JACMZG010001913.1 coordinate 38,285,265, forward strand.
AAAGTCCCATTTCATTCATATTTCTGATTATAAACACAAGTAATTTAATGTACAGTTCGAATGAATGAATGAAACGTACCATTTCGTTCATATTTCTGATTATAAACACAAGTTACAAGTTAATATACTGCTCGACCCTTCATTAATTTAAGCTATTTGTAAGAGAAAAACTCAATTCCCTAAAAATAGTAAAAACTCTACAAAAAAATAGTAAAAACTTGTAATCCCAAGGAGTACAGCTCTATACTCTGTTTTATATTTTCTTTTATTTAATTCGCTAAAACTGATTACTAGACCACAAAAGTGCTACTTTTAACTTTTTTATTCTAATTCAACCTTTTAATAATGTAGCTAACGGTTAAAATAATACAATGATATATGACACAGAAAATAGAAGTTTGAGCAATTACAAAACTCAGTAGAATCTAATGAAATAGTAATAATTAAAACAAAGTTATATAGAATAAATTTAGTCGTTTGTAAAGTTAGAGTGTTATTTTAGGTTGTGAATGGGTTTAGGAGGCAACATAGACCGCTATAATGATTTGAATGATATGCGGAGTAATATTACTTGTCACCAAGGGTTTAATATAGTCCTGCAAACATTCAACAGGATTCAAAACATTTCTTAACAATAATAAATCCCCTTTACTACTCTAGAGCCGAAACTATTTAGTTTCTAGGTATTCCAGTTTCTATTGTACATTATTTCTTAAGTTGTCAAAATTATAAAGGAAAATGCCTTTGTATAATAACGAAAGGAAATCTAGTATATTCAACAAGAGACATTTTCTATTGTCAGAAAGGAGTTTCTACAACGGCCTTGTAAATATATGGTGTAGCACAGGGTAAACCCTGGCTACCATACTATTCACTATGAATATAATATAAAGGCTTATTTCTCATCTGGCAATTTTCTCTTACAGGATGAGGTATGCCTTTAGTATAAATCCATATTGATGAACAAAATACCCTTTTACGTTTTTAAATTTATAAAAAATCTTTAGTTCTGCGAACAGATATATGCATTTTTTCTTTTGCAAATAAAATAATATATTGACAAAATTAAACTTAGGCAATCCATATTGTTTTCAAATTTAATTTAATTATTGTTATATAATTTTATTTATAATATAAATAAATCAGAAAATAAAGTTAGATGAATTTTAGATTTCTTAAAATAAATAAATTAGGATATAAACCGAATCATACGAGAAAAGACAAGAAACATTATTTGAAGTTCTCGATCTAGCAATCAAGCATTAATGCTTAATATTTCAATAAAAATCGTAAATAGATTTTAAAAATCCAGCCACAATCTAAACTTTTCTTTTACTGTTAAGATTGGATACAAACTTTCTGAAGTTTACAGATTTTGAAAAAAATTGAAGAACAAGTCTCATTAATTGTTTACTATAATTCACTAATTTTCGAGGATCTTGGAAAAAAGGACAAAGGAATTAAAATGTTAAGAAAAAAGTACTCAAATAAACTTTTAATGCTATTAATTCACTGGATCTGGTCATTGTATGTATCAAATCTAAATAGTTTTGCTATATTTAAATAATAAAGTTTTTTTAAATTATTTCCTTGGGGTAATGACAACACTAGTATAAGTTAACAGCAAGGTGTTGGAAATTAACCACTATATATACTAATATACTTCATCCCATACTAGGTAATATAAACTCCTCCTTTTGCCAGTATAATGTACATTATATTAGACCTCTGCTAGCGTCATCAGGTCCAGGTGAAATCCCAATGGTAAAAGTTATGAGCATTGAGTCCATTATACTCGTACGTTGTACTTTTAACAAGAAAACCTATATATCCAGATCCAGTGACTTGTTAGCATTACAAGTTCCTTGGAGTAATTTTTCCTTACAAGTCCATTAGTGTTTTCTTTCCCGTGTACTTTTTCTTTACAAGTCCATTGGTGGTTTTCCGTGTATTTTTTGGGATAAAATGTTCAAATAGAACATTGAAGATAATATTATCAGTAAATTAATAATTTTTAAGCAAGAGAAATGCAATTATTTTATTAATAAAATGTTAAAACCAAAATACAAAATAATTTCTCAAAATATACCTTAAAACTTAATCAAAAAGATAATCTCGAAACCCTCATCTTTTATTTAACTTTACTTCATGAAGTCAAAATGAAAATAATCGTTAAATATTTATTCAATCAAATTACAAGGTTTTAATTTTGCAAAGTTAAAACTCAGCTACAATAAAGATGACTTCAAGTTTATCAATTTTATCCAATTATACCAGGAGTTTCTTAGGCTTTTCCAATGAAAAATGGGTGGGAGGTAAATTTTACTTAAATTGAAAACCTCCCGGTATAAGAAAAATATACACTATGACAGCACTTCTCTCCTAATCTTAATCATGAATATTTTAACTCTCATTTCTACCTCAAGAAACCAAAAGTAAACACATCCTCTGAGATTTCTGTCCTAGATATCTAATTGCAACTTAATTTTGTTGACCCTAAAGGTCACAAAAGGCATCCTTAATTTGTGATACTGTACTGAGAACCACATGTATTTTACATTATAGAGGATTTGTTTTTTTCACTTAAGAAGCTGCTGTTTATAATTCTATACAACATATTATATTTTGCTTCTATGCTTTATGTATTGTAAATGTGTAAGCTTGTAGCTTTGTGGTCTTTTTGAGAAAACAAATTAAGAAATTATCTTTTCTTCGTCTGCCCGACATTAAAATGCAAGAGGTTCATGCTAAAATTAATTTATCGAAGAGCTTTTAGTATAGGATTCGGGACATTAGTAAGGCCGATTTTTGTACTAAGTTTCATTTCAATCCGAGAAATCGTTCAAAAGTTATCACGTCTCAGAAACGTCAAGGAACATACATATCAATAAACCTTAAAACTTTATAAATATTCTTAATTAAAGAGTCCCCACCTTTCAAAAATCCTTTCTCCCCCTCCGTGACCGCAACAAATAATTTTACGTAGGAAATTCACTAAACGTGACAATTTTGGTCACTTTACTTATAAACATTTTGTAGCTTTCTTCTATCATTAGAAAGCGTGTCTGTCTGTCTACATGACTTAACAAATATTTGTTACCAGAGTTTTTTAAAGACTGTTAGTCGGATTTTGAAATGTTTAGGAAATGTTGTGAAAGAACTGACATTTAGGGCAACGTTTCATTTGCACGACATAATACATCTAAGATCTCGTGAAACGGATCAAAATAACGGATGTCTAAAAATTAGTGTTCGGTGAGTCTCTGTAAGTGTTATATATTTTTTGAAAGGATTTGTCAAGTAGGTGAACAATGTGACATTTAAAAAATTGTACACAAGTCATTTGATAAAAATTGAATTAATGCTAATAATACGATGAAAATATGTTAGTCTTATACATAGCAACATGCGTACCAAATCTCAATCCGGTAGACTTATTTTTGTACAAAGTTTTAACTCTTTAGCATAAATACACTAGGAGATACGATGATACCAGACACACATACACAAATACACACATACAGACAGACAACTTTGTGAAAACCACTCAGGAGGTCATAAAAAACACCTAAAACGAATAATTCCGGTGACATCCTGGTTGGATTTTTTTGCAAACACAATACTTTTTCTATATACCTACGGTATAAATGAGGAATAGTAAAAAGTGTTATATTGTAGACTATATATACAACAAACTGATAAATAACAACAATATAAAGGTCTTTTAAAATCCTATCTATAAGGCTTGATAAAAAAAGAACTCTGCCACTACAAAGAATAAATTTGCCTTTATAAACAAACTCATATACTCTTTCAATAGCAGCATTAGAGGAAAATAACTTAAAAAAAATGAAAAACATTCATCTCGGAAAATTGCAGGGGAAAAGCTAAACTAAACGGAAAAAAATCGGTTATATTATCCTTGGGTAGGGTATTATCGGTTATATAATAAAGCTGGTTTTGTCAGTGACGGATTGATTATGATTTTATTTACTCTCAGATTCACATCAAAGAGATCAAGGGTCTTTTTAGTAAGCCGCATGAGAGAGATTAGATAACCCTTTTGATTTTGAGTAGAACAAGGCTGTGGGAACATGAATGCGACGTATTTATATTGCTTGCTTAGAATATTTTTTTTAATCAAATGTTGACGTTTAAAGCAGAGGAGATAGTTTCTTGTTCCTAAGGTCAGTTAATAACAGACATTATTAACAGGGAACTTGCAATGGAGAAACACAGGTAACCAATTTCAATATCTCTCCACATAGATTGCATTTAAACCAGAGCCGGTATTCGATTACACGATCATCATCAGAGCCTAGTATTTCTCTGTTTTTTAGTTAGGGAATATTAGATTGCTCTCTTACCGCCATCATGATTGGCAAGCAAAACATAAATAATTTGATAGTACCGACTTTTGCAAAACATGAATAGTTGACACAAAATAATTGTGCAAGAGGCACACAGGAAATGAAACAAGCAAAATGCAATGCTACATCTGGAACCTGCTCCTTCATTGGACATTCGTCATCATTGATATCTCGATATTATGAGCCATCAATAATGGCTAGTTATAACAGTATCACTAGTATCAAATGATGGTAAGTAATCATGATGGCGGTAAGAGAACACCCTCGTTTCTGGTAAATGTTTCACATTAAATTCTTCGGAATTTTAATTGAAGGGCAGAGAGAGTTCAGGCTCTGTCGGCGCCCTGATGAGTTAGACGTAACGAAACAAAGTGGGACATGACATTATGTCGAGCTATCAATGATGACGAATGTCGAATGATGTAACAGTTCCCAGATGTATTATTGCATTTTGCTTGTTACATTCCCTAGGTATCTCTTGCACAATTATATTGTATCAACAATTCATGTTTTGCAAAACTCGGTAGTATCAAATGATAATATGTATATAATGATGATGATTTATATATATATATATATTAATATTATATATATATATATATATTATATATAATATTATATATATATATAATATATATATATATATATATTTATATATAATCGGCTAAAATTATAAAATAAGAGCTATGAAGAAAAGTATCAATTTGACATAGAGATGGTTAAAGTAAACTTGTTAATCAATAACGATAAGATACTTTATGCATAAAATTCAAGCTAGAAAACCAATATACATCATGAAATAATAAAATAATATTTCATGAACTTGGAGCATTGAATATACATAATATTTAAGTAATACAAGCAAAAGAAACTTTATAAAGGAGCGTAACACGGTTTTATCAAACTGTTATGGTATAAACATATGTACATGTTTGGTAGAGTTAGTAGGGAAATATTAATCTAAGTAATGATATTATGAGAAGCGAGTAGCATGTTTACATGCTGTTAAGCCACCCCTTACGTAAAACTATACCGATGACTAGAAAATAATCCTTTAAATCAAGTATAAAACTTAGGTTCAATTATAAGTAGCGATTTGTATCAATAATATTTCGACAAAGAAGTATCATTTATAACTTAGGCGTTATGTGTCATGATGTTATCTGCTAGAGCGAAAGATTTAATAAAGCTCTTGACTAGGACGTGAACTCTAATAAATAATACCTATGATCTGGGCTCTAATCAAGTTAACTAACAGCTAAGGCGTGATGCCTTATAAATCTATCAGCTGGGACATAAGTTTTAATAAAGCTATCAGCTTAGATCTTGGCTCTAAGCTAATAAGGTTATCACCTAGGACGTCATATTTTGTAATGTTGATACAATATAACTATGCGAGAGACACCAAGGAAATGTAGCAAGCAAAATTCTATGTAACTGTTATATGTTATAACTGTTCCATAAATCGACATTCGTCATTATTGATGGCTCGACATAACGTTATGTCCCATTCTGTTTCGTTACGTCAAACTCAATAGGGCGTCGACATAGCTTGAACTCACTTTGCCCGTCTCTTGAAATCCGAAGAAAATAAAGTGAATTAAATGCCAGAGAATTCCGGCACTCTCTCACCGCTATCAAACTTGGCATACAATACATAAATTATTCGATACTACGGATTGTTATAAACATAAATAGTGGTTTCCCTGGACCGGTTTCGGCATAATGCCATCATCACCAGGCGGGGCAACTCTCGAGCTCTCAACTTATAAAGTTATATCAGTGAATAACTTCTAGTCTCAATGAGCATGACAAGCCCTCTGAAGATGAGGGAAGAAGTAGGAGAGGGTTTATATAGGGAATGTGTACTGAGTCAAGGCCGTGACCCTGAGAAGTCAGGTGTGTGAGTCATCTGACGTTATGATGCTTTGTGTCTTTCATTATGATGTGTACCGTTGTCATGGTTTTCTCGTTTTCGTTTAGTGCTGGTTTGAGTACCGAAAAAGTAATATCCGAATTGATAGAAATTTGTTCATTAATAATTGTCTTGTCAGTAATTCTGTGTATGTATATTTCCAGTCTTTCAAGTACGTCAAGTTTAGGTCCTTTTGATTGTTTGTGTAGCAGTTTCATTTAGTTTGACATTGTATCTGGTTCGTGTCCGTGTGTGCGAAGGTGGTTGGCGAAGTTAGAATCTGATTTATCTTTTATAAATGAGCGTAAGTGCTCTTTATACCAAGTGTTTAGTGTACGATTTGTTCTACCTATATAATTTTGTTGACAATCTTTGCAAGTTATCTTGTAAACTCCACTTTGGTAATATAAATTTGAGTTATTTGGGTTATTGGAGTTATGTGTTAATATGTTACCTATGTTAGGTAACAAATTATGTTATAATTTGTAACAAATTATTGTTACCTATGTTAGGTACATAGGTATGTTGTGAAGACTATGTATCATAGATCTGTAGGCTGCTAGTTTGTGTTGCATAGGGTGGTTTGAAGTTGCGTGTATTGTGTAGTCGGTTGCTGTTGGTCTCCTGTGTATGCTAAAGTCTAGTTTGAGATGCTTTCGCGTTATTGTCAAGACCATGTAGTAAAGTTGTCCGTCTGTTTCCTTATCTAATGTAAATTGTATTTTTGGATGTACTGAGTTCATGAAGGTTATTGGTGTTATCTATTTCAGAATCAACAATGATAAATATATCGTCGACATAACGTTTGTAACAGATCACCATAAACATCTCTGTAATCTTTGGTATAAATACATCTTCAAGAGATTGTAAGAATACTTCAGACATTACAGCAGAAGTTGGATGACCCATTCCCATACCGTCTGTCGCAACATATATGTCATTGTTGAAAGTGAAATAGTTTTGTTTTAGTGTAACACGTAATAAGTTGATAATTTGTGTAACGAGATTTGGATCATAGTTGAGTAACATGTTTTCTTCTTTTAATATTATCAGTGTTTCGTTGACTGGTATGGAGGTGTAGAGATTAGTTATGTCAAGTGATATTAATTTGCTGTTAGGTGATAGTGTTAGATTATTACTGTGGTGAGTTAGTGGCTGTTTTTGAGCGTGTGTTTGTCTTCTAATTGTGCAAGTTCCTTTGTTGTTGAGGCGAGTTCTTTAGATGTTTTGTATGCTGGTGCAGGTCTATAATTATTTACAGGTCTGATTGTTATGTTAAGATGTTTATGAATTTTTGGAAGAGCTTTAAGTGTTGGTGTTGGGCTTAAAGCTGTATTGGCTAGAGCACATTAATTCTAACATCCAGCTAAGGCCTTGAGTCAAAAAGGCCAGGTCGAGAGGTCTAGTAATTTGCTTAAGCGTGTGGTTTAATAAAGCTATTAGCTGACACGTGAAGTCTAGTAAATTTATTAGTTAGATTTTGAAGTCTAATAATTTTATTAGCTAAAGTATAAGATCAAATTTAGCTACTAATAAGGGCATGAAGTCTAATAAAAATTAGCTGGAGTATAAGGTCAAATTAAGAAATAATTTAGACCGTGAGTTTAATAAAGTGATTAGCTAGAGTTAAAGGTGTAATGGTAGCTATGGATTAGGGCGTGAAGTCTATTAAAGTCATAAGCTAGAATGTAAGGTCTAATTATGCTATTAGTTACGGGGTGAGGTCTAATAAAATCATAGCTATATTTTAAGGTCTGTTTAAACTTTTTTTTAGTAACAAGAACCAAATGAAAACATGGAGAACAAAATATATTTATGCTATATTAATAGAGGAATTATAAAAGTGAAAAAAGTCTAACATATATTAGGTAGATTTAATTTAGGATTCAAAATCTAAATAAAGTTATTTAATTTCTTAAAGTAAAATATAATTATAAAATAAAATAATTGTAAAATAAAATTATTATACCAATAAATAAGAAGAGTCAAAAATCTATATAGATCATAATTTACAAAAATAAAATTAAATGAAATCTCGGATTTGGCTTTTAAAACAACAATAAAAAAGCGCGTAAATGAATAATTTATATCATGAAGTTAAAACGTGAGCCTGATGAATAATAAGCATGTCTTGGGATATTAGAACTGAAAACCTTTTGGAAACATGCACGAACTTGAACCCAAAACTGAAATTTCATGATTAATCATGATCTTGACGAGATGTCGTGAGGAAGGGTTTTCTGAGGAATTAACTAGAAATTCAAACCTTTAGACAGGAATAAATTAATGAATGTTAGGGTTCAACTTGGCTGGAAATTGTCAGAGCAAATCCTTCCAAAACAAACAAAAGAGGATCATCTTAATATAAATTGAATATTATAGAATAGAGTTAATTAATTGGCAGAAACTACAAATTAAGATTACAATACAAATATAGTTTAAAATTTTCAGATCAAAAATAATTCTTTGTATGTAAAATAAACGATCAATATTGCTAATAACCTTTGATTGAAATACCAGGAAGAAAAGGACTGCAGTACTAAATGATTCGAGTAGAAATATGGCCATAGAGAAATACTTTTCCCGAAAACTCCATACATTTAAATTCATTCTATTCTATCTAACCTACTTTTAATCATTAGAAATACACAAGTAAGTGATTAATAGTTACGAAAACAATACCATAATAGGAACTCTAACATTTTAATATTATTTATTAATATCTAAACTTATATGTAAATTTGATAAAAGTACTTGTTCAGGAATGAGCATTTACTTTTAAGAATATTTGTATTTTTCAATTTTATAATATTTTCTTTAACTTGGTTGCATTTTAATTTATTTTGATTTTATCTTTATAACTATATCTAAAATATGAATCTATCCAAATTCTATAAGGCATATGTTATAACCTTTTATATCTATTTATATATACCTGGAACATTTCATATCTTACTATATCTCATATCCAATTATCTACTTAAGGGACAATCAGCCCTTCCTCCAAATCTAGGGATACTTAATCCTTCAATAATTGATCCTACCAACAGTTACCTCTACCTCCAAGAATCTACAACCTTTTTGAAGTGTTAAACCTAATTATCTTTTACTTAGCTTTCTACTGCAACTAGTTATACATTTCTGCTGAATTACATCACGCCACTCTTCATCCTTCTTTTCATCATATTTATTCTGCATTTTCTAGGGTCTGATTTACACTCAGTCCCGGACCAGGCTCTATACTGTGCACATCAAGTAGGTATCGAGTTCCCCGCATTATCTGAACTTGCGTACGCGGTATCCAACTCAGCCAACTGATCAACTGTTAAACAAATCGTCTCATCCAATCGTCGTCATCTAACTAGCTTCAACTTTTACGAGCCTCTTAATCTTTCAAATTACATAACATTAACTTTGGTTCGGCGTTATATCTGATCTTCTCTTAACTTAACGTTAAAGATCACTTCCGTTTCGACCGTGTTTTCCGTCGTGTCGTGTTCGCGAACCGTGCGAGGGCAGAACATTACGCCTCCTGCCTTGCCAACGTTCAACTTTGGTGCTTTGAAATACAACTTAAGAAAGTAATCAAAGCAGCCGGTTCCATGTCTTTTATCAGCCTACTACTATCATCTGGACTCATCTCAACATAAGTCTAGCAATATCTTGCTAGAAGGACGTAAATCCCTTTTATCCATTATCTAACTTATCCTCATTAATTATCTTACAGCTTTTGGGACTTATTTATTGTTTAATCAATGCTATTATATTTTATTTACATTTTAATATTATCTGAATTTGCAACCAATCAAAGTCCCTTTAGTAAGTTTTACCTTATCTAACAGACAGGAGGTGTTGACAGGGCCGGCAATCTATGTAACAGTGAGTTTGTCGTCTGGTGGAGAATTTCGACACCCCGTCATCTTACAGTACTTGATAGGAAGTTTATAAATACAATTTACACTAATGTAAATAACTATGTAATCTAATCATACATAAAGCATAATAATGTCCATAAACCTCTAAAAATTAAAGAAGGTAATTTAAAGCTAGAAATGTAGCCTAGAAAATGTATTCTTAAATTAATCCGATTTCCGGAATATATGACTAAGGTTATTTTAAAGATAACTTTGGCGCTTCAATCACAACACCTCCTTTTTTAAGGATGAAAAATAGAACTTAAAATGTAAGTTATTAATTAAAATATAGAAGTGAACAAATTTATAATTAATGAAAACAATGAAATTAAGTTTTTAAAATAAATCGTTTTAATTGATATAATTGTATTATACTTTGTCTTATAATATTGCCAAAATATTTAATATTATTTTACTATACTAATATATTTTTAACGCTCAAGATAATTATCATTGTTCTTAGTCACATTTAAGTCAAAGTAGTTTAATCGTAATCTTTTGAAGATAAAATAAATAAAATTAGATAGCTCTTGTAGATAAAGTTTCTTGTTACTTTAACTTAATAAGTAATCCAATTTCAGGCTTCAAACAATACCTCGTCTCTGTCAAATCATTATCAATTTGCTTAACTTTTCTTGAAGCTTTCAAACTACGCGGGCTTGCATTTACCTCATTATAAATAAATTGCAAAGTAATAACAGATTTAAGTTAAATTTTGTAAGGTCTTAACTAATGATGGATTTAACCTACAAGAAGAAAAATTCTTTAACATGTGGACTATGATTAAATTTTTTTTTTCGGCTTTCCTGGTTGAACATTTGGGCCGATTAGTCTTTATAGGTTCGGGAGAGATACTGGACCTCCACCCAACCCCGACGATTTGTTAAAAAGTTTGATAAAACCATAAAGTAGGATAATGATTTTATAAAATTTCATTGCACGTAAAGATTAGCCTCTGAGGAATCCATGAGCTTGATTTTTGTACAAACGTTCGTCTCGTTGTTGCTCAAAAATCAAATTTATGGATCCCTTGGAACTAATGTAATGTAAAAATGAATGGTCGGGGTAGAGACAGTGTTCCGACTCCCACCCTTCACTTGGCCTTAAGCAAATTCTGTCACTTTTGGTTCCAAAAAATATCCACCTAGCAGCTCTACATATCTTACCATCATAGAGATATTAGTAGAGGGGGCATCATAGCCTATCTCAATACATTCAAAGACCTGAATTATTATTTTGTGTCATCTTAAAGAGTTAATTAAGGTTATAAGGAATAATTTTTTTCATTGTGGCTTCCCGCATATTTTATGTGTTTTGATTGAATTTTATAATTCTACTATATAAGGTAATGTAGTTTTGTCCTGTTTATTTGATTATACTGATAGTTGAAGGTGGTCAGGTTACATTTTCGATGTTTTAAAATTCAACCAATAATAATATATCTCTATGCCTGCCACCCTGTAAATTTTTACTAGCTATAACAACCGGTTCAAGCAGCTTTATTTAATTTAAAAGAGAAAATGTTGAAAATATTAACAATCGCGTTCTTTGTTGAGCGCTGCTTAGCGGGAAATAGAAATAAACAAAGCGGGATGTAAGAACAAGTGGTGCTAACTTACGGCTTATTAGTTGAACTAGACTCCCCTTGATTGAAAAATGGTCCATCTCACTTGTAGAAAAAAGAGTGGGAGTCGGAACACTGTCTCTACCGCCAACCCCTCATTTTTACATCACTTTACTTGGAACCTATTGTTTTTGAAGAGTAACTTACTTACGGTGTCATCAAACTTTCAACAAATAGTTAGGGAGGAGTCAGTAATTATGTTTTGTCGAGTGCCTCTCTTAAATCTATTAAGACCAATCTGGCCAAACGTTAAACCGGAAAGTACGAAAATTTAATTATTTAAAATAGTCCTTTTTTGTGCAAATTTTCGGCTCGATGTTTGCATGAAAATCTAGCTGATGGGATACATTGTTTTGTAAAAAGTGAATGGCATCATTATCATTATATATTTGTTGTTCTCAAGAGTTATCGTTCGACAAATAATATCTAGGAACTATTTCATACATACTTTTAATCTTATTGTAATCTATAAAATCTATAGATTTTATATAAAGTTAAGTTTTTTATAAAGTTAATTTTCCCATCTTTTAAAGACCCGCGCGATGTAAAATTGTCCCAAGTTGTCATTAACCTTAACGTTTATTCAGTGAATTTTTTAATTCTAGCCATCCTGCCACATGATGGCTATATGATAAAAAATATTTTTGACCAGGTATTAGGGGGAGGGTACACTGTGCCAAATGTACTGTTTGACAGCGGTGTTTCTCTCTCGGTTTGGTGGCGCGGCTCACGACTATTTAGTTAAGGTAGAATCTAGTGATATTAGAAAAACTTATTATGCAGCTCTTTTTGGGGCTTTCACTACCAACACAACAATATAACAATTTGAGTTGAACAACACAAATTTAAAAACTGATCGATAAATAAAAATAGAAACTGGGCTCTAACAGGCCGAGAAATTTTGAGAGCTCGCCATAATCATTCAGCGTTAAGTGGGACTTGTAGCAGACTAAGTGCGAATAGTAAGATTAGAGATATAAGAGGCACACGAATGGAGAAGAGGTGTCTCTAAAAGTAGTTGAGGAATGTTACCTCAATGATAAGTGGTCAAAAACCTTGAAGTGAATCATTAGAGTAGGATTCAAAAGAGGAAACCCTTAAGTTACGTTTTGTATATTCTAAAAAAAAGTACGGGTGGAAGTGACCTAATAAAGACATTGCATAACATAAAAAATCATCTTTCAAAAAATTGAAAAAATGCCATACTAAATGAATTCCTTCATAATTAAAATAATGCAAAAAAGCAAGACATCTAAGATAAAAACCTGAAGTAACTTTTTAGTTTATTTTTCTTTGAAAATGTTGGAATTTTTTCTATCATAAAGTTTACCCAAGAAATAGAACCATCCATCTTTGAAACTATTTAAAACGATGTTTTTTTTACTTCTTTAAAGTTTCCTAAAGAAATACTATCAAGTCCATTTTTGAAACTTTTCGAGATAAAGTTATAATAATAGTATACAAAGTACACTCTTACGAAGAACCCTGCGGGACTCCTGCCAAATGCAGTCCCTCGGCAGTCTATACACTTGGGTTTCGTCTGTTTTATTTCTAGACCCATACCTTCTATATGACCCGGCTTTGAGCCCTAGGTACGTTTTCATCAATATTTTAGTTCTTTAAAAAATCTTTATAAAAAAAGAGAAAAAAAAAATAATTTGTTTCTTTTAAAAGTAAATAAGGTTTGTCTAAAGCAGGTAGATAAAAAGGTGACAAAACTTAACCATCTCCTTTCCGGTCGTTTACCGCCCCCACATCCTACTCTTTTTATTTTTAAACTAAAAACAAGACCAGCAATACTGAAAACTTTCCCCACAAAAAACTTTTGTTTTCTTTAGATAAGAAAATAAAACAAGTAATATCCCGTAAGTAACAATTGATAATGGCCTGTTCTTTAGGTCTCGACAATAGATAACAATTGAGGTCGAGTCTGGTGGTGTCGACGTGTTTCTAACAAAAAGAAATTGCTTATTTTTCAGCTTTTTAGGTACAGGTCGGACAATTATATTTTGTATGAATGGAAAAGGGTTGTCAATAGAAAAATCTTAACAAGCTTTTCATAAAGGTTTTTCGCACTGTTGAGATATTGACAAGATGTCATTTTTAGCCAAGCTTTTATTTAGAATGATAGACAGTCCGAAGTCAATCGTTTTGGGTTTTATCCACCTTATTTACCGTAAAATATAAATTTTCCACAAAAAAATATTCAAAATAACAAGAAATCAAAGAAAAGGAAATAAAAAGTAATGATCATGTAATGTCTCAGGCTAATAAAGCAATGACAGAATACTGAATGCATTTGTTATCACGACCTAAAATATGTCCAAATCTCAAAGTATTCCTGATTACATGAGATGAACGTATTATTAAACGTTATTAAAATAAACAACATACTTTATTAATGGAATCAAAATTATATTAATTATTATCACTAGATAGAGCCAAGGACAAGCATTAAACAAATTTACAATGTTATAACCTTCAGGTTAAATTTTAATTATTGATACAGAACTCGTTTAATTATTAGTCCTACAGAACTCGGTGCTTACTTGAGGGCTCTCGGTATCATAGGACTCGTAACAGTCTTAGAGGAGTCTCAAAATATTCCCATTTACAATATTACTAAAAATTGCATACATAATCGGGTACGGGGTACCTCGGAACTTTTCCTCATTACATCGGATTCGCTACGCTCGTCCTCAGATAGTAGTTACATTCGTTTCATCCCTAGCGGACACCCAATTCAAGAACAAATAAATGAAAAATAGACATCAAAATAACACTATACACTAGATTCATGGAGAGAGAGGCTTGTGATGTAGGTCTTTCATAACTTATATAAAGTATATAAACATGAACTTTGTGCAAGTGTTAGTATACTTAAGTCGCATATTAGATGATGATAAAAGACACCCAAAACAATTAGAATCGAAAAAAATCATTTATTTTACTCAAAAACACAATTCGCCAATGATTAACTTATTCCCTTAACTTTTTTTGGCACCCATTTACACATTTTTCTCTTTGTAGAGGGAAATATATTCCTGATAAATAGATTTCAGCAAGGAAGCAAGCTTTTAAAAGAATTCAGTCCAGCCTGCGGACCTACGCGATAGACTTTGTTTGAAGCAATGTGCTTATTTAGTGTTGTGAATAAAAGACAATACTCAATTATCGACTGTACCAAGATGTGAACCGAGACCTGGGTTTGAGTACATTTAAAGCTTTGTATCCACTCCCAACTTCTTATCTACTTAGTGTGCCAAAATAAGTTAAGGTTCCAGTTATTTAGAATAAATATTTTAAATAAAGTAAAACAGGATTTGTATTGGTTATTTTGGTCTCTTTGAAAGTTGATGTCTTTGATTTCTTCTTTTCATACCATTTTTGTGAATATAAAAAAAATAAATCAAATTTCTTTGACTACAAAGAAACTATTCAGAAAAATAAAACTGTAATTTATTTATTAATACAAACTGATTTAAGTATTAAAGAGATCCTGCAAATGAGTTCTCTTAGAAAGAGCTTTTTGAAAAGAAAATAGCAATTAATCTTAAACGGATATCGAAAGGAATTACTTTTTGTACAACCAAATTTAACAAATTCTAAAAAAATCGCTTAAAAACAGAATCTATGAAGTGTTTTTTTATAGAAAGTCGAAACTAATATCAGATTTGTGTGTAATCCCGTGAAATTCTCAGTGAAATTAAAAGAGGAGAGAATTGTATTGAAATGGTAAAAGAAATGGCTAGAGGATTTGATTTCGAGAACTAGCTCTCCAGTCGGAGGGCCTCTAAGACCTTTTACCTTCTTCAGAATATTTTCTGTTCTCCTTTTTTTCTATCTAACTTTTCCTTGTATTAATGTTTTTAATTCTGTGTGAATTAATCTTACAGGATTTGTAAGATTTGTTTTCAAGTGTTTTATAAATGTTATATTGTTCTCCGCACTTAATGATAGAGTTATGTGAAGTCTAGGAAAAAGCTTTGGATTACAAGAAAGATGCACTGACTCTTACTAACCTACCTTAATAAGGTAAATTAATACCCTACGAAGGCTTTTTCAAATCAAAACGAAATATGGCAAGATGTTGGAGATATGACGTGACAAAAAAATTTTGTAACTAGATATCGCTTTAAATCAAGGTACAAATGCTACTTCAAATGCAACATTTGAAAGTAGACGGCATACTAAATTGATTAAGACCGGTTCCAGCTAAATAGGACTTTCCCAAGTGACACAATCAGTTTACAAACACACAAAAATATGAATGTATATATATATATATATATATATATATATATTATATATATATATATATATATATACACATATATATATATATATATATATATATATATATATATATATATATATATATATATATATATATATATATATATATATATATATATATATATATATATATATATATATATATATATATATATATATAGTACGGTAATTAATGAGAAAAGAAATAAATATTCTAAAGCAGTGCTGTGTGTTAATTGCAGCTGTCATTACCTTTTGTTGTAAGTTAAATAAATCTTAGGTATTGATTTCTTCAGTTTCATTGTTTCACAAAGCTATATCACTTTAACACGAGTGATATATTTTTTTAATTAAGCGTTTTCAACAGTGTGAGAGTCCTTTTGTTTTTGTGCAAACTTGCCGTTTGATCGAGTAATTAAAATTTCTTTTGAGACTAAATTTTTTCCGTTACTGTCCAGTAAACTTCGATTTCTTGAATAAACAACTAAACTTTTAGGACTGATCTCATTCAGTGTTGCCCAACTGGAAATAAATGTTTAAAGGGGAAAAGTGGGAAAAGTAAATAATGGAATGGCTCTGTCATTGTCGGTCTCTATTCCGATTCCACAAATCTCTCATCCCATCCAACAATTAAAATGGATCCATTACATTCTCTCGTCAATTACTTTGATTTTTCGAAATGCAAATATTAGCGCTTTAATGAATTATTATGCTGTTTACTTTATCAGATTAAAATTATATAAAGTAAACATGACAAAAGCTAAATTGTTTTATTAAAAAAATTGGGTACAGGGTGCCTCGGTACTTTTATTCTTCATATCGGATCCGCTATGCTCATCTTCCCTGCTGCGGAATCGCTTCGTTCGCTCGTCCTAAGAATATATTATTTGCCAAATTTATACTCCAACATGTCTTCGGAGTTTGCTGCGCTCGTCCTCAGATAAATGCATTCATTTCATTCTCAGCGATTACCCATACAGCACTGACCACGCTCAATGCTGCTTAACTTTTATGATCCCACAAAAATCATAGATATACTTTTCGAATTGAAACGAAACTTTGTGTACCAAATTTCAACCTAATTAGATTATTTTCCGTTTTTTACAATTTTTTAAAAATCGTACACAAGCCATTTGATAAAAATAAACTAATGGTGATAATGAAAGGAAACTTAGTACATATGCTAGTCTCATACATAGCTACATACGTGCCAAACCTCAATGGTCCTCGATTTCGTTAGTGTTTATTGACTAATCTATTCAGTACTAATGCTTAACTAACATGTTCATTCTTATTGGTTCTATTTTCTCACGCTGTCAATTGATTTTAGCCGTGTGTCGTACTTTAAAAAACTATTTTTCAAGCAAGTTTTTACTTTCTTCCCGGCTTTTAATGTTAAGGCTATAGTATTTTATAATTTTTACTTACGATATTCAATGGTATTAGAGAAACATAAGACGTACCTGTAACAAAAACACTAATTAATACACTTTTAAATAGCAACATAATGTTTATATCAAGGCAATATATACCTAAGTAGAAGGTAAAAACATAATAAATAGATATTTATGTTTAATTGTTTTTTATTATTTTGTTTATCGTACATAAATAGATATTTATGTATGATGATTTTCCCATGCTGTCAACTGATTTTATCCGTGGGTCGTACTATAATTAAAATTATAGTAAATATTAATACAACACTGTAGTCACGCCGTAAATAAGTATTATTAGTTTATCACTTTTACTCATTTATACCATAGGTATATAGGAAAAGTATTGAGTTTGCAAAAATATCCAAAACCGGAGTGTCACCGGAATGTGTTTTAAGGCCTCCTGAGTGGTTTACGCAAAGTTGCCTTATCTGTTGTGTGTGTGTGTGTGCTTGTTATTATCGTAGCTCCAAGTGTATTTGTGCTAGAAAGTTGAAACATAGTACAAAAATCAGTTTACTGCAGCAGTTGTGTTATTCGGAAAATATTTTTGATGACGTCATTAACCTGCAATAATGACTCAGTAAAAATTTCTAAAAATCATAAAACTTGTAAAAATAATACGATCCGATTGAAATTTGGCATGCATGTAGCCATGTATAACACTAGCATATGTGTGTTTCACCTCATTGTCAGCATTAGTTTAATTTTTATCAAATGACTTATGTACACTTTTTAAAAATTTCAAAAAATCGGAAAATAATCCAATTGAGTTGAAATTTGATACAAGTATAACTTTACGTAATACATAAGTACACTAAGTTTCGTTTCAATACGACTTGCATATTGATTATTTCGCTAAAAAATAAATAGAGCTTACTTCATAACAAAAAGCCTAAAACCTAATTATCTGAAGAAACCTAATTAACTGATATTATGGTCTGGTACATTCAAACTTGTATGGCAATTATGGGGAAAGTCGCCTTACGCAAAAAATTGGTAAAACTACAAAAAAAGAATTTTAAGATTAATAAAGAGTACGAACACTCAAGAAAGATGTAAATCTGTTTTCAAAAAAATAAACATACTGACTGTTCCTTCATTGTTTATTTTAGAAAATATTAAGTTAGCTAGATTAAATTTGCATAAATTTTCAAAGCATGAGAATATACATGCATACAACACAAGGAACAAGAATAAAATAGTAGTTAAAAAGTATAAAACTAATTTTTATAAAAATATTACAGAGTATAATAGTTCTGTTTTTTACAATACTCTACCTGAAAACATAAAAGAAATTAAAAAAGATGCACATTTTATTAAAAAGACCAGGGAATTTTTAATTTCCTCCACTCTTTACAACGTTGGGTTTTTTAAAAAGTAATTTCTCCTTTAGCTTCTAAATTTTGTTATTGAAAACAGATATTTATATATGGTTTTATTAATTTTTAATCTTAATTATATATTTATTTTTATTTTATAATTTTTGTGTTATGTTATATTTTTAAAAGCAAATATAATTTTTTTCTGATTTTGATTCAAGTATAAATATGATATTTGTTGTATCATAAAACTTAAGCAGCACCGAGCGTGGTCAGCGCCTGGATGGGTCCCGCTGGAAATTAACAATTGTATTTACTATCTAAGGACGAGCGAAGTGAGTCCAAAGAAGGAAGGATAAGCGTACCAGATCTGATGTGATGAGGAAAAGTTCCGAGGCACCTCGTACCCGTTTTTTATATAATAATAAGAGTACATCAAAGACTATGCTTATTTTTCTCGAGAAACAAACAGTCCTTACAAAGAATATTAAGTAAGAAATAAATTGCATTTTTAATATAGTAATCTTAAAGTCGAAGTCATTGTAGTTTTTAAACAGGAAAAATAAAGACTTAAATGCAAATTAGTCTTAAAATTATAATTCATTACTGTTCGTGGAATTAATTTTTACATTTAACAAAATAGTCTAATTTTGCATGTTATTGCTCCACTGGCTAAATCAGTAATGACCACGACCCCTATCTGGCCATAACAATTTTTAGAGACCCCCCTGAACATAATTTATATACACACACACAGATATAATATATATATATATATATATATATATATATATATATATATATATATATATATATATATATATATATATATATATATATTTGTGTGTTCGATTTTTGGAAGACTCCTGCGGAAAAAAATGAAAAACAAATAAAACTTTCTAATGCCCAGAACCATATTGTTTATAAAAGTGTATGACGTCATTATCCTACAATGATGTATTAGCGACAATTTCAAAAATTAACTCAACCTCAAAAATTATTGGATTGGAGTGAAATTAAATACTACTTGCTCATACCTATGTAAGTTTAACACCAAAACTAAGTCAAACTTTAATATTAGACTTATTTCTCAATTTATCCTTCGATATATATAACTTTATTTAAACAAAACACGTTTTGCGTCTATAGATTTGGAAATCTGCTAATTATATGTATGTATCACAAAATACATGTCAGTTTTAACGAAATACCTGTTAACAGCCAAAGGGAGGCGTAAATTAGTTATTACTCTACTTTATTTTTAATTAATTTAAAATGAAATAAACATATTATAAATTAAGGTGTCAATATTTTTTTTTCTATGCATTTTCGGAAAAATCAACACTGGTCAACTTATATAATATAGCGACGTGTCACAAATTACTATCTTCAGATACTTATAAAAACTTGTTTGGAAAATCTAGTATATACAAAAATAGAAAACAAAATATTAACAAAAAATCAGCTGAAACTTAGTGATTAAAAAGATCCATCTTATTCCATTTCTATTATTACCCATCAGGTACTGAGTTAACATCTATCTAACGATAGATGTTTTGGACGTGTTATTATAAAATTTAGTGTATTAATTTATTTAAACGTCATTCAATGAAAATTGAACCATTGCAGCATATTTGTAGGTAAAATAAAAAAATATATGCGTACGAAATTTCAAAACAATCCAATTATTTTTCCGAGTTTATACATTTTTAAAATTGTATGAGTCATAAATAATGATTGGTTTTTTTTGTACACGTAATTTTTATCGTAAACAAGACTTGTCAAATTACATTGGGGACAATTTTCGGAAATGCATAAATAAAAAATAAGGTACTAGGTACATCAGCGAATTAAATATTCCTCACAATATAGGATATGCTAAGCACATCCTTACAAGCGAAACAAGGCTTGTAATTCCATATTCTCCATACTGAGAATATAGAAATCACCTAATTTATATTGTATCAAGTCATCGAATCATTTATTGCAAGTAAATATTTATTACTTACCTATTTAAATATGGTATTGTTATTTGTTATTTATTTATGGTATTTTTATAAAAGTGTATATAAGTTGGACTAATATATATACTCTAAGGTAAAGCATATAGGTAATAGCATATAAGGTAAGCATATAGGTAAAGCAAAATATGTATACATTATTAATCCGAAAATTATTGAGATGTGGAATATTCTAATAAAAGTAAACAGCATTTGTCTTTCCACAACGATATAATTGAATATGCAAAGCCAGCTTTCGACCATAACGATCATCATCAGTGCCGGTGAGATGAGTCTAATTCTTCCTGGCCGGTTTCTTAGGCCACGGCTTGTAGCAGACAAGCCGTGAGGTCAGCTCAAGCCGTGGCCTAAGAAACCGGCCAGGAAGAATTAGACTCATCTCACCGGCACTGATGATGATCGTTATGGTCGAAAGCTGGCTTTGTATATTCAATTATATCGTTGTGGAAAGACAAATGCTGTTTACTTTTATGTATACATAAGTAGGCAATGACTGAAATTACCCTTATTAAGATTTTAATATTATTTTAAGTCAAAAAATACTGAATTGCAATTTTAGTGTAAAATTATATTTTTTTGTGTTAATGTATATAAATAAATTGTATATACATCTATACTAAATGTAAAAATAAAAATCTAACAATCATTTTGTAAAATCTTAAGATAATCTTTAACCACAGCTTTCGGCTGATTAGGTGTTATTAGATTAAGAACCTAATAAATGGTTTATTTATTTATTTACGTCATCGAATATGCTTCGCTTGTCTTTAGACAGTAAAAATATCAGTTTTAATGTAAGCAGTCACCCATCCAGTTATTGCTCTTACTCGATTCTGCTATAAAAGGCGTATTGAAATAAAGCGTAGTATACTTATTTAAAAAAAATGAGGTACTACTAAAAACGAGATGAAACTTAACACATGTCGTTATTATACAACTATATAGCATATATAGTTGTATAACACATACGTGCCAAATTTCGAATTGATCGAAATATTTTTTGTGCGTTTTATGGAATATTAAACTTGTTGCTGAATCATTACAGACGTCAGTTATTGGTTAGGTTAGAGACTAATTCTACTACATTTATTACGGTATAAATGAAAAGAAATAAAACTTATAGAAAAAAAATTGTAATAATAAAAATAAAGATAAAAAGCAAGGTTGTATGCATGCAACAACCGCAACACAGAGCACTTTATCTCTTTTTTTTAAATTTAGCACCCTAAAGACTACACGTGTTAGTAAGGGAGGGTTAGGAACTAGATAAGTGGCATGAAGTGGTTGTATTATACAACCGCTGCGAGGCAGTCTATAATAGACTGCCTCGCACTCCAAAAATGTTGACTTTTTTTTCACCTCGATTCTGCATTGGACTCGCTACAATGATAGCATTAATTCACAGATTAATAGCTTCATAGCAATGTTAGAAAGCACTACGGAATGTAAAACTCATATTGTGTTCCTAATGATATTTCATTATCTCTATGCCTAATTAACTTCTCTTAATGTTATTAAGAGAAATAATGTTATTGCCTCTTTTGAAATAATATGATATATATATATATATATATATATAATATATATAATATATATATATAATATATATATATATAATATATATATATATATATATACATACATCTTTTGGGTCATATTAATTCCCCTCATCCAATTCCACCAAGAGTTATACATACTTAATCATCTAGGAAGCACATCCTTCGTACATAGCGGCACATATAACTAATTCACAGTTTGGCTAGTTCAAATAGCCCAACCAGACTCTATCCAAACTCCTGCGACTAGTTCACAGAGTGACTAGTTTTTTCTAGACTAGCTACACTCTGGCTAGGATCACCGCTCTGACAAGCGCCGACAACGAGTTCAAAGAGTGCTTAGTTTATCTAGTCTTACTAGCTCCTCTGATCCCATTAGTCTCATTTGGCCCACTCTCATTCAACCAAGCTCATCAGATCCTCAAGCATCACCAGACTATAGCTAAGCTCACCGCTATCCCAACCAATAGAGAACTCGACGGCAACCACGGCGTCAGTGAGCACTAACTCATTTTTTAGTCCTGACCTGAAAGTCAAAGCTCCGCATGCTAGAAGAAGATGTCTGTCTTTAAGAACCTAGCACTTATTCGTAGCGCCGGCTTCACTGACTAAGTTATCGGACAAGTCTTAGTATATCTTTCCGACCTTCATCTCAATCAGCCCGCAGAACCTTGACTTTCCAAATATAACTGATACCTACTATAAATAGTAAATGGTTATATCTACCATAGATACGATATGTTTTTCATCACGCACCAAAAATACGTCTTTCCATTGTAGTATAAGAATTATTTTTACTTCTGGCGGTAGTATATAATTCTTTTAATAGGCAATAAATAATCGTTATAAATATTTTTTTAAAATAATAATTATTCAAAAAGGTAATGCCTCTTATGGCTTATTAATTCTCTCTTACTACATTCCATGTTTTAATCCAATGACATGACGCCCGTGCCATAATTTAGCAGATCTAACTATCTTCTTCTTTCAAGTTTCATAAGGAATGTAAGAAGCATTGTGCTTCTATAAAAACATATTTTAGTGCAGAGTTAAACTGCACGAATTAAAGTAAGAGACATCGTAAATATACTTAAAAACATGAATTATAAGCTATAAATTTAGATACCATGCCAACCCCATACTCCTTGTCCTCCCCCGGACACTTGAATTAAAAGTGTTCTACATACACAAGTGTTTATTTTTTCTTGAATAATTTAAATTTTTATTCAGAGGGATGGCTTGTAGGATACTAGTAAACAGGAATAGGAAAAATAGGGTTGAGAAAAATTAGGGTAAGTAGAGGTAAAGAGTCAGATGGTTGAAAGAATCACAAAAGTAATAAATCCGGTCTTTACAAGATACCTCGGAACTTCAAACAACCTAAATGAACTGGTCATATAATGACTTGGTTAGCTAGTGCCAAATGGTTTTAGTATTCCTACACCTAAGGAAGGCGAGGAAATAGAAATAAAAAAATCGGGTACGGGGTACCTCGACACTTTTCGCTATGCTTGTCCTCAGAATATACAAGTCATTAATAGTTATTTATGCAACAAGGGATGAAAGTAAGTTTTACAGCTCAAGTTAAAATTTCGTCCTGAGGCAGCGCCGAAGGAGGAAACTTCATTAGCTCACGAGGCCGGTAGGCCGAGGGAGATAAACTAGTTAGCTCCCGAGGCTTGCCGAGGAGGATAAACTAGTTAACTAACATTTTGGCTCCCGAGGCTTGACGAGGGAGATAATACGAGAGCAGAAAACTTTCATCCCTTGTTACATATTAAATTTTATCTACGACTAGAGAATTAATACTAACAACTATTAATATATTCTTCAGCTCCTTAATTGTTATTGTGTTAGCTTTATAAAATTTGATGGAATATAAAGAATTATTATTATTATTATTACCATGTTAATTACTCTGATGAAGAGAGAATAAAGCCACTATCTTCACATTATTTTATTGTAAGCTGTCAATAGAATAATGTGTAATACTATATTTGTAATTTAAACATTAGCGTGTGTATATTGTATATTCTACCCTTAGTACCAACATAACACCGAAAAAAATCCTAAAAATTTCCTAAAATTTTACAAAAAAAGTCTGTCAAGTTAACAACACTTTCAATTTTCCTCCCTAGGGAGTAAAAGTACATTTACAGTGTGAGATAACAAGACTGTAAGTAGAACTTACAATACAAGAAGTAGATAAATGTATATTGCAACTAGTCTTTGGATACTTATTGTACTTATTTATAACGTAAAGGCATACACTTTTACAAAATTCCAACTCAATTGGATTATTCTCCGATTTTTTACAATTTTTTAAAAGACATATACAAATCATTTGATAAAAATTGAACTAATGCTGATAATGAGATGAAACTTGGCAAATATGTTAGTCTTATACATAGCTGCTTATACGGGCTTATATGGGTGCTTTATCTCGAATTGATAGCAACATTTTCTCGTGTTTTATTATTTTTCATGACGTTTTCCGAATTAATGATTTTCCGGATGGCACAACAAGAATTAAAGTTATATGTTAACTTTAATAATAATTAAATAATAATAATTGTTAAATAATAATTGTACTATGTTATAACTCTCTAGCATAAATACACTGGGAGATACGAAACATATAGTCTGACAACTGTGTGAAATAACTCAGAAGGCCACAAAACACCTGAAACGGATAATTTCGGTGACATCCTTGTTAAGGATTTTTTTGCTAACACAATCCTTTTCCTATATAACAACAGTATAGATGGAAAAAGTGAAAAAAATATATATATTATTGATTTCAATTTAAAACTACCTGAGAGCTAAGATGTACGAGATGAAACAAAAGTTGTGAGGTAAATCAACCATAAACTTTTTACTTGGTTTAATGCTTAGTCAAAGGACAAAAGACTTTGATAAACTTGTCAACTAAAAAGGAATACGCATGAGAACACTTGACGATAATACGGAACCAACCAAATCGGCAACTATAAGTATCTAACTTATAGTCGAAAGGAAAAGAAAGAATTAAACAAATAATAAAGTCGAATATACGCTTAAAATTGTTCCTCACATTTTAGGATTGCAACTTAACATTTTTGAATGTAATAAAAGCAGTCCATTTTACACTGTCGTTGTGTGTTCTTCTAAATCTTTATAAAAACGTATGGTTTACCAACGTATGGTTTGTCTTTTTCTTTAATTAAATTATTTTAACACTTACTTCACAGAATTGAATACAAAATCATTGAACTATCACGTACATATTAAAGTACGAAAACACGATAAAAATTATAACTCACCTAAAGTTATCAGGGTTGCCAATAAAATTAAGTAAAAAAAAAACGCAAATCCTAAAAGACGCATGCGGAGTTATTCCAATTTGAGGTATTTTTAATTTTTATGCCAGCTATCAGGTGATTACACATGTCCGAATTTTTTTACACAGGTTAGTATAGGAGTTTCCTTACTTGGTTTATATATTACTTTAAATAAAGCTAATTTAAACAAGAGGCCTTTGGCTCTCTTGGCCGCTACGCAGATTTCCCAAGCAGCCTTCGCGACTCTCTGTTGCAGCTTCGGGGCCAAATGGTTGTTGCCCAATATTAATTTGTTTTATTACTAGTTTATATAACAGTTTATACAGCCGCGATATAAGCGAATTTTCAAATTATTAATCACAAAGTGATCAGTTTATATCATGTTTTATATGTCAATCTATAACACCAGAACTAATACAGATAATAATTTGTAACTTAGTATTTTAATTAAACACACATAGTAGTACATGTGTAATCAATTTAAGCCATAATTTTAGGATAATGAAGTCACACATATTTCATAAACAATAGGGTTCGGGACATCAACAAGGTTTTTTGTGTATATATATATATATATATATATATATATATATATATATATATATATATATATATATATATCTTAATCAGAGAGTCCTCCATTTCCAAAATATCCACCTCTACCCCCCACCCCGACCCCAACCTTATAAGATCATTTTTTCTAAGAAAATTCGGTAAAAGCATGTTAGCAGGTTTATAATTGAGACATGCTTGTACAAAAACAAAGACTAACACTTTAGTTTTATCAACCTTTTTTAGCTTAAATGTGTTCATAAATTTTCTATTAACAAGACAGTGTCTTTGGAGGTAAGGAATTATTTTTAAACAAAAAGTATGTAAAATTAACATTTTAGAAATTAAGAAAAAATTGACGCCTCTCCTTTACTTCCGTCATCCGAATACCCTCATAAGCGTTATTTTCTGATAAAAATTCGTATAGTATAAAAGTTAACACAGTTTAGCCTAAAAATATAAAATGTCACTAAAACCATAAATCACATTTTCTATTTTTTTAATTCATAAATTTAAAATAACAGATATTGGATATTTTCCAAACACATAATCAGTATTTTTTGACGGGACTTAATTTGTGCCAAAATGCTTACCGTCTAGAATTACATAACGAAAATAAATGGCCTCATAAAAATATTCCACTTTTTAGAACACCAAATTCAGCAGAGACATAAATTAATTTTCAAAACCGGCTGTTTCGCTTGTACGAGAAACACTCTCTCACGTGTACCAAAGGTTTCAGAACGAAACTAATATTTTTTTAAATTATTAGACTGTTAAAAATTAAACTGATTCAAAAAATGGCCAATGCATGTATATGCGTTAATACATTATACGTAAATTATTATCTAAATGTCTAGCAACAATACACTGGAACACACACACATACATAAATACACACAACAGACAGACAACTTTGCGATAACCACTCTGGAGGCCTTAAAAACGCCTGAAACAGATAATTCTAGTGACATCCCAGTTTAAGATTTTATCGCAAACATAATACATTTCCAATACACCTGCGGTATAAACGAGGAAAAGTAAAAAAAATGTGAGATATATTACCCAAAAGCAACACAAGTAAAAATTAATTAAAATAATTTAGAGAATGATTTAAAACAAAAGCTAACAGTTTATTACTCTTTTAAAAAAAATCTGGCGCTGAGGTGCGCAAGCCGAGCGAATTTTCATAGAAATGCGCACTTTCTTGCTTATCAATCCAATTTTTGCTTAAATTTTTTCGGTGTATATAAAATAACCTGAGCAGTAGCATCACAACTTGTTATTTAATTTTTTTGAAGTTTTCAAAGTAAATGCGCGCTAATCCATCCCTTAGATTATACACTACATAGCAGAGCATTATTTGCACTCATTTAAAGCTCAGTTTACAAAATTTGAATGAGAAGCAAGAAAGCGCGCATTTTTAAGAAAATTCGAACTTAAATACAGCATATTAAATAATAAAATATTAGTGCCGGTACCAAGATTCGAACCCGTGAACACTAGCTTAAAGTAATCACATCGACTTCGAACCAGTTTTATTGGATTCAGACTCCAAAAACGTATTTTTTCTTGGTTAAAGATCCAAAAAAGGGGTTTTGGACACCCCCCATCACACGCGCCATCTCATTAGCGACCTTTTTTCAAAGTAAATTCGCTAGCAAATAAAAATCTGGCGTATTGATCCGCAAGTCGGGTGAATTGAATACTCGCTTTCATGCGCACCAATCGAGTTCATTCTCAGGTTATCGGTTATGCTTCATAGTCGGAAAATTAGCACTCATTCAATTTGCATGGAATGTTTAAAGAGAATGCGCATTTTATACTATAGGTTGTACAAAACTATGCTCGCCCTTGCATAATTTACACCGCACTGTAGGCAGTATATTTAGTAGGCACCGCATATTTAGGCAGTCAAACAAAGCTCAGTTTAAGCTAATCTACTAAATGATTTACCGCGTTCCCTTTTAAAAGCCATGCAAATTCACAGACAATTGCTACTGTTCCGACTGAAGCATGCACGGAAAACCTAAGTAAGTACTGGATTGGTGTGCGAGAAAGCAAGCATTCCAAAGGAACTTCGCCAGGCTTGTAGACCTCCGCGCCTGAAATTTTGAATCATTACAACCTGCACAGCACAGACTATTTATTAATCTAAAGTGCAGGCCTACATATCTTACTACTGGGTATTGTATTCAATTCTTATTCTGTTAAAATAAAGAATATATAAAAAAATATTTAGTAGTTATAAACTTATAAAGTGAAAATAATCTATACAAAGTTTTCTTCGGAACCAAGGTTCGAACCCGGGCCCCTGGTTTGAGTACTTTAAGTACTCAAACCGACTCCGCATTCTTAAATTTCCGGTTATTTATTTGATTATTAATTTATTAATAAACAAATAAATTATTTTATTGTTTTTTTTTAATTATACATACTCCGATCCGTTTTTGGTCGATTCTATGCCCCAAATTACATTGAAAACAACACCCAACCTAAACATATTTTCCATTGACCGGTATTTTGGGTTCCTGTTATTTACTATGCTTTTATCGACTTTCACTCAAAAGAGGTCGCACCGATTTCGGACCGTTTTTATTCGATTCAGCGCCCCTTCCCTGTTGTGTCATGCCCCATTCTGTTTCGTTAGACGTAACGAAACAGAGTGGGGCATGACATTATGTCGAGCCATCAATGATGACGAATGTCGAATGATGGAACGGTTCCCAGATGTAGCATTGCATTTTGCTTGTTACATTTCCTAGGTGTCTCTCGCACAATTATATTGTGTCAACTATTCATGTTTTGCAAAACTCGGTAGTATCAAATGATAGACAATATGAATGCTGTTTAAGTACGCTATACAAAAAAAATTTGCATCATTCTAAAATCATTCTTTTGCCCTTAATTAAAGCTTAGTTTGTGCTAATCATTAAAACCTCTAACCGCATTTACTTTGAGACATCCAGGAAAAATGAGTTATAAGTCCAAATGTTACTGATCACACTATAATTCATGAACAAATAAGTGAAACTAAAATGTATTGTTGAGGGAAAAATCAAGCATTCCAATTGAATTACTCCCAGCTGGCAAACCTTCGCGCTAGAATCATTCGTAAGATTTAATTATCTGTTTGTTAATTATTTACATTTAGTTATTTACCAGAAGTCTAGACTTCTGGAGGACCGAGAGTCTCTTGATTTTTTCTGCTATGAAGACCATACGTTCCTCATATTTAATGTTGTTGCATCTGAAACGTTCGACTTGGGGAATTATACCCTCATTTATTTGGGACAATTTTTACTTTCCCTCGTTTTTCTTGTAGGTATATAAGAAAAGTATTGTGTTTGAAATTGTATAAGTAAAAATGAATGTAAAAGTTAATTCTAGTTTTGTTGTCCTACGAAAAATCTCTAAAAACTATCTCAAAGTGAGATCAAAGTTCCCACAAAAATTACATATAAATACAGCTAACAAATAACAACACCGAAATCTCTCTACAAAACCTAATAGATTTTGGTGTTGTTATTTGTTAGCAGTGTTTACTCCACTGCTCAGTTTTAAATCTGTTAATAAATAAATACATTTTTATAATCGATTACAAAATGATTTTAATAGAGCTGCGGTTGATGAGGCTTTCATATTTTTTTGACCATCATTTAATCTTTTTAATTTTCCTCATTTATAGTGTAGGTATATAGGACAAGTATTGAATTTGAAAAAAAAATCGAAACTAGGATATCACCGGAATTATATGTCTCAGATCTTTTTAAGACCTCCTGAGTAGTCTCAAAGTTGTATGTCTGTATGTGTTATTTATCATCGTAGCTCTAAGTGTATTTATGCTAGAGAGTTGAAACTTTGTACAAAATTCAATCTATAGGTGCAGTTGTGCTATTCGGAAAATATTTTTTAAAACGTCACTAACCTGCAAAAATGACTTTTGAAAAATCATAAAACACGAAAAAATGTTGCGATCAATTTGAAATTTAGCACGCAAATAGCAATGTATAAGATGAATAGTGCATTTAGTTTAATTTTTAATTAAATGACTTGTTTACGTTTTTTAAAAAATTGTAAAAAATCGGAAAATAATCCAATTGAATAGAAATTTGGTACAAGGATATACCTTAATGTAATAAATAAGTACACTAAGTTTCGTTTCAACACTACAAGTATATATAGTATTTTAGTTATATCATACAACTTAAGCATCGTTGAGCGTGGTCAATGCCTAGACGGGTGACCGCTGGGAATGTAAATTATGTATTTACTATCTGAGGAGAGCGAAGCGAGTCCGAAGTTTTTAGGACTATTATATTGTGAAGACGAGCGAGTCCGAAGTAGAGAGGATTAGTGTAGCGAATCCGATGTCATGAGGAAAAGTTCTGAGTTACCTCCCGTATTGTTAATTTAAATCTGTATTCAAAGCATGCACGTTTATATGCGAGGTGTGAAGCCCCTAGTTATAAAACAAAGAGGGAAGAGATAAAGATATGAGGTGTTACGCACGCCTCAAAGACTTTTTAGGAGGATACACGTGAAAATAGACTCAAAAGAGGCACTACAGTACTCCTCAAACAAGAGAAGAAAACAATTAAAATTGCATAAAATAAAACAAGAGAACGTTAAAATTTGGGAATGGGAAAATTTGGGAATATAAGGTAGAGTTTAAATGGGTGGTAATTGGTAACCTTTCAGTATTTGTAATTACTCACATACCAATGCAATGCATTTCCAGTCACATCAGTAAATATCAAGTTACAGAATAAAATGCGCTTCAAAGCTCTTAATTCGAAAAGAGGGATAAACTCCACTAAAATCAAATATGTTTAGTTTAAACTAAACACCAAATATCAAAAACGAAATTCAGCAATTCTTATTAAATTTAAGTTTTTTAAAATTTTAATGTCTGATTAACATTTTGAGAGTCGCGAAATAGTCAGAAATTTGGTAAAATGTATTTGTAAGACTAAGATAAAAATTGGACTAAGGATTTATTACTTAATCTTAAATAATTTATCAAAATGAAATAAAACAGGGTGTTTCCACTAATAATATAATTATATATGACAAAGCCAGCTTTATATCTTAGCAGATCATCATCAGTGCTAGCGAGCAGCGAAGAAAAGAGTTAAAGGAGACAGCGGTTACAGTTATCGCTGTCTCCTAACTCTTTATCAAACATATACCATTAGTGGAGAGACGCGGAATTATTTTCTTTCAATACATTAGTTAAGTTTAAGTTATAAATCCTTTGTCTCACTTTTAAAGTGAAGATAAATTAACCTATAGAGACAACGCAGTTGAACCCAACAACATTTACTCCAGAGAAACAATAACGCGGTCCAATATCCACCCCGTTATCAATCTTTTGGTCCCGGTGAATAAATAGAAGGACTTAGAGAGGGCCCTAAAAACCAAATTTAGGGTCATCTCATACGAAAAATTTTCGATAAAACTTTCATATCGAAAAGGGTTCCTCTTTAGGTGGTTATTTTCTCTATTACTTTTCCTCTAGCTTTAGTCGGTTGCTGATTATTAAGAGAGTAAATCAAATCTATAGGGCAATTATTTATTTGTTTTACTCAATATTATTTGTAAAGAATAAGTATACATCCTTTCCTTGATTTTTTTGGAACCATCTAAAGAAGTACCCCAAAAAGTCTTTTAAACATTAAGATATTGAACGGATTAATATAATTTCTATTGGAGTTTAGTCAAGAAAATCAGACATTTAAGTTACCGGCTCAGGTAGTTAAAGTTACTGACATTTCATTTCTACTGTTAGAAATATATTTTAGGACACAATGCGAGGTCGTTTTGCTTGGCTTTGGTAGACTCAAAGATTTGCATAGAAACTATAAACGGAGTAGTTGAAACGAACTCGTTATAAGACCTAATACGATTTTATAATGTATCACACAGTGAGGCTTTATCATGCAGAGGGATAACCGGGAGATAAAGTGGGCATTCGTAAGACTTGGAACTTATTTGGAAAACCCAACAGCCACACATCTGACCAACGTGTCCAAAAACAAATTCAAACAACAAAAACGAATGTATGTAAACCAATTATTTTCTCCTTTACAGGATCCAATGGCAAGTTACGACATAAACGAGGAAGACGGGGATCCGATGCCGCGAGACGACGGAGACAACAAACACGGTACCAGGTGTGCAGGCGAAGTTGCTGGTCAAGCTTCTAATTCTTACTGTGGCGTAGGAGTCGCTTATAATGCTAGTATTGGAGGTAACTTATATTTTACAGGGTAGTCAGAGTTAAAGTTCTGTTAAAAAAAGGTGGTTAAAATAAACGTATGGTAAAGATGAGGGCAAATTTGACAGTTTTAACATTACTAAATTTCAACTAGGAAAAAAGGATATCTTATATTAATAAAATGTTGTAATTTTAAAGGATAAAGCATTTTCCGATAAAATGAATTGTCAAACACTATTATTTTGGAGCCGATAATATGAGATAAAACAACAAGCGATTAGAAAAATTAAATCTTTGACCTTTAATAGTGACTTTAGAGGAAAATCTAAGAGAAATAGTACTAATTTTTAGGTAGACAACATAAACTTTTCTGGGCAAGAGAACATATATTCATTCTGGAACATAAAAACTTATCTTCCACATTTATACATGTGGCTAGATATTATAAAAATTTAGTAAAAGTAAATAAATTGAATTTTTAAATTCGAAAAATATACTGAAGGTTACACTTATAAATCAATGTCTAAGAAGAATGAGAACTTTTTAAAATAAATACTATTTGTTTTTCCAGGAGTTCGGATGTTAGATGGAGTAGTCAATGATGCAGTAGAAGCACGAGCTTTATCACTAAATCCACAACATATTGATATCTACTCAGCTAGCTGGGGACCAGAGGATGATGGCAAGACAGTAGATGGTCCAGGGCCATTAGCTACTAGAGCATTTTTAAATGGCATTTCAAAGGTAATCATAAAAATCTTTTTGAACCTTCCCTCTTTCCACACCCACTACCACAGTATCAAAAAGTGGTGAGTGGGCACTAAAAATCCATAAATGAATCATCATTTACAGGTGTTTTTGAGATTACAAGAGTGTTTTAACAAATTAAGAGTATATGCCACTGCAATCACCCTAGCTTAAAGCACAAACAAACTTTCAAAAAAATTAAACTTTTTAAAAGTTTTACCATTTGGAGAAATATTAAACTTACTGCATATTAACATTAGTGGATCAAAATAAAACTTGCAATGAATAAGACCAACAATAGTGTCAAGCTTTATCTCATAATCAACAGTAGTTAATATTTTATTAAATGTCAAGTACACCTTTTCAAGGTCCAACGACTAATTAAAGTACGAGGCACCTCGGAAACATTATCCGATTTGCTACGCTTGACCTTAAAGTTTCTTTGAGGTTGCGCAGCTAAAGTAATAAAATGTAAATCCCCTAATTTAAAGCCCTATATTTATACTTATTTATATGTTCTCAGACTCGCTTCGCTCGAGCTCAGACATTAAAAATCTATTTTATTCCTAGCGGTCGCCTATCTGTGAACTGACCTTGCTAAATGCTCCTTGATACTAATGATGCGACGAAAGCCCTGAGTAAGCTGGCCGAAATGACATGGACAATGAATATTGGGACATAAGTTAGTCTAATATAGGACTAAATCTGATCCAAATTTTAAATTAATCATACAATTGTTTCGGTTCTACGAATTTTTAAACGAAAGTCAATAGTCATAGATAGCTAATGACTAAATATTTAAGAGCATGAATAAAAAAACTCTCTAGCATGAACAAGCTATGAGCTACAATGATAACTGACACAGACATATATGACAACTTAGTAAAAACTACTCAGAAGGTCTTAAGAAATTCAGTTGATCGGTTCGTTTTTAAGTGCTATCACATTACTTTTCCCATATACTTGCGATATAAATCAAGAAATGTAAAAACTTCTTTTCTCGCATAATTGCATGGAAATAATACGTGGTATAGTAAATAGCTATTGCTTCCTTCGATCAATTAAATATATTAACATAATATAAAAAACCAGCTTCGCACGCAAGCTGGTGCGCTTTATTCCTTTATAAAGGAATAATGAAATAATTGTGTGCAGGTCTTACTTAGATCCTATATTATTGATAATAAAATACACTGGAAAAATTTATACATATAACATTTCATCGTTAATACTGTATAGGAAAAGTATTAAGATTGCAAAAATATCAAAAACAGGGATTTTATCTGAATTATCCGTTTCGAAGTTTTAAGACCTCCTGAGAGGTTCTCAAAAAGTTGTCTGTGTATGTATGTGTTATCATATTAGCTTACAGCGTGTTTATGCTAAATATTCAAAACTCAGTACAAAACCAATCTGTAGATCTTGCTTTGTTGTTTGAAAAAATTGTTTTTGTCATTAATCGGCCGACTATATGATTAGGCATAATATATATATATATATATATTATATAATATATAATATATATAATATATATAATATATATATTTATTGATTGATTGAGATTTGGCGCACGAATGAAGTCATATATAAGACCAAAATATGTGTTTCATCTCATCATCAACATTTGTTGATCATTCAAATTATATCGAATGACTTACAGACATTTTAAATAATACAATTAAATTTGGAGTCCGGAGACGTGTGTGTGTGTGTGTAAATGTATAGTGATTTTTTTAAAACCTGTGGACGAGCGAAGCGACTCTGAAGTAGGTAGGATGAGCGCATACGATGAGGTGTGGACAAGTTCTTTTTTATTTAAGGTATAATAGTGATTTTCGATGTTTTATCAAAGTAGACAAATGTTCTAAATAACTATGTTTAAAATTAGCTGACCTTACTTCTAAACTAGACTAGGATAATTGCGGGAGTGTTTGAAGTTTGTGGGTCTTGGTGATAACCAGTTGATTAGAACATGGAAGGGTATTTAGAGGGATGTCCAAGGGGCATTATTAGCCCAGAATTCTACTACAAAGGTATGGAAGAGCACAAGGTCCAAGTCATTTTAATTAGAGACGGATCCAATAATTGAATTTTGGTTAAATTCCTCTTAACCCAACCCTTAAAACCTCAAAACTCAATTTGTTACAAAACTCATGCCCTCAACTTAACAAGTATTTATTAAACATCACCTTTTCCATTTAAGTTTGATTATTTCTCCATACGATTCTAAATACTAGAAATACATTGTACAACCAACTCACGTCCAAAGAATACGTAAAATAAACATAAATCGGTAAATCAGACTTATTCTTCGTAATAAAGCAGAATAAGGTTATGCCTTATTTATTTCTGTCTTATTATTTTTTGATGAAACCCTATATATTGCTACAGGGTGGATTTTGTTAGTTCCTACTAGGTATGATTATGGCCGAATAGGCCAAAAAGGCGCCAAAGTAATATAGCCTTTATCTTCCCATTTGGGACCTTTAAAAATCAGTTAAAAGGGATACACTACAACTACTTTGATCATATTGTATTTATAAAATGTAAAGTACTGTACACCTATCTCAGGGAAGATCTTGCTCAGGAGAAATCTATTAGGTTTCTCACAATCCTCTACGTCTGAGATTTATGTAACATAACTTGTTTGCAAAAGATGTGTAAATATAAATTTATTATTCTTCAGGTAACAATAAATAATTCTTCGTATTTTAAACAAAGAAAAAACAGGGACGAGGTACCTCGGAACTTTTTATTACCACATGAGATTCGATACCTTTACCTACACTTAACCGGATTCGCTTCGCTTGTCCTCACATAGTAAATACATTAGTTTGATTCCAAGGGATAACCCATTCAGGGGTTGACATCGCTATGCTGCTGCTTAACTTTTATGATCCAACAAAATTAAAAAAATCAAGAACAATATATAATTTATATATATATATAATATATATATATATATATATATATATTATATATATATATATATATATATATATATATATATATATATATATTACCCATCGTTTATTAAGTCCGTATGACGTCATGAACAATAATGACTCGAAAAAAATTTCAAAAATCCATTACAATATATCTGATATTTTATTTAAAAATCATACGGTATATACTGCTATACTGTTTCGATTTTACTTTAACATTAATGCTACTTAATTTGCGTTCTCGAATATGCCCCATGGGGGAGCTAAGCCGCTTTGCACTAACGCCACTATCTACCCCAAAAAGAGACATTTTGGCTGATGGTTAGTTTTCTCACACACTCACCAAAATTGTAGTGTTTGTGAGTATGTGCGAACAAAGTTTGTTGTTTCGACCGAGATTTTGTGATAATCGGACATTTTGTAAAATAAATTAAACACTATATAATTTTTAAATTTGATCTTAAATTCAAAGCAAGTTCTTATAGAAAAAAATTATACAGTGTTTTATTTATTATATAAAAACAAGAGGCCTCTAAAATTGCGTACTCCTATTAATAAAATTGCGTACTCGACACTATAAAATTTAAATTGTATACTTTAGTTATACTTGGGTAAATTTTTATTAAATATTTACTAAGGTAATATAATACTTGTTTTTTCTATTAGCCTGGTTAGGGGGGAAATTAAGAACCCTAGGACCCCAATATGGCATTGCAACGATTCCACATTTTTTAGTTTATACATTTACGTTTAAAGTTTGCTATTTGTGTATTCAGACCAACTAACGCCTTGGTTGTTTTGTCTGTCTTACAAATTGGTTCTGTTATTACTCTGTTCAGTTTTACTAATATTGCTTGAAAAAGGTAAAAAGAAAGGAAACCGTTTGTTGTAAAATAGCCTAGAGCTAAGCTGTATTAGTTCATTTTACTTTACCTTCTTTTTTTTTAACTTTGGTTATTTTCCTTCAAAGAACATAATATATCTTGCTTGTGAAAAGTTGAGTCAAGTAATAACGATTTTTACTTTTCCTCATTTATGTCGTGGGTATATGGGAAAAGTATTGTGTTTGCAAAGAAATCTGAAACGGGGATTTCACTCAGATTATCTGTTTCTGGTGTTTTCAATTCCTCCTGAGTGGTTTTTACAAAGTTGTCTGATTGTGTGTGATATTGTCGTAGCTCCTAGATATTTAAGCTAGAGAGTTGAAATTTCGTACAAATATCCATCTTAAGGTCTTGTTGTACTATCCGAAAAATAATTTTTATATGACGTCATTAACCGGTAATAATGACTCAGCATAAAATTTAAAATTCTTAAAACAAGAAAAAAATGATTCGATCTACTTGAAATGTAGCTCGCATGTAGTCATATATGAGAGAAACAAATTTGCCAATGTGCCATTTATCTCATGATTAGTATTAGTCAAATATTTATCAAATAAAATTTATAGATTTTTTAAAAATTGCAAAAAAATCAATTTGAGTTGAAATTTGGTACAAGTATATCCTTTAAATAAGTCAACAAAAAGTCTTGTTTCATAAAGTCATACGTACTTTATAAATTAGAACCTCTGAAATTACAGAAGTATTAAGTTAAATGCTCTACTTCTAGCATTAACAATATTTAAAACAGAAACAAAATCGAACGACTGGAAAATTAACAACCAAAAATAAACTGGAAAAGGAAACTAAATACAAACAAAAACTTTAAGACTAAATTAGAACAAACTAATCAGTCAAATTAACTAGAGGAAAAGAGCCAAATAGTGAAACATTTCGAACTAGAAGTACAACAAATATCACACATTTCCTGTGAAAATTAAACTTCATTTATAATGGAATACCACGTAGACAGACAATGATTGATTATAACAGAGGTAAATATAATGCCAATACGATGCATCCTGGTTATCTCCTCAATTTTAGCAGTCAAATAGAAAATTGTGAATTTTAATTAGAACAGCGTCTAATTAAATATTAATTTAATCGAGTATAAGATTATAAATTAGTGAATCCATGATTACAACAAAATAAAATACTTGAGTTATAGATGTCACTATATTTCAAGGAGAACATTGAATAAGCCAAATTTTAGCCATTAGAATTTAAACCAACAGAAGAAAAATAATTAACTCCAAATTAAGTACGCCACACAGCGCAAAATTTATTACTCTCTAGTGTGGCTTTTTAACTCTTTTTAACTCACTATCCTAAAATTTTTATTTTGTGTCTTAAATTCTCTTTATGTCTAATAATTTATATATAAGGGAAAGGGCAATGCACCTTGAAATTTTCCTAATCACATCAGATTCGCTAAGCTCATTCTCCCTACTTCGGACGCGCTTAGCTCGTCCTCAGAATAAAAAAATTTATACTGCAACACGTCACCGGACTAGCTTAGCTCGTTCTCAAATATTAAATACATTATTTTCATTTCCAGTAAATGGTATTTATCCAGGCAATGACAATAACCCATCGATGCGACTTGTCGTGAGTCATTCCATGTCAAACCATCCCACTAAAAAATAAAATTCACATGCATGATGACCGATTTTGATAAAATTTGGTGGAGGTGTAGAGTCTCCTTAAAGAAAAAATACAAATTTTCAGCTTATAATATGTAGCCGCTTCCGCGCACTGATGGGGCAAAGTTGTGGAAAATAGTTGATTTTCAGTGTTTTGGCTCTTAGATTATCATTTGTATCTCTAAAAGTCGCAAATAAAAAAATTTCATTCTGCTTGCAATTTGCAGCTATATCATTTAATATCAATTAATGTCATTTTGGCCCCAGCCATTTTTTGCCCTTTGACGAGCCCCTTTTTTAAAAAAATTTAAATATCTCAAAATGCGTACTTTTTAAAATTTGGAAAAAAACCCCTAATATAGCCCATAGTTATAGGAAAGTGTCCACAAAGTTTCATGATGGACCTCCATGGGCTTGGCCCAATAATTTTTTAAGTGGCAGGGGTATAGAGATTATCAGGAAAATATGACTTTTTGTTAGAAACTTGTGAGATATTCAAATATTTATATTATTTAATCTTTATAAAATTAATATATTTATATTTTTATTATAGTTTGATAAGTGTATGATATATACATGCTTATTTGCATACAGGTGGCCCAAAAGTCACCAACCCCTATTATATTTTGAACAGTTTTGTATAAAATATCGAAACATGGGATACTTCCCTTGCGTAGAGGGAACTCGTTTTAATGGTTTACACTTCCCACAAGTATGGGCTAAGCTAAAAACCAAACATTCATTGAAGAATGTACATATAAACAATATTGTCTTCCAGGTTAATCTGTTCATTAATATATATATATATATATATATATATATATATATATATATAATATATATTATATATATATATATATATAATATATATATATATATATATATAATATATATATATGTATATATATATATATATATATATATATATATATATATATATATATATATATATATATATATAAAGTTCGCAAAACGTATTTCTCATTAGGACCTCTGAAACTGATTTTGTCGTTGTCCGAGTTCGAATTCCCCATGACGCCTATCCCATTAGGTGAATTTCCAAAGGAAATTCGCTAAAAGGGAAAATACAATGCGGGAAAGTGGAGTACATCGAAATTGTTACCCACCATATCGGATTCGCTACGCTCATCCGCACCACTTAAAACTCGCTTCACTCGTCCTCCTGGACTGCATTATTCCAAGTGGTCCATGCCATGAACGCGGTTGATGCTGGTTAACATTAGTGATTCAAGATCTAACAAAACTTGCAGATATTCCAGCACAATTGTAGCTTAGTATAGTTACAAATCACTTAAAGGAATCCACTTATGCCAAATTTCAACACGATTTTACCAATCACAATTATTTTCAAAAATTAAACTAAGGCTAATAATAAGATACAACTTGGCACATTTTTTATTCCTATGCACAACTACACGTGTGCTGAAATTTCAAATAGATTAAAAAAAATTTCGTTTATGAATTTTATTGAAGTAGAAAAAAACTATGCTCAATTCTCATTCTTTCAAAATCGGCTTGCATAACTAAGTTCTAATAAAAATCACGGTTTTATGATAATCTTTGCCAGTTCTCTAACTGGTAAAATTAACAAAGATGGGGACTATTTTCTAAAGGAAATTCGCTAAAAGGATTCTTTAAAGCATTATATAATGAAAATTAATATGTTGCTGTAAAACAAACACCGTAACAAATAATTTATATAATTCTACATCATTTGCCACGGAATTGATTTTACTATATTAATTTTTATTCTGTATCAGGATATGCAGACATGGATATTCCATTGTATGCAAATTTTTTATTCAATTGTAATCATAAACCCCTTCCTCTGCTCTCCGTCTATATCAAATTTATTACTGGAAAAATATCAAATCCCTGATATAATAATTTGAATGCAAATTAAATACAAAACCTAAAACAATATATATATTTTAGAAGATTTAAATAAATTTAACTGATGAATTTTACTTATTTAAATAATTGTAACGGTGACTACATTTATAACATGAACAGTGAAATAAAGAGAATTTCTTTTATTTATTTATTTAAAAATGTTATAAACAGAAAATTATTTAAAAGGGATTGCAAGAAGTCCTTTTAGTTTTGAATACTCTATATTGACAGATCCAGCTTTCAGTTTAACTAACTATTATTAGAGCAGGCGAGCTTAAGAGAAAGGGTCAGCAACACTCATATATCAATGTTTAGGCCAAGTTGTGCTATCCGGAAAATATTTTTTATAATGTCACTACTAACTACAAAAATTTTGAAAATTCATATAACGCGGAAATGTCTGTAGATCGGTTTGAGATTTGGCATGTGGTCATATATAAGACCAACATATGTGCTAAGTTTCATCCCATTATTATCATTAATTTATTTTTATCAAATGACTTACATACGTTTTTTAAAAAAAAATAAAGAAAATAATATAATTGAGCTAAAATATGGTACAAGTGTATTTTTTACGGACCAAATAAGTATTACGTTTCGTTTCAATACGGCAAGTATATCTATAGTTATAAATGTATCATAAAAGTTAACCAGCATTGAGCGAGGTCAGTGCCTGGATGGGTGACCGCTGGGGTAATGTAATTCCTATCTAAGTACGACCAAAGCGAGTCTGAAATATGGAAGATGAGCGTCGCGAATTCGATGTATTGAGAAAAAGTTCCGAAGTACCCTGTACCCGATTTTTTTTAATTGAATCTATTTTAATGTCAATTAATATATGGTGTATTTTGAACAGGGTCGAGGAGGTAAAGGATCAATATTTGTGTGGGCTAGTGGTAACGGTGGAAGACACACCGACTCCTGTTCTTGTGATGGATATACTAATAGTATCTACACTCTCTCCATATCAAGTGCAACTCAAGCTGGGTAATATTAACATATTTATAATAAACTATATGTTAACATTCCGGAAAAATCAAAACCAAAGAATATAATAGATATAGAATGTCAGAAGGTATAAGAGAGCGTCAGACAGAAGGTAGGGATGAACTCGGTGCTGGTCTCTAGCGGCAACTTTGAAACTAGATCTCCTTACCATAACATTCTTTCATTCTTTCCACTTTTATAAGTTAGTATTATGAAATCATCTCGTTCTTTATTGCAATTATAACGACACGAGTATCTACTTGAAATTGGTCATTATTATAAGAATAAGAAAAACATACTCGGATAAATCAGTGTTGTGCCAGGAGAAGTTTGCTTAATATTATAAGCTTCTTTTTTATTATGAAAATTCGCTAAAAGACGACATTAGTGCATTCTCGTAGTTGGCATAGTGAAACTACTAAGTTACATACTAGTTACCTTGTAAACTGGCTACGGAACTAACATTTTCTTTTCGGAAATAATAAATTCCAAGACTATCTTTCTTAATCTATATATTCTTTGGCCCTGGTATACAGTTTTGTAAGTAATCTACGCTTTATTAAGAAGGTTTTTTGTAAGGGAAATTGATTAGTTTTAATTTTGCAAGTGGCTCCATAATCGTACTTTTAACCACAATTGATCCAGAATTGCCCTAGCTTTCAGATCATAAATGATGTTTTTATTCACGAT
Organism: Microvelia longipes; assembly: GCA_018340805.1. Classification (NCBI taxonomy): domain Eukaryota; kingdom Metazoa; phylum Arthropoda; class Insecta; order Hemiptera; family Veliidae; genus Microvelia; species Microvelia longipes. Next base: position 38,327,594 of record JACMZG010001913.1, read on the forward strand.
CTGAAAGCCCAGAGGTAACTTAAAAATGGCAGACGATTCATTTATAAGATCTATAATATTGGTAAATAATGAAAAGGATTAAAAATGTTTTTTTTCCTTGAGTACTACAACTGTTATTTGATACTTTTTCATAATCTTTTAGAACGATAAGTTTTGGTTGATTATATTTAAAAAATTTAATAAGAACCGTGTTGCCCAGACCTGCAATGAAACGCCAGATCGATGATTTTCCTACTTAACTCTATGCTGTAAATAGTACGGCATAATGCTTTCTAATAAAAACCAAGGTGGTCAGCGTGAGTGGCAGGAGTAAAGCAACTGTCTCTTAAACAATAGTCTAAGAGGGTCAGATAATTAAGTTTTTTTCTTCTTTTTGGAGTGTGACTTATGAACGCTTTTAGGTCCAAAGAGTTATACTGCGTTCTTCAAAATAAGAACACATTGACATCAAATGTGTTCTTAGGAATGGCCACTTGTGTAAATTTAAAAATAAAAAAACGTCAAAAACAAACAAAACATTTACAAAAGTAAAAAGACAAAGTTTTATCAAGAAAATAGAAAATATTCGTATCGAGTATATAGAAAACTAATTTAACTTGATTTTTCATAAAAACTAGCTATAGTAGAGACAAGAGAAAGGTGAACTATTTCTTGATTGAATACAATACAAACATTTTATTCAATAAGAGAAAATCACTGTTTTCATAAATCTCTATCAATGATTCAAAATATTTAAAGGGGATGGAAAAATTCAGTTCTATTCTCTTTAGTGCAATTTGAATATAAGTTAAAAATGTCATTAGCAAATGGCATTATTTCACTAATCTAAGCATTGTCTAAGACATTTTTATTCTATCTAAGACTATTTATGCCAATCCCTACCCAAATATCCGCTCTTCTTAAGAAAGAAACGTCTTTTTTGTGAAATTCCATAATTAACTTATTAGGAATAGAACGACTTCAATTTTACAACCACTTTAGTAAAAAGGAACTATAAAGTTCAATCTATTTGGATCGTATTCAGATAAAATGAAGACTACTAAAACTACAATAAGAATAAATAAAATAACTAAGAAAACTTAAACGAAATTAAACTTTAAATTAAACCAAAATAAAAGTTAAAAAGAAAACCAAGTTCCTTTTAGCGAATTTTCAGAAAAATCCGCTAATGGGAGCGGATTTTTAAGTCGTGTGGTGCGATAATCCCATGAGTGTCCAAAAAATGATATTTTTCAAAGACTTAGCATAAACTAAGCTTCAAGTAAATGCAAATAATGCTGTGCCGTATAATGTAAAATCTATGGGATAAATATGGGCATTTTCTTTGAAAATTGTTAAACAATTAATAAGTAGTGACGCTACTGCTCAGGTTATTAAAAAATACCGAAAACTTAAGCGAAAATTGGATTGATAAGAAAGAAGACATGTATTTCAAAGAAAATTCGCCTGGCTTGCGTACTTCCGCGCCAGTATTTGTATTACAGTGAATGTAGAATTGAAGTCGTTCTTTTTCTAATAAGTACCTACGTACTTCTTCAAACACTTCGATGCCAATACACAATACTATAATTTAATCAGTAAAACGATTTTCCAATTCATGTCAGGATATAAATTTTAGAATAGCAAGGGAAATCCTTTAATGATGCATCTATAAAATGGAAAAGGAATTGAAAAGGACTTTATACAATAATTGAAAGCTTTAGACTGCACAAGAATAGAGTGAACTTTCAATTACTAATTAATTTTCCGGTTTGTTTTAAGTCTTAAAGAGTTCCTTTGCCAGTTTAGAAGACAGATGTATCATTAAAAGTTTACCTTATCAGTCTAAACTATAAAGGGGAAAACATTTCAGGTGCACCACATTAAATTGTTGAAAATATAAGGAAAACGTAGTCCTACAGTTATGTGTAAATTCACACCTGCGAGTTCAAATTTACAATTATTATTTTGGTAACTATTTCCCAAATATGTTAATTTTATTACCATTTATGGTAACTTTTATAACCTATATAGTTTTGTTCAAAATATTTTTTCTTGCGAATTTTAACAAATCCTCTGATATATGTCAAACAATAGTTAAATGAAAAATTGTCGGAATAGGTTTATAGTGATATCTGATTTCTTGAGGTTTAATTTAGTTCTTAAAATAGGTTTTACTATGGGTATGCTCTAATTTAATTTTTTAAAATTACCAAAAGTGGTGATTTAATTTAATTTAATTTAGTTCTTTAGGTTTTACTATGGGTATGCTCTAATTTAATTTTTTTAAATTACCAAAAGTGGTGATTTAATTTAATTTAATTTAGTTCTTTAGGTTTTACTATGGGTATGCTCTAATTTAACTTTTCAAAATTACCAAAAATTTAATTTAAGTTCTTTGGGTTTTACTATGGGTATGCTCTAATTTAACTTTTCAAAATTACCAAAAGTGGTGATTTAAATATTAATTTTAAAGTTTTTAAATTCGATATATTTTTATTACTAAAATTAAATTAAATTTTAATTAAATTAACATAATTTTGGTAACCTTAAAACAAAATCACCACATTTGATAATATTAAAAAAAATATATATATTTGTAAATTTGATAGTAAACTCGCATTAGTCAATTTATGGAGGGTAGAGACTATTTTAGAAAGGCTTAGGGCCATATTTTCCCCTATATTTGTGGATTTAATGTTAGTGGATCAGAAATGTTTCACCCGATATACCAAATATAAGAAAGTTTTGAAATTGGATGCAATCATTAAAAAGGTTGTATTTACCGCAAGTTGAAGAAGCAATCGAAGAATCAGTCATAATTGCCTGTTGCTAGGGTCACTTGTGGGCAATAAACAAGAAAAAACTGACAATATAAGTCTAGAAGCCTCACTTTAAGGAAACAAAGTAAATTCATACTTTACAGGCAATTTAGTGCCTGTAAAGCGCTAACTTTAAAGCCGCCCTATAAATTGTTTTCCTAATTTCTTTTTATTGATTGGTGTTTTGTGTTCATTTTAGCCCCGATTGATAGAAGAGGATTTTTTCCTAACCTTAAGGTTAAAAATTGTGTTAAATCCTCTTCCATCCATCGGGGCTAAAGTGAACACAAAAACCAATCAATAAAAAGAAATTAGGAAAACAATTTATAGAGCGGCTTTAAAGTTAGCGCTTTAAAGGCATTAAATTGTCAGTAAAGTATGAATTTATTGACAAGAAAATAAAGAATTTACTTATTCACCCGGAAAAAAAGTCGAGTCCAGTACGCAAGTCTTTAAATCAGAATTATTCAAAAAATTATTTTGATTTTTGTCGTCCTTAAAAAATCATACATGGCAACAAAGCTGTTAAGTGATTTTCATTGCTATTGATTTTTATTATGGAGTAGCTTAGCTCTTCAACAAACATTATCTAATAATAAAATATCACTTAACAGCCAAGTCACTATCTAGAGTGAAATTTGTTTTAGGTTGAAACCATGGTATTTAGAAGAATGTTCTAGTACAATAGCAACAACATTTAGTTCAGGGACCTTGGGTAGAGATAAGAGTGTATCAACAGCTGACATGGATGCAAAACTCAGACCCGACAAATTATGTACAACAGATCATACAGGTATTTCTTTCAATTATTCTCAATATATTGCTCCAAAAGAAGACGAAGATATATATTCTAAAAATAAATAAATATAAGAAAGATAAATAAAAAGATCTCTTGTAAAATTACAATTATTTAAATTACAAACCGGGTAGTGGTACCTCAAATTTTTTTGACCTAATCGATTTCACTACGCTCATTCTTAGAGTATGAAAACGACTAATTATTATTTCAGTACATTTGATCTTGCTTTCTTCTAACAGGTAAACTCAGTTTTAAACACCCATCCATCAAAAGACCACGCTCGATGCTCCTATACGCAAATATTCCCTAAAAGCCGTAGATAGACGACCCGATTTGAAAAGAAAATTTGTATTTGTGAATTATATAAAGAAATAAACTTATGCCAAAACTCACTCTGGCTATTTTTCTAATTCATAAAAATCGGTTACGGGGTACCTCAAATTCGCAGCGCTCAACCTCTTTCGAACTCGCTAAAATACATTAGTATTTACTATATGAGATAGTAAATCCAGCGGTCATCCATCCGCTGAATTGACCTTGCTCTATGCTGCTTAACTTTAATGATCCAACAAAAACACGGATATACTTGTGGAATTTAAACTTAGTATAGTTATTTACCACGTAAAGGTATATACTGTACCAATTTCCAACTCAATTAGATTCTTTTAAGGAATTTTACAATTTTTTAAAAACTTATAAAAATTTTTTTGATATAATTTGAAACAAAACTGATAATAAGAAAAAAACCATGGCAAGCACTCTGCTCTTATATATAAGTACAGGCATACATGAGCGTCTTATAAATTTAAAAACTGATCGACAAAATTTGTCGCATTTTTTAAATTATCCAAATTATTGCTGAGTTATTATTGCGGGTTAATGACGTCATAAAAAAATTATTTCCCGAATAACACAAGGAAACATATAAAAATTAACTTTAGTACAAAACGTATTAGCATAAATACGTTGGGAGCTACGTTTGATAACTTTAATGGTTTCAGTCCATTTCCTTTTGAGTTACGAGTTTTAATAATAGCGAAAAATAATAACCTTGGATTTTGCTAATTTTTTCTGATTCATTTAACCGGGTTGACGTCACAATAACTTGGTTTACAATAGGGTTCGTGTTCGTGTCCTCGCATTGTTGTCCTCGTGTATTCCTGTGTACAAGAAAATCTATTCCAAGGACAATTTCATTATATATATATATATATATATATATATATATATATATATATATATATATATATATATATATATATATATATATATTCTATAACATCAAGAGTTATTGTTCGCAGTACGAAAAAGTAGAACTTGTCCAAATATATATTTATTTATTTATAGAATTTTTTCGGACATAAATATTGGGTATCAGAAAGCCAAACTGTTTGGTCTCCTTCCCTATAACTTCTGTCATCTGAACAACCTCATAAGCGTCATTTTCATAATGAAAATTCGCTAAAATGTAAAATGAATACAAAAATAATCGAGAGTTTTGTTACGACGAAAATGAACCCTCTATTTAATCATTGAATCATTAATGCTGTGAAAGCCAAGACTTATTAATAATTTATTAACTAAAACAAAAATGTATCAAAGGTTCATGATGTTTTACTTTATTTCACAATTAGCTCTTTACAGGCGAATTTTCATTGAAATGCGTGTTTCCTGCTTAAAGTTCCGGATGATGCTTTATAACTTGAGCAGTTACTCAATTATCAAACTCATAACTCATTTTTTCTGTTGGTTATAAAAAAACTATGCCTCTAAAATTAGCAATGCCGACACACTACTTTAAAGCTCAGTTTATGTTTTTGTTTAATGGTTTAGCGCATTTCCTTTGAAAAATACAGAAAAAATGAGTTACGAGATGTGCTTGATAGTAACTACTTAACCCTGAACCTTAAGCAAAAAATGGATTGTTAAGACGGAAACCCATTTCAAAGGAAATTCGCCCAACTTGCGGACCACAGCGAAATATTATGTAGTTATAAACTTATATAATGCAAAAAACACAATGAAAAAGTATCGTTCTTACTAAAATTCTAACCCAAGTACCATGGCTTTGAGTGCTTGAATCGGCTCCTGACCATTTCCATTCAACTCAGAGACCCATAAAACATCAAAAACGACTTCCACATCAAAAAATCGCTAATGGGATAGGCGTCATGGCGTGATCAAACCTCGGACTATGACCAAAATCTGTTTTAAAAAGTCCCTAATCACGAAAAAATACGTGTATTATATATATATATATATATATATATATATATATATATATATATATATAATATATATATATATACGTATTTTTCGTAATTAGGGACTTTTTAAAACGGATTTTTTTCATAGTCCGATGTTTGGTCCCGCCATGACGCCAATCCCATTAGCGATTTTTTTCCAAAGAAAATTCGCTAAGAACCAAAAGCCTTTAGCCCCTGGCTTTAAGGCCAAAGGCCTCAATTTTTAAAGCGTTAAAAATTGATAAAGTTAAAACTGAAACTAATTACAAATTTATCAACCAAAACAAAATTATTTTTAAGGCATACTTTTAAGCTTACAAAAGAGAATAACATGGCCCCAATCTCCAATCTCACAATGAAATTCAGAAATATCAAGTGGAAAAATTAGAGAGATATTTTAATAAGCTAAGTCGTGAATTCCTAATAAGTTTGATATCATATGAGATCTCAAGTTCTACGAAATGGTTTGCACCATTTCGTAGAACTTGCAAGAGTGAATAATATCGGTAGTATTTCGTGAAATAATCTGACAGTTCAGTCTGACTTTTTCTCTGAATTTTCTCTCAGTTGCTTCCATCCTTGCTTAAAAAGCATTTTTTTGCTTAAATATCTTAGTTTATACTTCATAACTTGAGTACTTCGCGCAAAGGTTTTTTGAATTTACTAACGAAAACCCGCAAATTATCCTTTGAAATAAAAAATTGAAAAATGCATAAGTAGCAAAAATAGATAGTATCGATTTGACATTCGGCACGCATCTGTTCATATATAAGAACAACAAATGAGCCGAGTGACATCTCATTAACAGAATTAGTTCAATTTCTAATGTGTGTGTGTGTTTTTACTGTGTGTGTTTTTTTTGTGTGTGTGTGTGTGAGTTTTTTTTTGTGTTGTTGTTTTTTAAATGTGTGTGTGTTTTTTTATTTCAAATGTCATGTATGATTTTGTAAAAAAATCGTCAAAAATCGAAAATCCAATTGATTTGGCAAAAGTTTACCCCTTTATGTGATAAATAAGTTTAATAAATTTCGATTCAATAAGGCTACTACATTAACCATTTTTGTTGGATCTCAAGTGTTAAGAGTCATCGAACAAGATCACTTGCTGGATAGTGTGACTTGCTGAGAATGTTGTTTAACACCATTATTTTAATGTCTGGGGACGAGCGAGTAGACTCCGATGACGTGTCGTAATATAAATTAAATAATTTTTCACATTATAAGAACGAACTAATAGAGTTCGAAGTATGAGAACGAGCGTAGCGAATCCGATATTTTTAGCGACCTCGATTTTTTTCTATAATTATTTTGTACCCGATTATTTATTCATCTCAAAGGGCCAGAAAACATCAAAAACGACTCCCTACTTACAAAATGTTTTTTATCGGTCGTATTTAAGTTTTTCCAGTAATTGCTTGCCGTTTTTTTCAAAAAACATGGAAAACGACTCCCACTTGAAATTGTTATTTAGGGTCCAAATTTTAGTTTTCCTGTATTAACCACCGTTTTTTGACTTTTTGGTCACTTAGAGTGGTCGTATCGACTTCGGACCGGCTTTATTCGATTTAACCATCTAAAACCATATTTAGGAAATGGGTTAAAAACGTCACAACAACCTGGTTTTCAATAGGGTGGTTCGTATCCTCCCCAAGTCCAAGTTTGATTAAAAAATATTTATCCGTTCCAGAGATAGAGTGTTTACAAGAAAATGTCAAGAAATACTTACACACACACACACATATATATATATATATATATATATATATATATATATATATATATATATATATTATATATATATTATATCATTTAGGACCTCTGAAACGGATTTTGGCGACACTCCAGGATCCGACTCCTCCCATGACGCCAATTCCATTAGCTAAGTTTTCCAAAGGAAATTCCTTACAAATAAAAATAATTATATTTAAGAAGAATGCTTAACATGGTTTTTTTCAAAGGGGGTCCGGGGGAATACCCCTGGTTTAATTTGGCAGGACAAATTAAATGCAACCCTTCTTTGGGACGATAAAATGGTCCCTAATGGTAAAAATTTGTCTCTTGCCAAAATAATCTTGTTGAGATCAAAATTTAAATGTATCATTATTATTCTGGTAACTCTTATTGCAAATATGTTAATTTTGTTACTAAATTTGATAACTTTCAAAATCTAAGTTATAGGATAACGTAGAATTGCCGTTCAGAAATCGCATTGTTTCCTAAGAAATTTGAGACTAATATAACTATATTTAGGTGATTTCTTATCACTCTATTGTTTGACATACATCATATAAATATTTCTTTCTGTAGTTTTGAACAAAACTCTATGATACAGGATTCATAGTATGAGCGCTATAGGAGTTCATCATGAACAGAATAATAAAATAAGTCTCTCCACTGATGAATTATTTATTTAAAATAAACCATAACTGGCTTTCAACCAACTAAAGGTCATCATCAGTTGGTTGAAAGCCGGTTATGCTTTATTTTAAATAAATATTACATCAGTAAAGAGACAAATTTTATTATTCTGATCTATGATATATGTCAAATAATAATGTGATAAAATTACCAAAATATAATGTTAGTACCAAACTTCTTAGAATTTAATGCGGATTCCAAACGGCAATACTATGTTATCCTATAACTTAATGTTTTATGTAACTAAAAGCAGTAACAAAATTATTATATTTGGGTGATAGTTACCAAAATAATAATAATAAATTTAAACTTAAGAGTCAGTTAACTGAGAGTGCAATTTTCAAAATTGGGAGACCATTTACAAAAGTCTTAGACCATGTTTTCTCTTTATTTTTTAAGGATTTATTGACGATGCATCTAAAATGTTTTACTCTGTGTAGACCCATAAATCATTATTGGAAATTATTCTTGAGGTGTGGAGGGTGGTATTATTCTACAGTTACTATATAACATCATTTTTCCATGGATTAGAGAGAAAAAAAATTCCAAGGAATATTTGTCCCCCCCCCCCCCCGGCCAACAATTTTATATAACTGTGAATTAACCCCTCCCCCCCCCCCTCACTCTTTAAGTCCCTCCTGCTTGAGTATTTGGTATGAAACCGAGTAATCCAAATATTTGCTAATGACCAATTTTAAGTAGATACTCCTGTCCTAAAATGCTAATAAAGGTCAAGATGATTTCATAATACTGACTTATAAAGAGAGAAGAATGTTAAGGGAAGGAGAGTTAGTTTCAGAGCTGCCGCTAGAGACCAGCACCGAGTTCTCCCCACCAGTGTAAGTCGCCTCATGCTCTACATATTATATTTTAACTGACTTTAATGTCAAACCCAATTTTGATTACAGGTACTTCAGCAAGTGCACCCATAGCAGCTGGGATGTGTGCCCTGGCATTAGAAGCGAATCCTTCCTTAACATGGAGAGATATGCAGCATATAGTGGTTATGTCATCAAGACCAAAACCACTGGAAAAAGAACCAGGTTGGGTAGTCAATGGAGCCAATAGAAAAGGTCAGTCAAAAAAAAGGAACAGCTAACAATCAAATAAATAAAGAAATGAAATTAAGAATAATAAGTAAAATAAAGAAGCGAAATAAAATAAATAAAGAAGAGACTAACACAAATTCGAATAAATAAAGAAGTATTTGCACATAGAGGAGGCACATAATATTCTACAGAGGAATTAAACTCTTATTTTGTAAATAAAACTCAGAAAGTAGTCCCAAACACAGAGGAGACATATGCAGGTAGCAATGTCCATCTTAATACTTTTAATGCCTACAGCCCTAGCTCTAGGGCTTTGTGGAAGAGCAGCATATTTTTTTCAAATAAATAGCATTTGCCTAATCTTTAGATTGGCCAAACTCTTGGTACAATATATAGTAAGCAATATATATTATATATTGCTACGGGACGGGTAATATAGGCTGTCTCCAGCCAACCTGTTCTTAGGCTAATATTACCAGCTAATATAACAAATAAACTAAAAATGTTAAACTCACCAATTAGTAGCACAGCTGAAGCTTTCCTTTCATATGCAACAACGAAAGAGAAGTAAATAACAAAATGTTATTCATTTAAACCCCAAGATAAACCGATCTGATTCTGGTACGGAGGAGGATTGTGAGCCAATTTGACACTGTCGAAACTGAAAAAAATACATATTATATATAATAATCATTCGTATATGAAATGTGTTACAGTAAGTCATAAATTTGGTTTTGGTTTAATGGATGGAGAGGGAATGGTATCACTGGCAGAACAATGGACAACAGTCCCTCCACAGCATGTCTTTAAAACCCCACAACTTTTAGAAGAAAGGTAAATGTAAACTATCTTACTTGATAAGATATCTTATCTATTTTTATGCTAATTTGAGTATCTTACTCAAATTAGCATAAAAAGAGAAAAAAAGAATCAATCCAATCATTATCATTACCATTTGCATATAATTCAAAATTATTGTACAAATATTCAATTAGTTCTACATATTTGTAGAATCAGAAATAATAGTTCTTATCGGTTCAGACCTTATCTGCTTAATCTAAAAACACAACCTGTATAATTTTTTTATTTATTTTTTATTTGAATATTAAAAATACTTAACAAAAGTACACAGAAAATAACAAGTTATTAATTTTTTTCACAAATTATTATTTAAATTATAATTTGTGGTTTTGGTTTCCATATTAGATTCTAATGTATTAACTATAATAATTAATCAATAATCTCTTCAGAGTTTAATTAATACATTATTTATATAGTTTATTTATTTATTAGTATTTTATCACAAATAAATAAATTAGCAACGAGGTCTCAGCTCTAAGGGAGTGATCCTAATTTTCTAAATATAATAATACTAATAATAAGAAAATTACTATCTTAATACAATATGCTTATATTTTATGTAGATTCATGAGTATTAAAGTAGATATTATATCATTTGTAATAAATACAAGACTTTAGTTCTTCTAAAGTCTTCTTAAACAAAAGATTAAGTTTATATATTAAAATAAATCTTTTCAAACTGAAGTCTTCTACTTATTATATATTATCCACTCAGTTCTTCATTACTCATTTAGTAGATATCAAGTAGATATTTTTTACTTTTAGATTATTAAATAAAATATTAAATATTTTATTAATTTATAAAATATATATTAATTATTATATTTATCATTGATAAATGACCGTTTAGAAAGTGGTATATGATGTCTGCTGAATTCAAAGCAGGATTACATATCCATGCCTAGTATCAGTTATAGACTTTTGTTTGTATAACTCCTTTCAACAGCCATTTTTTTTAAAGTTTTCTTTATTGAATAATATAAATTATATATAATATAAAAAAAAATTCTTAATATAATACATAGAAAATAATTTTTTTTTACTTATTAGCAATAATTTCAAATAAAAGAAAACAAAAATGAATGGCTGATTTTAGTATAAAAAAAATATATCGCATAATATTTCATATAATGATACATACATAGCATGATACTTATAGTTAGATAGTTTAAAATAGATATATGTTTATTTATTATTTTTTTATTTCTGTAATTGAAGTTATTAATAATTATTTATTATGAAGTTTATTATAATGTAAGAAAACGTACTCTTTGCTGTAAGACATTAATCTTGAGCCACAAAGAGGCATTGATACTCATGTTCTGTCATTTAAATTTTGATACTCTATTACTCCATAATAAATAATTATTATTTTTAAGCTTTTGGTATAGTTAATGAATATATATGATTGAAATACATTTTTAAGTTTTTGAGATTGAAAAAGTTGGTTTATGATTTTGGAACATTAACTATGTTTGTTAACTAATATATTTAAAATATAAAATCAAGATTGTTTATGCAAAAAAGAAAACATATCTTTAAAAATATCATCTCTCTGTAAAAAAATTAACATGATAATGTATGAAATAATGTTGAATGTTTCAGAACCATAGAAGGAAGAGGAATTGTAGTTGATATGAATGTTAGCTACGCAGGGGGAGTTAAATACTTGGAGCATGTTGAGTGTATTATAAGTGTCAGATTCTCACCACGAGGTTCCTTACAACTCATACTGACATCTCCTCAAGGCACTCCTTCAACACTTTTACAAACAAGACCCAGAGATACTCTTAGTTCAGATTTCCATGACTGGCCGTTTTTATCAGTGCATTACTGGGGTGAAGATCCAACAGGAGTTTGGACACTTTCAGTTTTAAATTCAGGACCAAATGAAGTCACAAATACAGGTAAAAAGAAAAATAAAAAAATATTACCTGACTAACTCTTTTAAATATTCTCACACAGAACTTTAAAATAAAAGGATAATAGTGTTTTTAGACAATTTACAGCCCTGACATTGTATGTAAACTATAATTTTATTGCCAAGGCAATTAAGAATTTACTTTTAAATCCTTTACGTAGTTCTTCAACTCTCAGAATAGTCGAAAGTCTGAGTAAATCAAAACATTTATTTATTAAAATTTGTTTATAGCATCAAAATATTTAAATGCAACATAGCTTATAAGTAATTGAGATTTGTTTAGATAAATACAGTCTCTCCACTGAATGCACATTTAAAGGATGTAACTTTATTTTCACACAAAAAGAAAATGTATGAACTTATTTATTTAAGACATAGGAACAAAAAAATAAAATTTGAAAATCAGGATATGTACGAGTATACCTGATGTTTGGGCTCTTCTAATTACTATACTATTAGTGCAACATAAAACTAGATCTAAATAATCAAATATTATTTTTCTAATTCTGTGACCAGGTGTTCTAAAGAAATGGCAGATAGTGTTCTACGGCACTGATATGAATCCAGTCAATTTACATCCACTAAGACCTTATCAAACCTACAAGCACTTTCAAGATAATATCAACGTCATAGTAAGATTGTATTTTTTACTTCCTTTAATTATAGAAGATCAAAATAATATAATAATTTATTATATTTTAATATAATAATAATTTATTATACAATAACGGGCAAAATTACCCTTTTTACAAAAATAACAATTAAGAAAAAGTTAAATTAAATAAAAAGCACCAAGAAGCATCTGAAGCCTACTCAGTTGGTCTTTTTGAAGACACCAACTTGTGCACTATCCATGCCAAGCATGTTACCATCATGCCTAAGGACATCCAACTTGCCAGACGTATCCGTATTATTAAAAATAATATATGTATTAATTTTATTTATTTATTTATTTATTTATTTATTTCTAAGAGCTAATACAAATACATAAAATTACAAAAGTAAAATTACAATTGTGTTCTGAGTCAAAATCTTAACTTAATTACAAAGAACAATTATTTATAAAATCGTTTATAGAATAAAAAGCTTCCGTAATCAAATATGTTTTTATTTGCTTAGCGAATGCTGTTAACTCTAAGTTTTGAGTTTTAGGCTTCAAGCAATTATACATTTTAATGGCAACTATTTTAGGCGAATTAAAAGTTTTATGAAGTCTACAGTGAGGTACTATTAGCATATGGTTATATCTAGTATTATAGTTATGATTATCATATTTCTATGGTGGTTACTTTCCGAGTGAATAAATAAAAGCAAGTTATAAATAACAAAAGATGGTAGAGTCATAAGAGAGAATTTCTTAAAATAGGGCTTACACGATTCAGAATATTGTAAGTTAAAAATTATACGCAGGGCCTTTTTTTGGAGTAGAAAAATATTTAGAGCACTAGTACTGGTTCCCCACAAGGCAGCACAATAAGACATTCTTGAAAAGAAGTAGGCATAGTACACTGATATCATGGTTTTCACATCCAATACTTCTGATAATTTCCTGAGTAGGAAGAGAACTGATGATAGCTTCTTTGCCAGTTGAGAAGTATGCTTCTCCCAGGTGAGTAGAGAATCCAGAGTAACTCCAAGGAGCTTCAGCGAATTCTCTCTATCTGGCGATTTCAGCGAAAATATCAACACTTGACTCTTCTCATCATTAAGTGTCAGTGAATTGGTTGAAAACCAGTCTTTAGCTCTACTTATAACTACATCTTTCTGATTCAATAGAGTCTGTCTATTGGCGTTCTTGATTAAATACGTTGTATCATCTGCAAATCTAATGCACCTATGGCTGAAGTCAGGAAGATCATTACAGTAGATAAGAAAAAGAATGGGGCCTAGAACAGATCCTTGAGGAACTCCATACTGTAATTCTCTCGCGTCAGATAGTTTTCCGTTAACGTGTACCTGTTGAATCCTTTTAGTGAGATATGACATAATGAGCTCCAGAGGGAGACCCCTTATCCCACAACTCAGCAGCTTAAGTTTCAACGTCTGAAAATGAATGCAGTCAAAGGCTTTTGAAATGTCACACGATAGAGCAAGCAATTCTTCTTTGTTTTCGAAAGCGTCATAAATGTCTTCTGCTATTGTTTGAAGTGCCTTATAAGTAGAGCGATTCGCTCTGAATCCAAACTGTTGGTCATGAAAAAAGTTATTTTTGTTTAAAAATTTTAAAAGTCTATTTTTTATGATTAGACTATTTTTTATGAATTTTAATTATAATAGTTAATCAACTATTGTTTAAGCACGTTCACCACGGATACGTCTGGCATATTGGATGTCCTTAGGCATGATGGTAACACGCTTGGCATGGATAGCGCACAAGTTGGTGTCTTCAAGAAGACCAACTCAGTAGGCTTCAGATGCTTCTTGGTGCTTTTTATTTAATTTAATTTCTTCTTAGTTGTTATTTTTGTAAAAAGGGTAATTTTGCCAGTTATTGTATTAATAAATAAATAACTGCTGAAATTTTATCCTACTTAAAAGAAGCTGTATCATTCTAACTTAAATGGCTTACATAATATAAAAACATGTAGTCTTAAAAACCAACATGGCCAGAGCATGATTCGTACCTTCCACCCCTCCTACCTGACACTACCTGTACTTTTTCTCTTTACCCTCTACTGCAACTTCATACCTCTCCACTCACATTGGTTTAAAAATGTGACTTTTGTTTTTAAAATTGGCAAAAAGTATTGGGTTGATACTTCTGTCTTACTTCTCATGTGCTCAAGTCAATTATTTAAAAGTGAAAGCATAATTTTCATCAGAAAATTGGCTAAAAAAGAACATATTGATCAATTGATACTCCAAATACTGAGCATGCTCTATAGCAGCCCTTCCCAACCCTTGGGTCGCGACCCAGATTGGGTCGCGAACGAAATTTTTTGGGTCGCCAAATTTTTCTATTATTAACAATCCAAAAAATTACCACGATTTATGTAAAAAGATTATTATAAGCAAATAACAGATTTGCTTAAACAGATATTATTTTTAGAAATTGATAATACTTTAAACATGCGATAACAAAAGAAGCCGCGGCAAAACATTTCTTAGAAGTCCTTTACCGACAGAGGCACCCGCCTTTATCTAATTCTTGCTAACTTTGATGAATTGTTATACCTATGATAATACTGTGTTTAAAAGTTTCTTATTACTTCTTTTAAAGGTTCGGGTTATTAAAATTATAATGTTCAATTGTAAGTGAATTTGGTTCTAGCATACATCAATGTAGTTTAATTTCGCGTACAAGTTTTATAATTATAATTGTTTCACCAGTTTATTTATTTTAGCGATTTCCTTTGGGAATGAAATTCGCTCATGGAATAGGCGTCTTGGCGGAAGTCGAACCTCGGACCACGACACAAATCCGTTTCAGAGGTCCCTAATGACGAAAACATACGTTTCGCGAGACTTTATATATGTATTTCTAGACACTTTCTTGTAAACACTCTCTCTTTCAAACTGATTAATATTTTTTAATCAGACTTAGTACAAAACTCAACCTTCGGGAGGACAGGTTTTCAACCCTATTGAAAACCAGGTTTTTGTGACGTCATTAACCCGTTTGCTGAGTCAACGAAATTTTTATAAATCGGCAAATTTCAGGGTTAATATTTTTCACCGCAAAAAGGTCAATAGTTATGTTTTTTGAGACGCTGAATCAACTTAAACCGGTCCGAAGTCGATACGACCACTCAAAGTGACCAAAAAATCGAAAAAATCATTGTAAATTACCGAAAACCAAAATTTAGGTCAATAAAAAATTAATTTCGAGTAGGGTGTCGTTTTCTCTGAACTTTTGGGCGCTGAATCAAATGAAACCGGTCCGAAGTCAGTAAGACCACTCTAAGTTACCAAAAAGTCGAAAAAACTCTAAAAAATTATCGAAAACCAAAATTACGGTTTTTTTGAAAATTAAATTTCGAGTAGGGTGTCGTTTTCCATGTTTTTTCGGCCTCTGAGTTGAGTGGCAATACGAGCACTCAAACTAAGGGTACTTGGGATCAAATCCTAAAAATGCGCTAAAACCTTTAAGGATAACTGACTAAGCTTAAAGATAAGTTACTAAGCTTTCAACTTGTGCAAATAATAGTGCGTACTTCTAATTTTAGAGGCATAGTTTTGTACAACCAACTGGATAATTATGCGCATTTCCTTTGAAAAATACAGACAAAATGAGTTACGAGCAGTGCTAATTTTTGTATTTAATTTAATTTTTTAATTTTAATATTTTTATTGCTATAATATAATATACTTCTTTTGAACTCCAATTAGTGTGTAGTTTTCTATTTAAGAATGTCATGAAAATTAGGATTTGACAATGTATGTAGGGTCATAACTAGTTTGGCAATAAATAAAAACGCCTGCAATTTTCAGGTTATGCAAAATAAATTTATTTGGGTCGCCAAACTTTAGAAAAGTAAATTATAGGGTCGCGTTACTGAAAAGGTTGGGAAACGCTGCTCTATAGTAGTGAACACAAGAGGCTATTACTAAAATATAATATAGGTAAATTTATTAGCCAAATTTGAAAGCAATCCTACGATTTCCCAAATTTTACGGTCAAAACAGAACTTTTCTAGATACTATAGGTAGAAGGCGATAAAAGGTAAAAATATTAAAACAGATTCAAATATAAATTTTGGCTTAAAGTCCACTTAGCCTATTATTCAATTTAGGTTAAAGATTAAGTTCTTCATCAATATTACTTCTCCCAAGCAGTCAATTACATTATATAATTGGCATCAGTGAATTATTATTATTATGTTCTTTAATAAATATATAATTAAAAACGAATTATATATTTCTCAGAATGAAGAAGAAGAGGATTCTAAAAGTGAAGGTATAGAAGGAGTAGAAGATTCGAGTGATTGTCACAGTCAATGTGATGCCAAGGGATGCTACGGGCCAAAACCAACTAACTGCATATCATGCCTCAACTTCAAAGTAGAAAAGTGAGAACATTGTAAATTTAGCTTAATTTAAACCAAATAGCACTCCCAATTTAAATACACACCTTTTAACAGATTCTAGAAAATAGCCTACCAGGATTACAAGAGCAATGAAAATACATAAAAAAATTACAAGTTATTAATAATTTTATTAACAAATAATTATTTAAATTATGATTTGTGTTTTTGGTCTCTATATTAGATTCTAATGTATTAATTCTAATTATATTATAATAAATAATTAATAATATATTTAGAATCCTAAATTAATACATTATTTAAATTGTTTATTATTTACTAGCAGTGATATCCGAGCTTCGCTTGGCAAATATTTTATTTATCAAACAACAAATTATTAATTATTCCTTTGAGAACTACAAAAAGATTCTAGAAAATAGCCTAACAGGATTAAGAGCAATGAGAACCATTTGCTTTGTCAATCAACTCCCTACAGAGTACTAAGGCACCAAATTAATAGTAAAACAAAGTAAACAGCTAGATAACCTTAGGATATCTAAGATGAGGGTTTTTAGAAACATCTAAAACCCTCATCCAAGCTTCTTATGAATTTATATTGAATTTAAAAAAATTATTGTTGGGGAAAAACTGTCGTCCATATTGCAAATATGGATACAAACAAAAATCAAATGATATACGTTTCGCATATCAGACATGATGGCAGTAGAATAGCACCCCTCATCTAAAATAAATACTCGCTACATTTCATATTTTGTTTCAATTTTTTCAAACATGATCCAGGAAGAACATACTTAGCTTATAAGTTATGTGTCTATGTTATACAACGCTCTTTATTTGTAAGAATAAGAAGCAATATTGTAAAGAAGAAACTAAAAAAATTAACTCATTTCTCGATTTTAGGGATTCAATCTTTGATTTTTGAGATGTATGGTTCAACCTGGGGCTAGTGTTTACATATCAAATAAAGTGATATAAGAGGTTGGGAGTAGAGACAGTCTGCTGTCATTATGGATTCGAGTCCATTCTGTCAAACTATTAGTTTATCTAATTATCAGCTAGAATGTGCCATTTATCTTAAACAAAGTTAAAGCTCTTTGATTTGATTAATTGATATTGCTAAGCAATGAGAACTAAATCAGCACTGATTGCTGTAAGCAGTGGTACTGAATGGCTGCTGTCTAGATTAAATAAAGCATATGTTGGACTGGAGTCTATGTATCTTACAGGTGAAAACAGTAGAGTTTGATGCATGTCATAAATTATTGACCCCTTAATTTTACATCAATTTAGAACCTAATGGAATGGGTTATTTCATACCAAATCAACACAGGATTTTAATAAAACTTGGCTGACTGGTAGGCACCATAGAAGAAAGAAAAAATCCAAATTTTTGGCTCATTTGGTGCAGCCATATTGCCGCAGTAGGGTGTTGAATTTTTTATTCAGTAGGGTATTGAGTTTTTATTATAAACAAATATAAAATAAAAATGCTAATATCTCAAAAAGCCAATTTTTAAAAATTTTGAAAAAATTCCTAAAAGAGCTTAAGCTGTTTGTAAAATGTCCACCTAGTTTCATTTTGGGACTGCCATAGTAGCATATAACGTGTTTCAAGGTTTGTCGCACTGTAAAAAAATCACTTATTTTGTGATTTCTATCAATAATAATGTGATAAATCTTAACTTTTTTACAGTTTGACAAACCTTGAAACACGTTATGCGCTACTGTGTCCAATCCCATGGCAGTCCCAAAATAAAACTTATAGTCTATCGTTTAGTTTAAAAATTCCCAAGGTCATAAGTATTTTGGGGATTGACCAATCAGAGATGCCGCTGCCAACCTCTCACTTAAAAAGAGAAAAAAATCCCTACCACAATAACCGCTGTAGGGAAAAAAACCTTCTTCCCGGCAATCGTTCACTTTGTTTGTGGTTCTTCTTTTGATTACATCGTTTTGAAAACTACTTTAAAATTAATCTTAAAATGATATTTTAAAATAAAACTACACAAAAGAAATGTAAAAAAACATTGCCAAGAAAATACTGGTAAAATAACCTGATTTGTTTACACAGTTTTTTCCTGCTCCCTTCTTGCAGGGATTTTTTTTCTTAAGAATCAGAAGATTTTTAAACTAAACGATAGACTGTAGTGGACAATTTACAAACCGTTTAAGCTATTTTAGGATTTTTTCAAAATTTTTAATTGGCTTTTTGAGATATTAGCATTTTGATTTTATATTTTTTTATAATAAAAACTTGTAACTAATTATCCAAAAGTATGTAGAATAAATTTGATAGGGCCAATTTAAAGCTTTCAAACGCCACCAAAATAAAAATCATACCCCAGGCAAAATTTTAGATACAACCATTTTTGTAGTCAAAGAAATGTTCAAAAATCATATTGTTTGGAAAATTCACCACCCTACTACGGCAATATGTCGGCACCAAATGAGCCAAAAATTGGGATTTTTTCTTTCTTCTATGGTTACCTGTCACCTACCTATCAGCAAAAATATATTAAAATCGGTGATATCGAGTCCAAAAATGTACGTTTTTTTGGAATGACCCTAATTTGACACCCAGAAACTGGCAGCTTGTCTTTTAATTCACCTATAGCTCACTGGTGGGTAGAATTATGTCACACAGTAGATTTCATCTCTGATTTATAATTCTACAGTAGATTATAGAGGCATTATACTCAATTAGTCAAGACTTCATCCCCAACAAAATTGGAGAGGACTACACCAATTTCACTCACTTCTCCATGGTGGGAGATATATGGTGGCAACACAATTATACAGAGTATTTTACAGACCATTGTATCACATTTAATAAGCTCCAGTTTTCACATTATATTACTTTAGTTAAAGCCAAATGATGTCATAACAGATATTGCCAAAATATCCCGTATTTTCTAGTGAAGGTTCACTTGAGTTAACAGTTTACCGAAAAGGTTATACATCGAATACGATCGCCTCTCAAGGTACATACATAGTATGGTGTGAATAGATCCAATTTTATCTCCCTTGTTCTAGTATATCCAACTAAATTTCCTAGCATGGTTTGTACAGCGTGTTTAACTAAAGTATGATACCCACATAGACTAAGTGTAAACTGGCAGCTTGTTTTTTAATTTACCTATAGCTCACTGATGGGTAGAATTAGAACCATGTGTTTGCGGTTGTAATCAGTTGAAAGTGTCGGAAAATGCAAGGGAGCCAATGATGTTAGTCTTGGATGTTAATCCATGTCCACAATATCATATCGGATCAACCTCATTGGTTCCTTAACACTGATTTCCCATGCTGTCAACTGATTATAACCATGTACTAAACTATTATAGTGCATTTAATATGATTTGCAGATTTAGTATGCTGGGTCCACGAAGGCTTTGATGTACTCTCTTACCTTTAATTTACAACGCACACACAGCGTATTTAACAGGCGATTGTATTGGATATGTATGCAATACGGTCAACGGTAACAGACAGCGTATCGGGGGATCCATTTAGATTCCATCTCCCTAGTTCTAGCATATGCGATCGGATCCCCTCCGCATGGTTCATACAGATAATATTACCGTATTGAGAGATCGTATCCCATACAATACGCGGATCTAGAAGTGTGTGTAAACGTACTAATTCTCATTTTCCTTGTCCCTTTTACTAACCACAGACCCACCAAAGTCCAACAACCATTGTATTATGAATAAATTAAAAGACAAGCTGAAGGATTTAACCCCTGTTTTTTGTTACATAGGGTTCAACCCGGCCATGTTTTTATGAAAAAAAACTTAATTACTTGCATAGAAATCTAAATAATTATGCCTCCAATGAATAATCCATCTAAACTTTGGGGAACATTTTGTAAAAAAAATCTGTCACTCCATTGATATGCACTTGTAAAAAACTACATACCTCGACGATTAACAATGAATTATTAACACATTTTGTTTTGAATAAATTTCATACAAAATATATGAATAAAAATCCGAAAAATTCCCGAATACATAGAAAATTCCGACTCGACATAGAAAATGGCGGACCGGTCATTTTATTCTTTCTATTTTTCACTTTTCGAGAACAGTTCGAATTATAACTGTTAAAGCAACACAATTTCCTATTTCGTGCTGTACAAAATATGTATGCGTACTTACGATACAGGTCTGTTTAAGGCTTGGACTAGAGAAAGTCCAAGCCTGTCAACAACTATATCAACATATTCTAGGGATTATGTCGAATGTTTAGTTGTTCGTGGTGACAAAAAGTTTAAGAACCTCCTAGGTTGTATGATAAATGTAGAATGTAGTAGTAATTTATAGTATGTGTAACATAAGCACAGCATACTATAAAATAAGCGTGCTAAAACTGTCTTAGTTTTATTTAAGTCTCATGGATTAGACTGCCAGAAGCGAGCTTGTATAATGTATATCGACAGCTGTAACTATTTTTACTAAAAGAACTAAAAGTTCCATTAGATAACTATTGAATAGACAAAGAGTATGAATAATATCATAAATAATCATTTACAAACTTATATTTGCTGAATAATTCCCTTTTTTGATAATCCGTGTATGAGAATTGAGTTTCAAAATGGCGGCGGATAAGGGATCGATTCTTTTGAATTTCGATTTGAAATTTTGGATTTTACCCTTTCAGAATTCACAACGTTTACCTAAAAGTTTATTACACCAATTACATAATAGATATTACTTCATTGTAACTCTAAAGACAAAAAATGATGATAAATTTGGAATAATGATTGGCTTACAGAATAGGGAGGAGTGTGTAGCAAATTTCATCTCCATTAATCCGTAATGTCTTAAACGATATAATATAAATGGAAAATTATAACGATATAATCATAAATAGAAATATGATGTGATAAATATGATTTTTCTTTACTTATTCAACCCTCGTAATATCGTTTTGCAACTAAAAATGTCTCAAAATGGCGTCCGTTTTCACAACTAAGGATTTTAATCCCAATTTATCTACTTCATCCTGACATTTCACAATAAAATTGTAGCTTAAAGTAATAGGTTTTGTGTACAAGTATATAAATTATATAATAATAACCATTTATTTACTTACGTGGTAATGATATTTTCGAATGATTTCCACGAAGACGTAGTCGCGACGGTACAGCGCGGAGAACTCGGGAGGATGTCGAAGTTTATGCCGAGGCATGCTAGACTACATTTATCAGTTTGGCCAACTTTGCATAATTTAATTTAAATATACAAATCTGATTTCACTGCAGTACCCCACTCAATCCGTGCTCATTAATTAATTAATAATAAATTAAATAATTAATTTTTCAACATACTCTATTATTAATTACACTAATCAATAATAAATAGTTAATTATTTTTTAACGTTCCCTGTAAGTCTATGGGAACAATTATAGGTGGTATTAAAAAGAGTTTTTTTAAACCCTTATTAAAAATTATTAATATTTATAATGCTTTAATAGCGAAGCGTATAACATAATAGCTATCATGTTATGTTATCTATTTGCGAATCGAAACAATAAATAAATATTTATGCTATGTTGGTAGTGCTGAATGACCTTGAAAACGAAAAGGAGATCGAAGTCATTTTTAGTACGGGGAATTGAAGTTATTTTACATTTTTATAAAAATTCGCCCATCATTTTTTGTGAGTACTTTTTGGAAATTAACAAATTATGATTAATGAATAAAACATTATTAGATTTTAAAATTAAAACACTTACAATCGTCGAAAATCAGATAACATCTAACATCATTTAGAAGCAACATATTAATTTAGAAGCAACACATTCATGTTATTATCGTTTTTGGAAAGGCTTGCCCTGTTATATACATTGCCGTTTTTCGCCCACCTTTAATTTGCAAATGTTGTTGCGGATGCGTTGATCCGCGGAAATCTCCCCGGGCCGCGCCTGGCAGTAATTTTTTTACCCCTGGGATCTGAAAGTTATCGATACGTAGGCGTGGACACTTAATGGTGAGGTGCACCACATTTATGGTGCAAATGCTTGCCTATCCTTGTAAAATACGGACATAGGAAAGTATTCTGATTAAACATGCACGATATTATGTTTCAGGAAATGCGTAGATGAATGCCCTGTTGGTTATTATGGGCTAAATAAATCCTGTCAAAGATGTCATAGGAATTGTGAAACATGTATAGGACCAGGTCCAGCTGACTGTTTACAGTGTTCTAAAGGATATTTCTACGTAACAGATCTTGGACTGTGTGTCAAAGCGTGTCCTAACACTTATTTCGAAGGTAAGATCTAAGTAAACTTTAAAATCTAACTTATGTTTGTAGAATGTGAATGATCAACACGAAGATTTCATTCCCGAATAAATAATCTTCAAGCATTCCTAATTAATTTTGTCCTTTTCACTATTCTTGGCAAAAACACTATGAAGGACAGTTTAAAAACGATTCTACTGCATTTACTCTGATAATATAGGCACTCGTGTGTTATTATTGTTTCAGTTGCCACTGGCTACAATCCCTATAAGGGGTTAAAATAATTCTGAAATAAAAATTGTGTATGATAATTTAAATTACGTACGATCAAACTCACGTGTGCAACGTTCCTTTTATTTTCAGATATGGAAAATGCAAAGTGTATCTCCTGTCGAGATAACTGTGCTAGTTGTGATCAGAATCCAAACACATGCTCTTCATGCGAACAGCACTTAGTTTTACATAATGGTTCATGTTTAGCATCATGTCCGAAAGGAACATATCAAGACCACTTTAGAAGGTAGGATAATAATAAATGAATCTTAAGCTCGTCCTCAAAACATAATTATGAAATTGACCCAGCGTCTAGAGTGTTACATATCTGTATACTCGCTTCGCTTGTGTCACAATGAAAAGGTGACAAACAATCTCAAAGCGATTTAAACTATTGAGTTTAAAGCAGAGTTTTTACACCAATGCCTGTAGTTTTTTTTTAAATAATTTAAAACAGTACTGGACAGAAAACTCACCAAGATCCTTAATTAATTATTATCATTACCTGTCTTCACATTATCTGCAGGGATTGTGTGTAGATTTGAGTTGAGAAACAGTCAATCAAATTATTTAAAGTATATTTCTATCTTATAAGGGAGACTTTATAAGAGGTTTAGTGGTAACAATTCTCTTTACTAATATTAAATATATCTCTTGTATAAATTTAAATATATAAATGGATCACTGCTCCCAACAAAACCTTGGACATTGTCTGGGGAAATGCATTATTCTATGTAATAAACTTTGGAGGCTTATTGTCATTAGTTTTTAGATTTAAATTAGCTGTTCTCAACATGGGTGATATTGCCGCCCTCTGTGCAGTGAAGGATTCTTAGAGGGCACTGAAGAGGGCGATGTGCAGAAAAGGGGTGATGTAGAAGGCTAGGGGCAAAAATAAAAATTTAATTTTCAATTTTAATTACAAGAAACAGACAACATAATTTCACAAGTGATCATATATGTCACCAATATCAAAATTGCATACCCATTTGACTGCGAGAATAAGTGCGATTAATTACAAACTTAAAGGGATATCATATTTTAATAATAATTTTGTTAAAAACATCATATTCAACAAAATTTGAAACATAGTTTCAGTCTTTAGGGGTTTGTACAAGATACTCATTTTATTCAATTGGGGTAAATTCCTAAACCCAAATCCTCCTCAATAATATACCAACATGTATTCATTTATTACATATTTCTCATTTTTGTTATCAGGTGTTCACCATGTTTTGGTTCTTGTAAATACTGCAGTGGAAATAATCCAAGAGACTGTTTAGATAATGCTGATGGTAGATCACCCTGCTCTGGGGGGCAGTGCAATAAACAATGTCCCATGCAACTTTATTTTCATAATGGAGCATGTATACCTACATGTCCTCAAGGGTGAATATTAACAATTTGCTAGGTTTCTGTCGTGACAATGAAATAGTAGATCTAAAGCTAATATCTCCTTTGACTAGATCAGTAAACACACAGCAAAAAATCATAGAGAGGGAGTTTCATTAGTACATGTTATTAGCCACTCTTTCAAGGGTCAAAATAAACCAATAGAATACTTTTCCTTTTTGATTATTGGTACACAAAAATCTTTGGCAAAATTGTAGTTAGTTTGTCAACTGACTAAAACCAAGATAGTTTTTAAGTATAATTTTTTTTTATACAAGTAAATATATTTTATTTATTAAATGTATGAGACATAAGACCCTCTCATGTGTACATTAACGTGCCACTTTATTATCCTGGCAAACCTGGAGCATGTTTTATAATAAATTGTTGAAATCTCTCAGCAATTCATAGCATAGTTTTTAGTAACAGGTTCCTAAACCTGAATATTGTAACTCGGAATAGTGACATTCATGGTTGAAAATCCTAGTATACCTCGAATAATAGCTGCAGTCTCAGTATCATAGCTCCTAGCTAACACAAGTGTCTCTAAGCCTGAAATACTTGGGTGTATTACCAACATTGCTACCTCTGAACTATTTCCTTTTAATCATATGATTCCAAAGCCAACCCTTTAATATTTATGTAAGAGGGTCCTAAATATTGTTGTACCCAGATAAAGATCTTTAACTGTTTAACTATTAGTGGTCACTAATATAGTACCTGACATCATACAGGTTCAGGGCCCCTGAATCCACCCTTTGTAAGGAGGTGGTACACAGTAT
Source organism: Microvelia longipes (assembly GCA_018340805.1). Taxonomy (NCBI): domain Eukaryota; kingdom Metazoa; phylum Arthropoda; class Insecta; order Hemiptera; family Veliidae; genus Microvelia; species Microvelia longipes. The sequence goes on from JACMZG010001913.1 coordinate 38,353,363, forward strand.
TTGTATCTCCTTTTTACCCATGCCCTTGAACTGAATCAATGTAATAACTTGAGAGTTTAAAGTACGCTGTATAATAATTGTGTACTTTTACCTAGAGTACCTGTATATCATATACAGGTATATGATATACAGGCACTCTACTTTTACCTATTTAACCACTACACTCACTTGTGGCCCCTTTTATTTTTTGAAGTTGTAATTTTATTTTTATTTATAATTGACGGCGTGATCCATTTTACAAAAATATTTAAAACTTGAACTCAGTACAATTAACAAAATACATTGAAATAAGTTAAAAATCTTACAATTAATACAGGAAAAACTACATAAGATTGAAAAAATATATACTTAAAAAAGATAGGGAAGGTGATAACAGAAATAAAAACAAAATAATAATATAAATCAATGGCATTTAACTAAATAAAAAGAATATTTAAAAAAAACTGAAAATAATTAATTAAAACAAAAGTTCTTATTAAACTATTTAAGTTAAGAAGATACAAAAGATTGTAATTGTTCAAACTATTCATTTTTTTGTTTTTTGTATGTTTTATTTTGTAGGCACTATGGGTGGAAGAGCGTTTGTAAGAGATGTTGGAGTGGGTGCTCTACTTGTTTCGGAGGAAGGAGAGATGAGTGTGTCACTTGCTTACCAGGGTGGATACTCGGACAAGGCCAGTGTAGACTCCACTGTCCCAGCAATATGTATTCATCATCTACTGTTTGTGTTAAATGCCATCATTTCTGCTATACATGCAATGGTAATTTTATTTATACATATTATTTGGTACTACCAAGTTTTGCAAATCATAAATAATTGACAAATTTGCTTTGAAATTCAAAGGGAATGGCAGAGTGAGTTCAGGGTCAGTCAGCGACCTGATGAGTCAGACATTACGGGACAAAGCTATGTCGAGCCATACATAATGACAAATGTTGAATGATGGAACAGTTACCAGATGTAGCATTGTATTTTGCTTGTTACATTCCCTAGGTGTCTTTCCAAACAAAAATATTCTAAAAACTTCTATAATCTAAAACGTTAGTGACAACTTTGCAATCTTTATAGTGCACTATAAGATTGGAAAGTGATGTTTCCTGTGATGTGTCGCACAATTACATCATGTCATTTTTTTATTTATTTCTTATAAATATACATAAGTCCTTCTGCAATGATTGTTTGTTTAATTTTGATTCAGAAGAGTAGTAGTTTTGACTTTAGGAATGCTTTTGAGTGGTTCTACGTACTGAAATTAAGTCATGGTCATAAACAAAAATATTCTAAAAAAACTTGTATTATCTAAAATACGAGTTTTTATAATAATTATTTTACAACAATTAAAAATATGTTCACCAAAATGCATGGAGAGACACCCAAAGTGCATCATACTATTTAAAAATTTTCTTTTAAACAAGAAAGGTCTTGTTTATCTAGACAGGCTATAAGACCCCATTTTCTTTACTAGATCTTACTTTATACGACTTAAGTAATCTCTCCACAAAATAGTATGTCAATACATTTACTTGAGAGTTAACTTTCTGTCGCATCGGGCCATCATCAGTCATTCTCAGGAATGCTAAGAACAATCATTAAATTATTGTTATTTATTCTAAGTAACAATCTTTATAGTACGCTATGCAAATTGGAAATTGATTGTTCCTAACAATCGTTCTTTGCACTCCTGAGAATGATTGACGATGGCCGGATGGGATTAAGAGTTAACTCTCGAGTAAATTTATGTATATACAGTTTAGTGGAGATACTATTTATTTGCCTTTTGGATTACTCCACAAAGAAGCTATTTATGCTTGATAAAATTAATTAATTAATTCTTTATCAATTTATTAAAAAAAGTATGCTCCCCCAAAGCATGGACCGGGGCTCATTATGTCAAGTAAGCCTGTCTGTGACATACTTAGCGCTGTCATTTTTGTGGATTAAAACTTTAATACTCTTATTTATCTTTACTATATTCTGGTTCAGGTGGTGGAGCATATGGCTGCACTCAATGCTCACCAGGCAGGTATATGGATGAAAACAGTAACCTATGTAAACCATGTTCTGGACACTGTAAAACGTGCTTAATGCAAGGAAAATGTACATCTTGTCATCCTCACATGATATTAGTAGACAATACATGTATACCATCTCATTATAAACCTGTCGATACCTTCTCTAACAATTTAACTTCAGGTTTGTCCATTATTTTGAATTTCATATAGTAGTAGTATTTTAATTGTAACACAATTTGTTTATGTGAAGGAAGTGCAACTTAATCCTGATAATGAGAATATCAGATATACATATACATGAAAATCAACATTTCCTCCATTAAACCTAGTGTTTGACTCCATTATTAAACGGGTTAACTTTTTAAATTTAAAATGAAATTAAAAATCGTAGCAGGGAAATAAATAAATATAAATTGTAAAGGTTTAATCAAGTAGGTTCAATTAAGATAAAAACATAGATAAAAAATATTAAGATTATCCACAAGGTTTATTTTTCTTGCTTGGAACTAGTGTAAATATGCTGTTCTATTTATGTTGATAATTAATCAATAAAACTAAAAATTACATTCAATCTCATAAGAGCTAGATATGAGTGGGTCGATAAATTGCTGATATCATTAGTATGACTATCTTAGCTTATGTCTCAACTACTTCTTACTTTGATTCTCCTCTATAAAGAGCATTGACAATAACTGTTCAGGTTATATCCAGGCGTGTTGATTCACTAAGATTCTTTTAAATCAACTGCTTGATACAAAACCTGTAACTCATTGGATACTCATATCCAACAAGTATCGACGGTAGCTTCAATTTATTTAGAAAATTATTTAAACTGTTACAGATGATGGCTATAGATCTACCGGTAAACGGATGAGGAGTTCATCAGAGACTGTCGATAGAAAAGACGATAGATCAGTTGACTTATTCCAATATTCACCCTTCATAACGCTAACTATAATCATTCTAATAGCTTCTATTGCTATAATTATTCTCTTCTTATTAATCTTTATAACAATAAAGGTACAAACTGACAAATATATTTACTTTTTTTTGGAAGGGAGAACAAATGTACTTTTCTACCTTTTGTAGAGGAAGAAAAGTAACACATAACTCCTGGTCTGAATCTAGCTTTGGTTGCCATGGTTACTACTTTAGTCCCACTCTGCATTTCCCCTTAAGCTCAGTTGGTAGCGTCTACAGCTTTTAACAAGAAGGTTACAAATTCAATTTCTGAAACAAATAAAAGTTTGTATTGAATATAGATACTATTAACGGAGGAGTTTTTAAATGTAATTGAGGAGGCAAACTAAGTAAGAAATTATTTCTTTTTTAATAAATCAAAAGTAACATTAATAAAGCAATCCGAGATTTTATTAACCTCGCTGTTTGTTTAAATACTAGTTTCTCCCTCCTAGAGGTATAATCTTAAACTTTGCTCCTGAACAGTAATTAAATCCATCGGCTTCACCTCGTGAGTTCACAGAATGGTTTCCTTGCCAAGTCTCAGGAGTTAATTAATACGGGGATTTACCAAAATGACTGCCCAGGAAGCAAAAAATCGCTTTATTGTAGTGGTAAGTAAATAACTATTACAGAGCCGGATTTCAACTGTTAACAGCCATTATCAGTGTACCAAAAATGTAAAAAATAATTAAAAATAAATAATAGTTAGCCTAATGATAGATAGGTGTCATTAATTTACTTAATGATATTGTGTAACAAATATATGTATTAGCCCTTATTTTGATTTATTATTAATTTATCATTTTTTGTTTAGGGCAATAATTAAGAACATTCTTTTAAAATACTTTTTCCTATGTAATAAAGTTTTATACAACTAAAGGAATGTTTTATTTAGGGCTCAGTCCTAAAATATTTGGTTCATGTTATTTTATTAATGTTTGATTTCATATTTTCAGCCAAATAAATATCCTGTTTCTAATGGAAACACGAGACAAGCTAAGTCCGTCATAGTTCAGACTTGTTCATCTGACAAAGTTTGTTTAGTGTCAAACACGACGGCCAGGATCTCAGCCTCAGTCAAACCAACTATATTATAGTCAACTTGATCCATAACATTCCTAATATAAGTGTCCTTCTGTTTCAATAACATTTTCTATATTTTTCACTACAATAAAATTAAACAAATTGTGTTTTTCAAGTACTTTGGTTCTAATTATACTGATGGTCAAACTAAGTCTAAAAATATGGACAATTTATTTTCCTGCATCATCTAACATCAACCTAATTTATTCTATTTTTTACTTTTCCTCATTTATACCGGATAAAAGTATTGTTTGCAAAAAAGTCTGTAACCGGGATGTCACCGGAATTATTCTTTAAAGGCCTCCTAAGTGGTTTTTACAAAGTCATCTGTCAGTGAGTGTGTGCTCCAAGTGTATTATTCTAGAGAGTTGAAACTTTGTACAAAAATCAATATATAGGTGTAGTTGTGCTATCCAGAAAATAATTATTTTATGACTTCCAGAATAATGACTCAGCAAAAATTTCAAAAATCATAAAACGCGGAAAAATGTTGTGATCAGATTGAGATTTGGATTGCGTGTAGCCATGTATAAGAGTATGTATATATGTTAAGTTTCATCTCATTATCAGCATTAGTTCAATTTTTATCAAATATCTTGTGCCATTTATTAAAAAAAATAAAAATCGGAAAATAATCCAATTTAGTTGAAAATTGGTACAAGTCCTTTACTTGACATAAAAGTTAAGCAACATTAAGCGAGTTCAGTGCCTGGATGGTCAACTGCTGGGAATGCAATAGATATATTTATTATATGAGGACGAGGGAAGTGAGTTAGAAGTAGGCAGGAGGAGTGTAGCGAACTTTTTCAATGTCATATGGAAACGGTCCCCGTACCCATTTTTTTTGTAATTGATTTAATACGATGCAGTAATAAATAGTTGGTAGCCATCAAAAAAGCACCTAGTGTTAAGTATTAGAAACTAAGGGAATTTATTATAGAATTTATTTATTCATTATTGGTCCCATATTTTTATTGCTTGTTTGTCTATCAGTATAGTTTGCAGTAATATGCATCATGGATTTCTCCTATCTGAAAAAAGCCATTTTGCCACATATTTGATAAATTTTCATTATGTAAGCCCAAAAGTCATTATGGCATCCGTGGCCCTTTCTGGAACCCACATGTACTGACTGATAAGGATAGTAGGCTGATCATGTCCTCATATATAAAACGTTTTATATTGCTCCTTCATATGGGGCCAACTATTAGTGATCAAGAAAATTGTCCAAGTGTGAAGTATAATTTATTTCACTTAAAGAACACAGACCTATAATAAAATTTATTTTCAACTATTTTTTTTTGGCGTGCTTTAAAATGTTCACCCTTTATAGGGGCCAAAAAAAGTGATAGAAAAAATAGTAAAAACATTTTAGCATTAGAAAAAATCAAAGAGTAAAATGGTAATTATTTTGGTCTACAGAATCGAAATATACAAGAAAACATAAAGGGCCCAATTTGTGGTGTCGTAGGGTCCCATTAGGGCACAGCCCAAACGGTCAATGAAGATCAATAATATTAAAGAGGTTACATTTACCACATGTTGAAGAAGCTATTTTAAAATGAGCTACTGTCAATACTTGCTGTCAATTAGGAGGGGGAACTTTGGAACCACCCTGTACACGTATACCTGCAGGTCAATGAATACCTATTCTTCCCAAAGTTGCTAGGAAAGACATCTTCTACCTCTTCCCTGTTTACCCTACTATCCTAAGCAGACATTAAATAAAGTGGCCCTGAAGGAGCCAAATCTAGCCTTGCAGACTTGAAAAGTGGGCCTACGAGGCAACAATTTAGGAAATGAAAATTCACTAAATAAATGGCAAATTTCAAGTAATAAAAATTATAATAATGCAAAACGACAACAAATAAACAAAGTACTACTGCAGTGACTGCTTTGCAGCCACAAGACGAAAATCCCTGTCTACTGTTGATGGCTAATTTATTTTAATGTAATTAAATACAGATCTTAGTTGTTTTCAACAGGACTCCTACATGATAAAGTAACTAATTTTTAAATGTAATAAATATAATGACAAAATCACTAGATGAAAAAAAAAAATTGTCATAATAATTGAAAATTAAGAATGTAAAAATAAGATAATATATTTTAAATGTTGTATGTAAGGTACTTTGATGTTAAATAAATAATAAAATGTTATCCAAATTTATTTTATAAGAACAATTTTTAGTATTATTATTAGTTTTGTTAAACAAAGGATTACTTGATTTTGCAATTGATTATTATTGAAGAGAATATACTGTTCCTGATCACTCGTGGTGATTCAATTTGATGTAAACAAACCAAACGCATTTGGAGGTTATGACCTGACATTTTATTTAATGACGTGTGATGTCATTGCAGGAATTGGTATGGGCGGTCAACATTACACATTCACTATTTACTTCAGCTATGGCGTCAATTCCAAACTATAACCTAACATATCAAATAAAATTTGAGTTCATTTATAAATACCCTCCAATTGAATCACCTTGACTGACGCACTAGTATTACTTCAAAAATGTATACATTCAATTAGGTTATACATAACTAAACATATATATATAATATATATATATATATATATATATATATATATATATAATATATATATATATATATATATATATATTTTAGCAGGGGGTGTGCATCTGAAATGTTCCACCTGTATTATATATATATATATATATATATATATATATATTATATATATATTATATATATATATATATATATATATATATATATATATATATCAGGGTGGAACATTTCAGATGCACACCCCCTGCTAAAATGGTTAAAAATGGAGATAGAGAGTCGAGAAAAGTCTCTACCCCTAGGTAATCGACCTCAGTGACCACAAATATGTCATTATTTTTTTGGTAACTATTTGGCAAATATGGTAATTTTATTACCCGAAATGGTAATTCCTCGTTAACTTTAAAAAGTTAAATTGGAGCATACCATGATATAAACATTTTTGAAAACTACATTATGTTTGTGAGAAATTTGATACAATATCATAAAATTCCGGTAATTTTTCTACGACCTATTTTGTAACATCATACACACTTTTTATTCTTGAAAATTGCCATATTTTTGGAACAACAAAAGGCACACCCCCTGCTAAAATGGTTAAAAATGGAGATAGAGAGTCGAGAAAAGTCTCTACCCCTAGGTAATCGACCTCAGTGACCACAAATATGTCATTATTTTTTTGGTAACTATTTGGCAAATATGGTAATTTTATTACCCGAAATGGTAATTCCTCGTTAACATTAAAAAGTTAAATTGGAGCATACCATGATATGAACATATTTAAAAACTACATTATGTTTTGAGAAATTTGATTACCAATATCATAAAATTCCGGTATTTTTCTACGACCTATTGTGTAACACACATACACACTTTTATTCTTGAAAATTGCCATATTTTTGGAACAACAAAAGGCACACCCCCTGCTAAAATGGTTAAAAATGGAGATAGAGAGTCGAGAAAAGTCTCTACCCCTAGGTAATCGACCTCAGTGACCTTAAATATGTCATTATTTTTTTGGTAACTATTTGGCAAATATGGTAATTTTATTACCCGAAATGGTAATTCCTCGGTAACTTTAAAAAGTTAAATTGGAGAATACCATGATATGAACATTTTTGAAAACTACATTATGTTTTTGAGAAATTTGATACCAATATTATAAAATTCCGGTAATTTTCTACAACTATTGTGTAACATACATACACACTTTTATTCTTGAAATTGCCATATTTTTGGAACAACAAAATGCACACCCCCTGCTAAAATGGTTAAAAATGGAGATAGAGAGTCGGGTAAAGTCTCCACCCCTAGGTAATCGACCTCAGTGACCACAAATATGTCATTATTTTTTTGGTTACTATTTGGCAAATATGGTAATTTTATTACCCGAAATGGTAAATTCTTCGGTAACTTTAAAAAGTTAAATTGGAGAATACCATGCTGAACTACATTATGTTTTGAGAAATTTGATACCAATATCATAAAATTCCGGTAATTTTTTTTACAACCTATTGTGTAACATACATGCATAGCAGATAGAGTAATAGATTTAGAGAGTTAGAAATAATTTTTGAATAGATTATTTGGGGATGGGGGGGGGGTTATAGATAGATGTGATATTTGAGATAGATTAGATAGTTATAAATAACTTTTTGAGTAGATTTTGGGGGGGGGAGTAGATAGATGTCATATTTGACATAGATTAGATAGTTATAAACTAGTTTTTGAATAGATTTGGGGAGGGAGTAGATAGATGTGATATTTGAGATAGATTAGATAGTTATAAATTAGTTTTTTAAGAGATTTGGGGGGGGGTGTAGATAGATGTGATATTTGAGATAGATTAGATAGTATAAATTAGTTTTTGAAGAGATTGGGGGGGGGAGTAGATGGATAAGGTAAACTTTATAGATAGGTTAATAACTTTAGAATAATTAATAATTTAGGACTTAGATAGGATTTGAGGAGAGGTCTAGGATTACTAGATACAAGATATAGGAAAGGATTAAGAAATTTAGGTTATTTCAGGGAAGGTGTTCAAAGTTTTGCCCATTTTCTTGCTGACATCGTCTAATTCTGAACCATTTTATAAAAATAAAAACACAACAAATTTATTCGAACATAATAAAATTAATCTTCAAGATTTAATAATATGTAAGTTACTAGTAAGAATAAATTTATTACCCCTTCTGGCAATTTTTCAAACATAACAGTGTGTATGTATGTTACAAAATAGGTCGTAGAAAAATTACCGGAATTTTATGAATTGGTATCAAATTTCTCAAAACATAATGTAGTTTTCAAAATGTTCATATCATGGTATGCTCCAATTTAACTTTTTAATGTTAACGAGGAATTACCATTTCGGGTAATAAAATTACCATATTTGCCAAATAGTTACCAAAAAAATAATGACATATTTGTGGTCACTGAGGTCGATTACCTAGGGGTAGAGACTTTTCTCGACTCTCTATCTCCATTTTTAACCATTTTAGCAGGGGGTGTGCATTTTCTTGTTCCAAAAATATGGCAATTTTCAAGAATAAAAGTGTGTATGTATGTTACACAATAGGTCGTAGAAAAATTACCGGAATTTTATGATATTAGTTTCAAATTTCTTAGAACATAATGTAGTTTTCAAAAATGTTCATATCATGGTATGCTCCAATTTAACTTTTTAAAGTTAACGAGGAATTACCATTTCGGGTAATAAAATTCATATTTGCCAAATAGTAACCGAAAAATAATGACATATTTTGTGGTCACTGAGGTCGATTACTAGGGGTGGAGACTTTGCCCGACTCTCTATCTCCATTTTTAACCATTTTAGCAGGGGGTGTGCATTTTGTTGTTCCAAAAATATGGCAATTTTCAAGAATAACAGTGTGTATGTATGTTACAAAATAGGTCGTAGAAAAATTACCGGAATTTTATGATATTGGTATCAAATTTCTCAAAACATAATGTAGTTTTCAAAAATGTTCATATCATGGTATGCAATTTAACTTTTTAATGTTAACGAGGAATTACCATTTCGGGTAATAAAATTACCATATTTGCCAAATAGTTACCAAAAAAATAATGACATATTTGTGGTCACTGAGGTCGATTACCTAGGGGTAGAGACTTTTCTCGACTCTCTATCTCCATTTTTAACCATTTTAGCAGGGGGTGTGCATTTTCTTGTTCCAAAAATATGGCAATTTTCAAGAATAAAAGTGTGTATGTATGTTACACAATAGGTCGTCGAAAAATTACCGGAATTTTATGATATTAGTTTCAAATTTTCTTAGAACATAATGTAGTTTTCAAAAATGTTCATATCATGGTATGCTCCAATTTAACTTTTTAAAGTTAACGAGGAATTACCATTTCGGGTAATAAAATTACCATATTTGCCAAATAGTAACCGAAAAAATAATGACATATTTGTGGTCACTGAGGTCGATTACCTAGGGGTGGAGACTTTGCCCGACTCTCTATCTCCATTTTTAACCATTTTAGCAGGGGGTGTGCATTTTGTTGTTCCAAAAATATGGCAATTTTCAAGAATAAAAGTGTGTATGTATGTTACACAATAGGTCGTAGTAAAAATTACCGGAATTTTATGATATTGGTATCAAAATTTCTCAGAACATAATGTAGTTTTTTAAAAATGTTCATATCATGGTATCCCAATTTAACTTTTTAAAGTTAACGAGGAATTACCATTTCGGGTAATAAAATTACCATATTTGCAAATAGTTACCAAAAAATAATGATATTTGAGGTCACTGAGGTCGATTACTAGGGGTAGAGACTTTTCTCGACTCTCTATCTTCATTTTTAAAACCATTTTAGCAGGGGGTGTGCATCTGAAATGTTCCACCCTGTATATATAATATATATATAATATATATATATATATATATAATATATATATATATATATATATATATCTATATAATATATATATATATATATTATATATATATATATATATATATATATAATATATATATTTATATATATAATTATATAAATTTGAACATTTTTAACACTTCCATGATTTTATGATGAGTCATTAAAAAGACAATATAAGAATTAAGAGGTGAGAAGAAACCTAGTCTGAGCAACCTCTCTGATATTAGTTGTTGTGTAATATTGGCTGTGGTACTAGTTATATGCCTTAAAAAATATTCTCTCAATATAATCTACAGTTATTTTATTTTTGATTATTAATTGTGTAATTTAATGTACATATATTTTTTAATACTATTTGTAGTAATCTGTGTAACTTTATTTGTGTGCTATTGTAAGTATTGATGTTTTAATGTAAATGTATTAATTTAAATTGTGCAAGTTCATAATATTTTATAATAAGATCAACAGTTCCATTTTAGTGAATTTTCAACAAAAATGAGTTTATTAAGTTGGGAGTGAATTTTTGAAAGGGGGGACTCACTGATCATGTATACACACACACACACATATATATATAATATATTATATATAATTATATTATAATATATATATATATATATATATACATATATTGTTGAAGTGTATATATATATATATGTAACTATGTCTGTATTATGTATGTACGTATGCAATTTTTGTTCCTAGACGTTCCTATGGTACACTATTAGTTCAGAACGCTTTATCGGATCGAAATTTGGTACAAAAATTACCTTGTTAATGTCCCGAATCCTTTGTTATAGGATATGTCCTAGGTTATAGGTCACAATAATGACCCCACAAACATTGTAAAAAATCACAATTCTTCAAAAAGTGTTTAGATCGGGCTGACATTTTTTACACATGTACTATCATGTATGGTTAACAAAAACAGGAGTTAAATTTTATTGTTAGAATTAGTTCTGGCGTAACATAATGTAAACAAATCACGTTATATCATGACAGTATGCCACTTATATAAACTATTAAAATGATCAACTGATATGGGATAAAAACTGTTTGTCTCTCTGGGGCAAAAACGGTTTGTCTCTCTGGGGCAAAAACGGTTTGTCTCTCTGGGACAAAAACTGTTTGTCCCTCTGAGAAAAAACTGTTTGTCCCTCTGGGACAAAAACTGTTTATCCCTCTCGGAAAAAGCTGTTAGTCTCTCACGGACAAAAACTGTTGGTTCCTTTGGGACAAAAACTGTTTGTCCCTCTGGGACAAAAACTGTTTGTCCCTCTGAGACAAAAACTGTTTGTCCCTCTGGGACAAAAACTGTTTGTCTCTATGGGACAAAAACTGTTTATCCCTCTAGGACAAAAACTGTTCGTCTCTCTGAGACAAAAACTGTTTCTCCCTCTGGGACAAAAACTGTTTTTATTTCTCTTATTTATTTATTTTTTCTCCTACTCTATATTTCTTGTTTACCTCATTTATACTTCTCGTCTCTTAATTGGTTTTCTTTATTACATTTTTTTAATGCGCTAACTATAAGTCATTTATAAATTTATTTCTGTTTTCATTTAAATTAATATTTGTGTTAATTCTAATTAGACAGCGTTTGTCCGTTTATAATTTGTAAATAAATAAGTTAATTCATAATTAATTTTGTGAGAAACATTGTTGATCTTAAAATTTAAATACTATAGAGATTCATTGTTAAAATAAATTTTACTTTTAGAGTCTGACCAATAAGTAAAAAAACATTTTGATGGCTGGTGTCACCTTGTTGAGTAAATTTTTAATATATTTCCTTTTTGTTAGTATTCAATTTATTTTATCCGTCAAAATTGTAAATAAATAAATTGTGAAAATAGACACTAATGATTTCCAATATACCATTAAATACTGACCAAGTAATAATAATTTTCACATTTTTTTTTAATTTTTGGATAGGCTCTTAAAAAACAATAAACTACAGAACTAATATTGAAAGTTGGTTTTATCAGTGGTGTTAAAACACTATGAAAAGTCTTATTAGGCCTCTGACCATCGGGGGACATGTACAAGTTAACAGACCAATAGAATGGTTATCCCCCAGATTTTGGCATAATTATTAAGGCCAACACCTAATATTACTACAGCTCGTTCTTAAATATTTTTTGAGTCCAGCATTTATATTGTTTATTTAAGTCAAAAAGTTTTTTGTTTTGCTTTTTCATTCCATTCAACTAAATTTTTTTGACATTTCACATTCTCTAATACACGTTGGTGGTATTGTCCTTGTCTGTATAGAGGTCTGTTCTTTGATATTTTTCGATATTAAACTATTTTGCAATTGATTAATATGAGACCTCATTTATCAATCATATAAAGAGATGTCACCTGAAACGGAATTATCAGTTTCAGGTGATAATCTTAAATATACTTGTCGTATTGAAACGAAACTTAGTGTACTTATTAATTAAGTAAAGGTACATACTTGTACCAAATTTAAACTCAATTGAATAATTTTCTGATTTAAAAACCGTACGCAAGTTGTTCGATAAAAATTGAATTAATGCTGATAATAAGATAAAATTTCGAAATTGTCACTGAGTCATTATTGCGGGTTATTGAAATCATAAAATAAAATTCCAAACAGCACAACTACAGCGGTAGACTGATTTTTGTATGAAGTTTCAACTTTCTTGGGTAAATACACTAGGAGCTACGATGATAAAAGACACACACACACACACATCCAGACAGACAACTTTGTTAAAACCACTCAGGAGGCCTTTAAAACAGCTGAAACTGATAATTCCGGTGACATCCCGGTTTCGGATTTTTTTTGCAAATACTCATTTATACCTACAGTATAAATGAGGAAAAGTAGAAATAGTGGGGGTAATTTTGAATGCCTAATTAAATTTATTATTGAAGATAATGATGAAATCTTATGAGAAGGCACACAATCAACTAGAAGTGTTCAAAGGGCTCATCAGGACAATGCCGCCAGTCTATAGTAGATTAATTAATAATAATTTAATTAATTGTACTCTCTTATCGACTGTTTACTCTAAATTTTATTACATATTAAATGTTAATTGCCATTTTTATAATATTTTAAATTTAAATATAATTTTAATTTATTTTAATTAATATCCATTAATAATTAGAACAAATGCAGCAAATACTCTCTCTATCTAAAATATAAAATGTAGTTACAACTATTGCTAAATATAATTGATGTACTTATAAAACAGATACTATACTATAGATTTAGATGTATTCTATGTCTTAAACCAATAACTAATAAACTAAGGAAACATTTGTGATATTATAATTTCCTCATAATGTATTTCATGTTTTCGAAACTTGGCTTTTCTGCATTGATTTTATACTTATCATTTTGAAATAATTGTATTTGTTTTTATTATAGTGGAATAGAATCACCTCTATTCCATTCAACTACAGTTTTTTAATGTAAATTTGGCTCCGTGCCAAAATAAATTATAATTGATGTTTAGTCTTATATATTTAGTATGTGTAAATACCTTGTACATAAAAGAATATTTTTATATTTGATAGTTATTATGTATTGTCAGTGTTAATAAATAAAATTATATTTAAAAAATTAAATAAATATACAAATTTAAATAATTGTTTCTATTACCTGTTTTCCTCTCCTATTTATTTATTTAAAATATACACGGTCAAAGACCATTTTTACAAAACTAAAAAAGAAATTAAATATAAAAAACAAAAGGTATAAAAACAGGAACAATACAAATTATTAAGCATATACGACTGTATTATGTCCACCTTAATATTAATTCATCTGGGAGCAGATTGAAACTTAAATTTGCACTGTGTCAAATATATCTGGGCATTTCATACCTATTATAAGAGATAATAAATAAAATGAACATATTAACTTATAATTAAATTTAGGAACACATGTTAATAAAAAAACAAGTACGTTTTTTTACGTGTACAAAAACAAGGAACGTTTTTGGACTCGCTTCACTCATCCTGAGATAGTAATTACATTAGTTTTATTTCCAGCGGTCACCCATCCAGGCATTGATCTTGCTTAACACTTGAGATCAGACAAAACTTTAGATATTGAAACGAAAATTACTATAACTACTCAATAAGATAATTTATAGATTTTTAACAATTTTTAAAAATGCACATATGTTATTTGAATGAACCCATGAAATTGAACTAATGCTGATAATGAGACAAAACTTCTAGGTCTAATACAGAGTGGCTCAAAAGTCTCCTCCCTCCATAATTTTGAACCAGTAAACATAAAAAAATGAAACTTGGGGTACTTTTTTGTGTTAAGGGAACTTCTTTTTGGTGATGTAATTAGCTTCGGGTGTTACACGCAACACCGAATTTTGCAAAAAATAGAAAAAAATAAATTTGAAGGTATACTTTTATATGGCTTATATATGTACCGTTGACCAATTATCATACACCCACTGTATAGTAAAAGAATCATCTTTTTACTCATTGGTGATGACTCTATAATTAAGAAGCCAATTCGTGGTCCTTCCACTTTGCTGGCTTAGCTCAGTGTGGCTCCGTGGGAGCCATTTTGTCCTGTCTGTCTAAGATAGTAGGCTAACCTGAGTAAAGCAAGAGATAGGAGACCTTTTTTATACTATCTCCCCACCCTCCAGCACTACTGAACCCAACAAATATCTTTAAATATTTAAGCTATTTAAAGCTTCAAAACAAAATTCATGACGTCATAAATGTTTTACAAACAATAGGCCTTTTAACCTCCCCAACATCTCGCCATATGCCAAGTTTCGTTTCAATTTGAGAAATCCTTCAAATTTCTCGCAAGGTGTGAAACTTACATACCAATAGAAACTACTTATCCAACTTACACAACAAATATATATATATTATATATATATATATATATATATATATATATATATATATATATATATATATATATATATATATATATATATATATTATATATATTATATATATTATATATTATATATAATATTTTTTGGACATATATTTTTGGTATCAGGATGCTCACATGATGAACAACCTCTCATGCGTCATTTTCCTAATTTTCCTATGATGAAAATTCACTAAAAGACACAAGACCGAGTATGAGTTTCAAGTTAAAACTTGAAAGTAATGTTATGCAGTAAAGTAATGTGAAAAAAGTATGTTAGCCAAGTGAAGTAAGACATAATAATTTATACCAATAAAAAAGAAAAAGAAGATTAAGAAGAAAGAATCAACAACATAAAATTCGCATTTTTGCTAGAAGTTATTTTATAATTAAATAAGTTTTTTTGATTTCATTTCAATAAGAAGCAGAGTTTACTAGTTTAACCAAAAAATGGCTGATCCGAAGTATGCAAATCTACGTGGAATAGTAAGTATAATTGTGTGTTATTGTGTTTTTTTATGAACCATTTAAGCAACTGTCTGCGAGTAGAAAAGACTTACATGCGACTTCTTTATCTACTTATTTTTATATTCAAATTTTAACTGGTATATCGCTATTTTTAGGCTTATGATCAACCAGATTGTTATGAAACTACAGACTTGCCTGAAGCAGATCAAAATAGGGACGAAATTGAAGAGGTATGACATTAGTTTTTTTTATTTTAATGTGCCCTCCAACTCTAATACTTCGAACTAAAAGTCTGTGTACAGATACTACGTTCACACTGCATACTTAATCTGTGGATTAAGTTTTTAAGCTGTAAGAACCATGCAGAGGTAACCCAGTTGAATACACTTGAACAAGGGTTTGGAATCTGGTCCCCTCCTCCGATAAAACAAGGAAAAATGTTACGATCTGATTGAGATTTGGCACGCATGTAGCCATGTTTAAGACTACCATATGTGCCTAGTTGCATCTCTTTATCAGCATTAGTTTAATTTTTATTAGATGATTTGTCCTATTTAAAAAAAATGATAGTAATTTACTTGAGTTGAAATTTGGTTCAAGTTTATACCTTAACATCCACACCAAGTATATCCATGATTTTTGTTGAATTATAAAAGTTAAGCAACATTGTAAGTGGTCAGTGCTGTACATATGGGTGACTGTTGAGAATAAAATGGATGTATTTACAATCTGAGGACAAGCGTAGCGAGTCCGAAGACTTTTTGCAGTATAAATTTGGTAAATTGTTTATTCTGACAAGCGAAGCGAGGTTGAAGTAAGTAGAGAGGATGAGCGTAGCGAATCAGATGTGATAAGGAAAAGTTCCGAGGTACCCTGTACCCGATTTCTTACTGTTCATTTCCTTAAGACTTAGGTGAACCTTTACAAGAAAAGGTACGATGTTTTAGAGGGATCTTTTATCATCATACTCAATCTTATTAACTATTTAAATGTAAAGTTATAACTAACCCTGATATCATGATAACCATGAGGTGTACAAATCAAAACACATTAACCTAGGATATTTTAATTTGCACGTTATTTTGTTATCAACAACAAGAACAAATTCGCTTAGTCTTTGTTGTGGTCTCTTTTTTGTTTTTTGACAAAAAAAAGTGCTGAAAAGCAAGTAGTATTAGGGTGGGGAGGCAAAGCCAGGCAAATAGGCCATGTAGTTGGGCCCTTCTTACCAACCCTGATTCCTTAGCCAACACCAACTCTACCAAGAATCTCTTGGAGAGGTTGATATATTGGAGATCCAACTAAGAGAAGAAAGCTACTCTTCATACAAGAGGCCATTGCCAAATATGTGGGTATGAAGAGAAGTATAGGGCTCACACCCTGCAAGCAGGTGAAAGGCTGCCTCCTTAAAATGCCCACACATGAGGCAGTTAGCCTCTGAGATTATGTCTAAAGTATTAAGATGTTTATTTAATCTACAGTGACCGGTCAGAACACTGACTAGGTTCCAAAGGCAATGCATGCTAAGGTTACTTAAAAACTTTGTATCTTTTAAAATTGGCCCAGTAATACACATTTTTACTTGTCTGCGACCACCATAGGCGTGCCAGTTAAGTTTAGGGTGTTCATTAACCAGCTATCTTAGCATGTGTAACTGAGAAGAGAAGAATGGGTTTAGCTCTAATGTATGGGGTTTCTGCTCCGAGTTTATCTGGTTCTCTCCTACTATCATGGTATATAGGAAAAATATTGTGTTCACCCTAAAATTCCGAAACCAAGGTTTCATCATAATCATCCATTTTAGGCACTTTTAAGACATTTTGAGTTTTTATCATGCTCTCTGTGTCATGTATAACTCCAGCTGTGTTTATGCCAAAGTGTTGAAACTTGACCAAAATGGACTTTAGGTCCAGTTGTGCTGCCCGGAAAATATTTTAGAGCATAATATTATATTTTGACAAGACATCAAAAATTCAAAATTTGACACAAATATACATGTATACTGGTGAATGGATCTACTAAATTTCATTTAGAAAATTTTAAATTTTCGAACATAGATTGCCTTTAACTTTGAATAATTTTTTGTTCCATGAAATATCGGCAAAGAGCATAAAATATATAAACACTAGTAGTCAGAATTTAAAAGCTTCTTAAATTTGCTTTTTAAGTTAATGGCAACAAGCAAGTTGTACTCTATAACTAGTTGGTAGTAAGTTATATTTATTGTTACAACCCTTAAAATTATATGAAAAAGTTTGTTCACACAGAATTTTCTATTTTTTAGGAGTCTGAGTTTATTGAAAAGATAAATATAAACGTATCCGATTCATTTTCAAAATTCAAAGGTAAAACACTGATTGCCGATGGAGTTGATTTTTCTGACACACTTCGTAAAACTAGAACAATTGGTTACTACGCAAGGTATTTTATATTTCTAACTTCTTTATACAGAATGAACCAAAATTGTTATTATATCAAATTTTATGAAGTTTACAAAAATTGTAGATTTTAGAATATATATGTATATATCTTATTTAGTTGTTATTTAATACCTATTAACCTTAAAATTATTTTTGATTAAATTATTTCACAATAATTATTTAGGGAAATTTGACTTTATATGAATGATCAATCTCATGCGTTCATGTTTCTTTTTGAACTTTGCTTAATAAGCCAAGAGTAACTTAGTTTTACTTTTTTTGCTTAAGGAAACAAATCTTTTATCATTTTTTATAGTATATTTTATTTACAATATCTATTGCTGGTGATGTGACTTATGAACTAAAAGCACGAAAGACTGTAATTTTTACCCTGAGTAGAAAGTAATATATAATGTCTCTTTGAACAGATCATGTGACTGGGAGTTGGCTGCATCAGGAGATAGAGAGACGCCTATGCAAAGATACGAGAGACTTAAACTAGAATTTAATCAACTAGTACAGGATTTATCCAACATTAAGGTAAAATTTGTAATACTAAAGTTTAAAGTGTGTAAAGTACAAGCTGTATGAAGATGCAATAAAGTCTAAAAACATTTTGTGAGTCGCAATCAAAAAAGTATTTTTATTGGTTTATCTTAAAATGTGGAATATAATCTTGAATTAATTATATTTTAGAAGATATACAAATATAATGTTCAGAATTCTAAGAATGATTCAAAGTATGATAAGTACTCAAGCCCTTAGAAGCAATACACTTTTCTTATGACTAATTTCAAAGTCCTTCTATACTAAGGTCTTGTTTTCTCCCCACTCTCTCGTCCATTCCCATTTTCTTCATCATTGATCTCTTAAGCAAGAGCTACAAAATTATTAAAGGCAGCGGTCATATTTCATAAAATTACTGCTCTAATACTACTACTGTCCATAAACATTTTTTATTTAATCTCCTGCTCCTGTTTGTTTACACAATATAAAACAAGTTTGATAAGGAGTAATATCTTCATTCCTAATTTTTACTGAAAAATACTAATTATTGGTTCAGCAAATGTGAATTAATTATGGTTTGGAACAAGTGAGTAAAACTGAATTCCAGTACGTGGTATAACTAACTTTTTTTTCTCATGTTGTGAACCCACACTCGCTAGCAAAGTGCTGTTTTTCTTCCTCGTAACATATTTTATTCTTTATTTTAATGTTAATTTATTTTTAGGAAGGTGCAGATGAGCAAAAGGCCATTGTTCCTCATGTCAGTACAATGCTGAATCAATTGGAAAATTTGAAATTAGATCAACTTCCTGAGGCACAGTCTTTAGATCTCTCTGATCCACAAGGAATTTATTTGAGGTTTGCTTTTATTTTTGCTTTCAGGTTAATTATCATTTGGTTCCTACAATGTTTAATACAATACAATGTATTGAGTCATTAAAAGAAAGTACGTAAAATTGAGAGCTTCATTCCTGTAATAAAATTAATAGGATAAATCAAATTTCTGAAAAAACCCTGAGTTGGAAATTATATTAATATAATTATATTTTTTTTCTTTTCCTCATTTATACCATAGGTATCATAGGAAAGGTTTATTATAGGACCCCAATGAAGTACTAACATTAAAATTAGATGATATTCATAATCTGAAGATCAGAGTAGCAAATCCAATTACACAAGGAAATGTTCTGGGGCTGTTACTTATTGATTTCTGAATTTAGAATATCTGTTAGACCATCTGTTAAACTACCAATTTACTTTTATATCTTTGTAAAAAAAAAACTTTTTTCATTTTAACTTTTTTTTACTACGAGATCATTGCCTTCCTATGTATGGCAGAAAATTTAGTCATTTTCTGAGATGATAATCTTTAGGTTGATTTTAAGAAAACTTTTAATCGTTATCAGTATTTTACTTATTTTAGGAAGTTGCTCAGTGAATTGGAAAAAGAAAAGAGTAATGCTAGCGAAGATAAGAAATCAGAGAAACCAGGAGAAGGAAGAGTAACTTATTCGGTTCTAGCAAGGCCTGATCACACCTCTGCTAACATAGCATCTAGGATAGCTAGGCTTGAACAGCAAATTAACAATATTCAGAGTATATTTTCTAATTCGGATGCTAAAACGGTATTTATTTTTTATTTACTAGTTTTTTATGACATAAAATTATGAAATTTTATGTCATAATCAAAAGTGTGGCTATGAATTGTTGAAATTTATTTTTGGCATTTATGTTGTTGAAACCTTTTTGTAACTTTTCACCCACTGCCTAATCAGTACTCCCTATCTAACTAGTAGTGAATACAAAAGTAGTTTGAATAGAATAGTTACTTTCAATTCCATTAATGTTGGTTAAAATTTCCTCTTTTAAATAAATTGCGTGTTTGCAGAATCAAATACTTGGCGAGAGTAGCTTATTAGACCTGGCCAGAGAAGTGGAGAGTCAGGTAACACTTCTTTTACCCACAAGGCTAGAAGCTGCTGACGCTAGGATATCTAATTTACTAACTAAAATGGACCAAGTTCAGGAAAAAATGCCACCACAGGCTGCTGAAGCTGACTCGGCTAAGGTATACTCGATTATTCTTAACAAAAACCAAGACATGTTACTTTCTTTGAAGCAACCTTAACATTATTTTCTTTGGATAGTGGGAAGAAAAATATTGAAGTTTAATGCCTTAAAGAAAAAAGCATTGTCACAGTATAATAAATTATTATACATAAATAAATTAATGTCTTGCTTTCTTTTTAGTTACTTACAGTTTTTATTCTAGTAACTGTTCAAAAATTTTAGGCATTGTTATCGTCATTAATTCAGTTTTGAGAAATCGATTCAATTCTATTTGGATAGGACTACTAATGAGAGTCCTAAACTTTGCCCTAAACCCAAGTCTATTTAAAGTTATTGATCCAACAAGTACCTGACATTGCACAGGCTCGGAACCACCGGCTTCACGTCCCTTTTGAAGGAGAGCACATGTTAGGATTTCCATCCCTCGCATGAAAATCCTAGAGACCTCGACCGAGATCGAACACAGGCTGTCTGGGTGGCAGACCCCCCAGTTTACATCTAATGCTTATTTGATTAAATTCTCACTAATACTGTTTTTATTGTCACAGGTTAATGAGCTCTATGATTTACTGAATAACAAGGGAGAAATGAGTGATGTTCTACCGAGAGTTATTGATAGACTTGTAACCTTAGAATCTCTTCATAAACAAGGTACAATATATTAGTCTTATACTTTGTAATGGATTATTTATTTATGCCTTTCCATTTTTAAACAATCTTAGCAAAATGTGTAAAACAATGTAGCTATACTTTCTCTTTTAATAAGTCTGGTAGTGGGGGCAAATGTTGTTTCTAGTTAAAGCTACAGGAACTTAGTAAAGCCATGACTCTTCTATGAATTAGACACATAATGACAAAATCTAAAATCTTCAGTGGAATTACTAAACAAACTCTAAACAAAACCCTTTAACATATCTACAGAATCTGAACAAATTCTAAAATAGTATATGGAATTACAAAACAAATTCTAAACAAAAATCTTCAACAGATCTACTGTATCCAAACAAAATTTTAAACTAAAATATTCTGTGAGATTACAAAACAAAATCTCAAACAAATCTAAAAAATCTAAATGAAGGTCTTAAAAAATCTACAGAATCAAAACAAAACTAAAATCATCCGTGGAATCACAAAGAGATATGAAATCCATGGCATGACGTAATTTAATCCATTGGTGAACTTGAGTTAAATGAGCCATTTAAAAAATAACAATAAAATCAGCCTGATGATGATCCAAATTTGCTCAAAATAATTATAGGTTAGTATATTGTAACAATATATACAGATTTGTGGAACTAATGCATTTCTTTTAATTAAAATCATTAAATAGTATTTAAATAAAGGACCACTCCAAACTTGAGACTTAAAGACCATTAAGTCAGTTATATTTGTGTCCCTAATAACAAATTTTCATTATTAACTCCTTCAAAATATAAATATTAAATGGCAAAAAGTCCACTGAGAGGACTATCTTGTCTATGATTGTTCTCAAGGATGATTTGCCAAATATTAAATTAGTCTCTTGCCGACAGTATGTTTAAAGAATATTCTTACTGTGCGATTGATTCTTACATAAATATTATTGGTTATTTATTTCTTTTTATGCTTTAAAATAATTATATATTTCATATTGATTCATCTTGTCCAGTAAATCATTTTATAATATAAATATATATTTTAGTATTATTGTTATATGTAAAAAATAAATAATAATATATTTTAACTGAATTATTTAAGTTATGACTGTATGGTTTTTTCTCATTTAGTATGTAGAATTAAGATTTAAAAATATGAGTTGTGTATAGTTAAAGATCTGTTAGCAAGACTTCAGACAGTAAATACGTAATAGGAAATATAATAGATACTTATTTAAAAAAAAGATACCTTTTTAAAATTATTTGCCACACACGGGACTTCCTGGTGGAGTGCCAAATTATTAATTCATTTGTGTATAATATAAAAAACAATTGTTGATCAAAAGAACCAATATATTTTTGTAATCTTGTACTATAATTGTATTATTGTATTTTATTGTAGTTATATTTTGTTATAATATTGTAAAATTTGGTAAAATAAAGCTTGATAAAAAAAAAATTAGGTGAACATCCATATTCTGATGACGAGTGAAGCAAGTTCGAGTAATGAGGATAAGTGTAGTGGAAATATAATCAAATAGAAAAATTAAAATCTTCCTTGGAAGTACAAAGCAGAGATAAAATCCAACGCATGACGTAATTTAATCCACTAGTGAGCTTGAGTTGAATATGACAGACTGTTTAAAAATTAACAATAAAATCAGCCTGATGATGGTCCAAATTTCCTCAAAATAATTATAGCTTAGTTTATTGAAACAATATATACAGTTTTGTTGAACTAATTCCTTTCTTTTGATTAAAGTAATGAAGTCAGTTATATTTTATCCCTAATAACAAATTTATTTTAATAACTCCTTGAAAGTATCAATATTAAATGGCAAAAAGTCCACTGAGAGGACTATCTTGTCTATGATTGTTCTCAAGGATGATTTGCCAAATATTAAATTAGTCTCTTGCCGACAGTATGTTTAAAGAATATTCTTACTGTGCGATTGATTCTTACATAAATATTATTGGTTATTTATTTCTTTTTATGCTTTAAAATAATTATATATTTCATATTGATTCATCTTGTCCAGTAAATCATTTTATAATATAAATATATATTTAGTATTATGTTATATGTAAAAAAATAATAATATATTTAACTGAATTATTTAAGTTATGACTGTATGGTTTTTTCTCATTTAGTATGTAGAATTAAGATTTAAAAATATGAGTTGTGTATAGTTAAAGATCTGTTAGCAAGACTTCAGACAGTAAATACGTAATAGGAAATATAAATAGATACTTATTTAAAAAAAAGATACCTTTTTAAAATTATTTGCCACACACGGGACTTCCTGGTGGAGTGCCAAATTATTAATTCATTTGTGTATAATATAAAAAACAATTGTTGATCAAAAGAACCAATATATTTTTGTAATCTTGTACTATAATTGTATTATTGTATTTTATTGTAGTTATATTTTGTTATAATATTGTAAAATTTGGTAAAATAAAGCTTGATAAAAAAAAAATTAGGTGAACATCCATATTCTGATGACGAGTGAAGCAAGTTCGAGTAATGAGGATAAGTGTAGTGGAAATATAATCAAATAGAAAAATTAAAATCTTCCTTGGAAGTACAAAGCAGAGATAAAATCCAACGCATGACGTAATTTAATCCACTAGTGAGCTTGAGTTGAATATGACAGACTGTTTAAAAATTAACAATAAAATCAGCCTGATGATGGTCCAAATTTCCTCAAAATAATTATAGCTTAGTTTATTGAAACAATATATACAGTTTTGTTGAACTAATTCCTTTCTTTTGATTAAAGTAATGAAGTCAGTTATATTTTATCCCTAATAACAAATTTATTTTAATAACTCCTTGAAAGTATCAATATTAAATGGCAAAAAGTCCACTGAGAGGACTATCTTGTCTATGATTGTTCTCAAGGATGATTTGCCAAATATTAAATTAGTCTCTTGCCGACAGTATGTTTAAAGAATATTCTTACTGTGCGATTGATTCTTACATAAATATTATTGGTTATTAATTTCTATCCTATATCAAGTGTGTATTTCTTTATTTTTGTTATGAAGTGTGTGTCTTTATTTTCTGATAAGTGTTTTTAGATATAATAAAAGTATATTTTACACAATTATTTATAATCTCATTTAAATACCCGATCATTATTATGTACACATGGTACATGCAATGGATAGCCCAGTAGTTATTTTATTTATTAAAGTAACTAAAACAAAGACCAATGTTATAATTTTGATTTCTCTATCACTAACGTTGTCCATACTTTTAAAAATTCTTTGATATATTTGTTGCAGTAACTGATTTTTCCAAGTCGAAAACTGATTACGATACTCAGCAAACGTCTCTTCAAAATGATTTTGAATTAACAAAGAAGTTACTGGAAAAGATGGAGTCAAATCTCGACAATACAATGACAACTTTGAAATCTACTGTCGATCAGTTGAACAATAAAATGCAATTACTCTCAGAGCTGTCTAGTAAAAAGAAAGGGAAAAAATAAGTTTGATTTATTTTATTAATTTTCTTAGAAGAACAATCGTGGCAACCCTGTAGATTATTTAAAATATTCCTCCTATAAATCCTTTCATAACTGTGTCATTTTGGTTGTTAGTTATTTTAATACTTCGAAATGTTCGAGACCAGAGTATTTAAAAAATTATGAGTTTTAGGAGGAACTGGAGTTACAAGAATAAAAAATATATTTACCAAGCTTTGAACTATATATTAAATTTAAAAAATAAAAAGTTTTTTTGTGTTATAATTATGTACCTTAAAAAATACTTAATATATAGTTGAAAGCTTAGTAAATTGATTTTTATTCTCTTTATACCATTTCCACTTAAAACTATTTTTTATTTTAGTTACAAATTGTATTTAAATCATTCTGTTTAATTCAGTTTTAATTACAAAACCAATTAAACCAAAAAGACATGGCAAACCCACTTAGTTTTGTTATTAAAATTTTGAAGAAATAATATGTTTGTGAACAAATTCATAAAGAATAGAATAAATTTAGTGCCATGTTTGTTTTGAATATTTATATATTGATATTTGAGAGATACGTTTTTTTTTTGTAAAAATCTCTTAAGTATCAAGAAAAAAGAAAGAGTTCTATTCTAGAGTTTTTTAAAAGAAATATATATTTCAATCCATTTAGATCATCTTCAGGTATGCAGAACACACAAAAGTACAAAATATATATTTTTAAAAAACAATATGAAAAAAAGAATACAAAAACCTTTTATATTTTATACTCATTAGATATTAATTTTTGTATTTTATTTCAAAGTAATATTTTTGTACTCTTGTTTGTTTAGTTCTACCTAAATGGATTGAAATATAAAGTTTCTTTAAAAATATTCTGAAATTAAATTCTTTCTCTTTTCCTGATAATGTTTTTAATTGTCATCCTTATTTTTGTTAATAAGATTTTTAATTAATGATTCAAATATACTGTTTTCTTTCTTAAGCTAAATAATCTATGAGGGTTGTCTTAACTGAAAATTCAAGATATAAAATAGGTGGACTCTAGGTAATAATGTAACTAATTGAGATTAGGAACTAAAAAAAGATTTCATACAATTGACTATTTTCTTATTTACTCTGTAATGTTATTATTAAGGGTCAGTCGTATTTTTTACGTAATGGAACAAAATGAATGTTTGGCTCCCTCCATGTGGTATCATATTGTGAAGAGGTTCCCTCATATTTGAGTGCTTATCTAATAATCTAGGGTAAATTGTTTAAAATGTAAGATACTCACAACTGTATATTTTCCTTGGAAGTAAATGTACAGTAAATATTGAAGTAAGCATAAAAATATTGAAGAAATATCACTGGTAACGAAGAAGTTAGCATAGCATAGCATAGCAAATGGAATGTTCAGATTTGTTAAGTTGGCAACAAGTCTCCAGTCCAACATATTTGTTATCAGTAAAATAATTCATGGACAAAGAAACTAATACCTATAGGGAGGATACAAGAGCTCTTATCATTCCTTGGGTAGCTAGGTTTAAGCTAGCTAGATTCATTTTAAATAACAGTAACAGTTTTAGTCAGTTGGAAACCTTGCCAAAAATAAGTGATGGAAAGAATTCTATTGATTTGTCCAATAATTCTAGACCACAGAATAGATCCTCATTGATTAGTGGCGTGTTGTCAATAGATCAAAGGGAAACTTCTACTTCACTTACTTTAATTCACACACAATTAGTTTTTCTATCATAACTTGTTCCGTCAAGTAACATGCTTTAATGGCCCTTAGTAATCAGCTCTCGCATTAAAGGTGCAATATTCTAAATCAGCTTTTTCCCATTTTAATTTGGATAAAATGTAATTTTGTCTTACTTTTTTCCCACCTTAAATTTATTTTATTTACTTTAATCAATTAATTAGCAATCAACCTAGAGACAATTGTTATGATTAGTATTAATTAACCTTATATTACTAATGATGATTATAGTTGTTTATTTATTTTAATCGCTGCTTAAATTTATTGAGGTTTGCGGCTTTAATTTATTCAGTAAGTTAAATATTGCTCTTTTAATCTTTTATTTATTTTCTTATATTCTTATACCTTGTTGTATCTTGAACCCAATTAACCTTTTAGGACCATCCCATTGAGATAAAAATTTACTTCTCTATACATTTGAATAATAATTAACGTGCAGGAACGATTCCCTGAAAGGGGATCCTAAAAAGGTTGAACAAGTAAAAAGTCATTTTAAAAAGGATTCTTACTTTTGAAACTTCAAAAGGGTGTACCAAAAGTCTCCGTTCTCTTAAATTTTAAACCATGAGACCTGAATTAATGAAACTACAGTGTATCGTTAAGTTTAAAAATCCCCAAGGTCATAAGCATTTTGGGGATCGACCAATCAGAGAAGCCGCTGCCAACCCCTCTCTTGAAAGAGAAAAAAAATTCCCTACTCCCATAACACCTGTAGTGAAATAACCTCCTTCCCGGCATTCGTTCACTTGGTTTTGCGGTTCTTCTTTTGTTTATTATTTCCCTTCACAATTCATTTTTTCCACATTTGCATACTTCCTAAATAATAAAACTACACAAAAGAAATGTAGAAACATCGCCAAGAAAACACGGGTAACATAACCTGATTTGTTTACAAAGTTTTTCCCCACTGCCTTTTTGTAGAGATTTTTTTTTTAGAATCTGTGGTGCCTAAACTGAGCTGTCAAGATTTTTAAAGTAGTCGATACACTGTAGAGGAACTTTTTTTGTGTAATTCAAATCTTTTTGACCGGGTAGTCAACTTTCGGTGAAATTTAATACTTTTATTGGGTTCTAGGGGTAAATACAAGACATTGTGCCCAGAGCATATTTTTGCTCTAGATTGCTATTTTGGAGGGAATAAGTATCTAAAGAATATTAGACATTTTGACTCAAGAATAGAAGCTAAGTATTGAAATTAAAAAGAATTTGCCAAGAGTAAAAATGCCTTATTTTTACTTAAAAACACAAATCATTCATAACATTTTCATTAAAAAAATCGGAGTTACTACATTGGCTTAATCTAGCAGTTGTTAGTGACTACAATACATTAAATGGTAATGAATTTGGTGTTGCATCCTACACCTGAAGATTACTACACTACCAAAAAGAAGTTCATTTTACACAAAAAAGTACTTTAATTTCATTAATTTATGTTTAGTGGTTAAACATTTAAGAGGGGGGGAGGGGACTTTTGATCCACAATGTACATAACAGTTGGGACATTTCAGATGTGTCTAAAAACAATACATCCTAAAAAAATAATGTTAATTACTGTTGGTGCATCTAAAATTTCCCCCTTAATGTACTGCTTTAAAAAAATAATGTAATTGTTGGTTTTAATATTCAGCACATTTTTCTAAATATTTTTTGCCTCTTACTCTATTAATTTGTACTATTTATTTTAACTCGTAAAATGCTGTGATTTTATACTGGTTTATGTAAGATTTTTATTATTATTTAATTTCTTTGTGATTTATTTGGTTTCAATACAATTTTATTTCTATTTTGTGTTTTCACTCCGAAATCCCTATTTAATATTCTATGTAGGTTTATTTGTGTGATGACCCTTAACATATTACGGCTTGATGAAGCATTAGAGTACTAGTACTACACATGGTATTAACAGTAGAGACAGTGGGATAATAATGCAAGAGAGCCAATCAAGTTAGTCCTGGATGTTAAACAACGCCCACAATTTCATATCGAACCATCTTGATTGGTTCCTTCACAATATTTTTCCACACTGTCATCTAACACATTACAACCAGGTGTATTACAATAGTTTTGTAAATTCATATAGTGAGTTAATAATATACTAACACTACAAATACTATCCATGCCTCCTATTAAGTTCCTCTTTAAAATTGATGTTAAAAGTATCTAAGAAGGTATTATGAATTTAAACTAATTTTAGTCACAGGCCTAGGTCTCCATCGGGCACAATGGACCTAAATAAGTCCACACAGGTCTAAGTGCCTTAGAAATAATTTCTACTGAAAAAAATGGTCTCTTCATTCACAATATTTCTACTGATATATGAATAAATATTTGATATAAATAGTTTCAAAGTGTTAGTACTCTTAAAAATGTTACAAAAGAATAAAAAATGAGCTATCTCAAGCAATGAAGCTTCCTTATCCTAGCCTTAAAATTATAACAGCATTCTTAAAGTAAAACCATTTAAAATAGTAACACTTCTAATTTTTTAACAATTCTGCCTGCTGTATTAGCCACAGATGTGGTTGAGACCTCATTAAACTCAGGGAACTTTGTAACACTTTTTATCAAACTAATATTTTTTCATATATCAGTAGAAAGATTGATAATGGAGACCATTTTTCCTAGTAGAAATTATTTCTAAGGCACTTAGACCTGTGTGTACTTTTTTGGGTCCATTGTGCATAGACCATTATTAATAATGAAGGAAAAGAAGTCTCTCAACAAGATTCACTGGCAAATTCTTTTAACTAAATTAGAGGCCATCATCAGTGCAAAACCACAAACAAGTTACAATAGAATAAATAAAACAAAAGCACATCTCTAATGCATTCTTTCTCAGCGAATTGCTTCTGTAGTAGAGTTATAAAGTAAGTTTTTCATGTTCTAAAACATTAAGGACTCTTAAGCAGTGTAAAAGACCCAGTACCAACTTTATATATAAGTGGTATTTACACAGTACCGTGTGGCATATGCCAAGCTGAGTGTTTAGGTCAAACTGGTAGGAACATAATTAATCTTTTGTATGCTTGGCTTACATGTATTATTGTAATTTGAAATATCACCTTTTTTATGATATAACTAATTCTAGCTGCCTCTTGGTTCAACATTTCTGTGTAAATTATTTGGAAAGTAGCTGTGCAGCATGCTATAAGATCTATCGATAGCATCAGTGATGTGTTCATTAGTCCAGTGTTGCTCACTAAGAGAATCTTCAATGTGAAAAGGTCCTTGCTTGGTTCTAATCAGTTGAGTGACATGAGCACAGCTCCTCACAGCTGGAATCAAGGTTAAAGCATCCTAGTTAGATATTTAACTTGAAAAAGTATAAAAAAAATCCAAATGGTAAGTTTAAAAAGTTATCTCTAGATGGGCAGAAAACTAATACAGAATTTAGAGGTTAACACAAAAAAATTATTAATTTAAAATTAGTTTCAGGTCAAAGAAGTGAGTGAGGGTAGATGATATTTTGATGGGCTGTATCTTAAAAATAAGTGATGTAAGGAAAAAAAATACCAGGACTAAATTTATTTTTCTTGAGTTAAAAAAAACTT
Organism: Microvelia longipes; assembly: GCA_018340805.1. Lineage (NCBI taxonomy): Eukaryota > Metazoa > Arthropoda > Insecta > Hemiptera > Veliidae > Microvelia > Microvelia longipes. The sequence continues at coordinate 38,383,642 of JACMZG010001913.1, forward strand.
ATTTTTAAGAATTTTTTAAAATTTTGTCGAGTCAACATACTGTCCAGCTAAATAAAACCAAGCAATAAATGTGACAGTTCAACGCAAAATGATATCTATTATGAACAAATTATTTGATGACTTTAAATTATCTTTCAAAATATTCCCATCGGAACAATTCAGATGCAACCACAATCAATCTTTAAATAAAGGGGAAATGGTTTTAGACTTTTGACAATAATTTCTACCTCCAGTAAGTTCACTTATACACTCATTTATACCGACAAATATTGTATTTGCAAAAAAATTCAATACCAAGATGTTGCCAGAATTATCTGATTCAGGAGTTTTTAAGACCTCCAAAGTGATTTTCAAAAGGCTTTGTGTCTATTATCATCGTATCTCCCAGTGTATTTATGCTAGAGAGTTGAAACTTACGACAAAATCAATATTTAGGTCATTAACTCCGGAAATTACTAAAAAAGTATTACATACGAGGCACATTTATAGACTCGTAATATTTATAGACATATATCAGAAATCATCTAATATGTGTATTTCTATTTATTAACTATAATAATTTTTACAGTAAAATTTTCAATTTGTCATTGCACATAATATATGAGTGATGATAATATAAGCATAGAAGTTTTGTGCAATGAATGACAGAGTACTTTTTTGTTATTTTAATTTATTACTTAATTCTGTAAAGGTAATAAATTATCTTCACACTTATCTTACTCTTTTACTATGAAGACATCGCACTTTCTAGATATCTATTAAATTAACAAAACAATGTTTTCTTTAACAAAATATAGATAAATTTTACCTAATCCCACGTCATGAATAAGAGATCGAACATAGAAGCCAGAGCCACAGGTGACAGAGAGTTGAAAATATGGTGGAGAAAACTTTAATAATCTTATTTTATAGCAAATAACTTGCCTTAATGGAGCTACTACATTTTCTCCTCGCCTAGAATCAAATATTTTATTGGTAAGGAATCCAATACTAAACATTTAGTGGTAAGAAGGTTTAAAAAACGTTAGGGTATGTTTGACGAGATAAGTATGGGGTACCTCGGAACTTTTCCTCAACACATCGGATTCGCTACGCTCATCCTTCCTGCTTTGGACTCGCTTTGCTCGTCCTCTGAATATACAATTCACCAAATTATTACAGCAACATGTCTTCGGCTCGTTTTGGTCATCCTCGGATAGTAAAAGCATCTGTATTATTCTCAGCGGTCACCCATACAGCACAGACCACACTAAATGCTGCTTAATTTTTATGATCCAAATCTAGTTTACACTAGAATTTTAACCACAAAAAAGGTTTTAATCCACTAAAAACTACAACTTTAAATTAATTATATGATCTCCTCTCTAATGTAGTTTTACATAAATGTTGGCAAACAATTAACAATAGTAAGATGAGGATCATCTCCATTGATTATTGTGGTGTTGAATAAAAACAAAAGGCCTATTGGTCTGATCTAAACACAATTTGGAAGATTTGTGACTTTGAAATGTTTATGGGGTCATTATTGTGGGTTAATAACAACACACATATTTCATAAACAAAAGGGTAGGACATTAACAAGGTTGATTTTTGTGCCAAGGTTCATTTCGATCCGAAAAAGTGTTCCAAAGTTATCGGGTCCAATAGAAAACGTCTAGCAACAAAATTATTGAATAATAATTGTGAATTGTAAACATAAGATAAAACATTTACCTTGCTAAATCAGACAGCCGAATACCAGACTGTTTTAAAGCGGAATATTTCGGTGCCCTTTGTTTGATTTTCCCTTCAAATCTCTTCAAGGCTTCCTTAAGATCCCTTTCACCTACATGATCTAAAATGATAAAATATTCCTCAAATCAAAATCTGATGACTTTGAGGTTTCAAAATCATTAACTGATAGTTTTTACATTTATTAAACGACATACTCACCATAGACGGCAGTTTGAGTTGTTTCTCCTAATTCATTGTAAGTATCAGTAGCCGTGCCCAGTTCACCGACTACAGTGTACTGTTTGGTTCCATGAAGAAATTTAGTCAACAGCTTACATCCTTCCTGTAAACCTACCACTGGACAGTAAACAATACAATTTTTAAACAATCGTACTTAATTATAATAATAATAATAATAATGCCCGTTTAAAGCCTTTTGGCTCATCAGGGATAACCCCTGCGGGAACCACCTCGGGTGGTAGTAGCACCCGTTATGCTCAAAATGTATTCTAAAGTTAGCGATAATATATCTAAACAATAATCTTCTAAAAACTGAGAGCGTAACCCGGGATGCGAACCCCAGACCTCCGTGGGTGTCAAAGGTCAGTGTAAAGACTAACGCCTTAACGACCTCGGCCACGGAGGCAGCTTAATTATACATAGGAAAAAAAATTGGGTACAAGGTACCTCGTCACTTTTCTTCATCACAATGGATTCGCTAAGCTCAACCTCTACTTCGCACGTCCTCAGATAGTAAATCCATCCATTTCTTTTCCAGCAGTCCACCATGCCCACCCAGGCATTGACCACACTCAATGCAGCTTAACTTTTATAATCCAACAAAAATCATGGATACACTTGTATTAAAATGAAACATTGTGACCGCTAGAGTAGATACCTGTCCAGTTTTCACAGAAGATACTAAGAGGTAATGACTCACCTAAAACACCGGTGGCAGAACTATCTAGAGTGCCTCCATGCCCTGCTCTCAGCACATTATAATGCTCCTCGTCTGCTTGAACTCTTCCTAATAACCAAATATGTTAAATAGCCACCCTCTATCCAGAATACTAATGATTACTATCTTGCTTAGTAATGACAACAAATTTAAATTAATTAACTTTTTGTCTCCATATATTTTGGTTTCTTTGGGAAAAGAAGGTGGTATAACAGGCCTTAAGTAACAGATTATCAAAATAGAAGGTAAGTAACAGGCAACCAAATTTTAGAAGTTTTATCATGCATGTAATGATAAACTTTTGTAATGATTGACTATGATAGATTTACATAGTCAATTCATGGAGTAATACAGTGAACTAATCAGTGAGTCAATCCTAATTTGACTTAATCTATTAATCATGAAAACTTTTGTTTTCATGATGGTTTGACTTAAACTTGGTACAAAAATCTACCTAGTAAATGTTCAGAACCCTATTGTTTATATATGGTGAGTGTCACTGATTAGTAGTATATATTACTCTATGGTGAGTGTATATTGTTTTATATATATTACACATTATATATTATTTATATATATGATGGTGAGAAAGATAACAAAAATATGGTAAAAGAAATAATTGACACAAATAATGAACGTTAAACTTAATTATGTATACATAAATTAAAGACATAAAACTCTTAAATAATTAGGCATAAATACTACTGATCATCACATAAAACAATGGAGTAATCATTACCTCTAGATACTAGATTTTTCATAATATTATTGATTTTAAAATCAACTCTAGCATTATTTTTTTAATACCATTAAACTTACTAGTTAGGGTATTAATAAAGAGTACTAGAGTTGCATTTAAAACCAATAATACTATAAAAGATCTAGCATCTACAGGTAAGGTTGCTATTCCTGATAATTATCAGAATGGCGTTTGTTGTATTAAAAGTGGAGGTTGGGATAAAACATATACATGAAAAATAGGTCGTAAATACTCCACCAGGTTATCAGAACATACCTCTAAAGAAACGCACTTTTGTAAGCATATTAATTAAGCATCATTATTATGATTAGAGGACAAAGGTATGAAACATGATGCGTTGGATGAACCTTGAAGCAGGTTCTCTTAATGAATGTATCAAAGATAGCAAAGTAATAGCTTTGTGCCACTGGCTTGAAGAGAAAGAAAGGCGTCCAAACTGTGCATCTATTGCATTTGAACCAGTGCATTATAGACCTTTAAAGGACTTTTTTTTTTTATTATTATTATTATTGGCATTGGTTTTTGGTACACCATACAGCCATCTGTTGACTTAAAATTATTAGGAACTACAACTAAAATAATCTTCTTAATTACTTGTTTTGATTGATTGTGAACTTTTAGATGCTTTACATTTTTTTTAAATTTTGATTTATATTAATTTATCATTGTTTATATCATTTTATGTATTTGTTTTTACTATCATAGTTATTTTTATTCTTAAATATTTTATTTATATTCTATATACATTTTTAATTATTGTGTTCAGCCTTTATAGTTTAAGTCATTCATGTGTTATTTATAAAATTAAATAATAGTCTTGTATACTGTCATGTTTATTTAACAAGGACAGCATACATATAGCAGAATATATTTTGCCTTATTTTGCTTTTTTGTTTGCTTTTTTTTTTTTTTTTTTTTTTTTTTTTTTTGTTTTTTTTTTGTTTTTTTTTTTTTTTTTTGTTTTTTTTTGGTTTTTTGTGTTTAATTAATTAATACTATATACATAATTAAGAATTATTACAAATTCAAACTTTATGTCCAATTTCGTTGAGGAAATCATAGATTTCCTTATATACCCATTCCAAGCGAGATTCCAATAAGGAAATATAATTAAAAGGTTGGCATGACAGCCCCAAGTGAAGTTTTCTGAATAAAACTTCTCTCTTAGCGATATATTTCGAACATAACATAACAATATGTTGCAGATCTTCCTCTACTTGACAATTGACATAGAGGGGATGGAATTTCCCGATCATAAAAAGATATTTATTACATATACCATGATTAGAGCGAAGTCTATTTATTGTGGAAATGAAATGCTTTTTATTGTAATTAACATTACTAAACCATGGAGTCGTGCCAACGACAGGCGAAAAGGATTTGTAAAAACTACCAGCGCTGCTATCGTTAAACCATTTTGCCAAGCGTTCAATGCTGAGTCATTAACTTGACGGTAGAGATCTTTAATTGGCACTTTGTACTGATTACCGTAAAGAATAGCTAATTCATCATTGACGCTGCTTTCTTTCGCTATCTTGTCAACTCTCTCGTTAGCATGAATGCCGGCGTGCCCTTTGATCCAAGCTATTGTTACATTATCAATATTTTTAGTTCACAGCAAAGTGACACTATATAACAAATTAAATTAATATAAAATCGCTGAGTTTTTATTTTTAATAGCTTCCAAAACGCTTAAACTATCTGTAAAAATAACAAAACGCTGTTGGCTTTTAAAACGTATTGCTTTTAGAGCTTCTATTATGGCGACTAATTCGGAAGAATAGCTTGACATATATTTATTTAACTTCAAACCATGACTGGTACTAGAGTCCAAATAAAATAACCACAACCGACGTTGGAACCGGATTTAGACCCGTCAGTAAATATGTATTGATAGTTGGGCCACAATTTGGAAATGTCGTCCCAGAACATTTGGTTTCTGATGTTATTGGGTACTTTGAGTAATCCTCTAATTGCTTTGTTGGTACGTGATTAATCACAGACTTATAATCTATAATTGAATATGGAGTAGATGTATAAGTATAGGTTTCGCTTTTATACGAACAAGTATCAATGAAACTTTCAACTATTGGGGGGGTTTCTTGCGCTGCCAATATGGAAAAGAAAGAACTTCAACTGCTAAGCCTGAAATCGAGCTAGATACTAAATTCTGATAGGTATAATTAGATAGGATAAATCTTTGCGCTAAGATACTTCTTCTTACAAACAAAGGTGGCTCTTTAGCTTCAGAAAACAAAACTGGTAACGGAGTAGAGGGTAAGAGACCGAGACAGAGGCGCAAGCATCGGCTCTGAATCTTTTGAAGAGGTTCTATCAGATTGTTACTACTCTGGCCATAAAAAATGCAACCAAAATCGAGCACAGATCTAACAGTAGCGCGATAGAAAAGCAAAGCAGTATTTGGGTCGGCTCCCCATTGTGAATGACAAACGGCTCTTAAAATATTTATATATTTCTCTGCCTTATCTCTAATATAATTGATATGAAAAGACCATGTAAGTTTTCTATTTAAATGCAAACCTAAAAATTTTATATTTTCAACAACCAGAAATGAACCAGATCCTAGAAAAACCCTTTCCCCTACATTTATTCTATTTTTTCTTGTAAACGGACAAACTACTGACTTGCTCTCCGAAATGACGAACCCTTTCTCTTGGACCCACGATTCTAAAGCTATTGCCGCCTGGTGTAAGATGGCCAAAGCTTCCGCTAGTGTGTTCGCTATAACGTAGATACAAATGTCGTCGGCATACTGCAATATTTTGACGTCACAACCAAAGAACGAATCTAAATCCGACACCAGGAGGGCGTAAAGCAAGGCGGACTACATATAGCTTCTTAGCACAGCAAGCATGTTAGGTTCTCATTCTTCTCAACCGAGTTTTATATTGATGTTTATTTACTTATTTTATTTATTCTATTTTATTTGTTTATATTAGATTTCTAATTTCATAGCTTTTAATGTATGTATATTAAATGCATAAAATTTTGTATTAATAGTATTTATTATTGCTTTTATTAGACTGATGATGGCCAGAAGTGGTTGAAAGTCAGCTCTCAACTAAACATTTTAATCATGATGAGACTAGTTATTTGTTTATTATTCTACAATACGGCAGATTGAGGTTGCCAGGCGTCCTAATTTCATTGGACAGTCATGAAATAAATACCTCTGTCCCACTTAAATTTAAAATCCTGCTCAAACTAAAAATGTCCCACTAATACCCGCTTTAAAGTAATTTTACTATAATATGTGCCAGCATTTTTTAACAGCAAAAACAGCAGTTATGGTGGTGGGATTTTTTTTCTCTTTTTAAGTGAGGGGTTGGCAGCGGCTTCTCTGATTGGTCAATCCCCAAAATACTCATGACCTTGGGGATTTTTAAACTAAACGATAGACTGTAGTTGCATAATCTACTACTCTATCTAATACTATTACAGTAAATAATAGGACTCCCCCCACCCCACCCCAAGCCAGATCTGTCCCGCTCAACCTCGGCTAAAATCTGGCAACCCTATGGCAGATATCCAATCCAAAAAATCAAAGAGTATATTTACCTCCAGCTAAATTATTTTTAATAATTTCCAGAGTTTGAGCTGAAGTAATACCTTTGGGTTTACAAACAGAGAATAATCCATTTCTTAAACTGTTTAACATTAAATTATCAATGAAATAGGGCATGATTCACAATTTTGTTTCCTAACATGAGTCGGCTTCACATTTCAACTTCACTTAGACTATTACAACCTTTTTTTTTGTAGACTCACTTATTTATATTTCTTTTCTCTATGCACCTCTATATACTTTATCTATGCACATTTTTTTCATTTAAAATAACAACTTCATGGAATAATTTTATCTGAGCTTTATTGCGTTGATCATATCACGCAAGGAACATTTATTCCATGATAAAGTGATAATGAGAACAACGCCTTGATCTCCAGTTTTTTTTAGTTTTTATGTGAAAAATGTAAATTATATTTGTTATTGTGTATAATTAAAGTGTTAATCAATAATTAGTATTAGTTTTTTAGTTATTTGTGATATTATAAGAGCTTCAAATTGATTCGTTAAGACATCAGATCTTAACAGTTTGAATCGTTTTTATTGTATTTTTTAAAAAAAATGAACCCTGAAAGTAAGTTAGAAGAAGCTGCTATTAGTTCGGAACTAAATAGTGTTAGTAGTATGGATCAGCATATTAGAATGAAATTGGTAACTATGACCTTTTCTCCTGTTTTGAATTATGCATCTAATTAATTGAAGGATGGCCAAACAAGTGACTTTTTAGCCTATTTTTAAAAGGAAGGCGTTTGTCATGATTATACTGGAGTAGTCTATGGTGATTATAGTGGAGATATATTACTAGAATGGCCCTATTGGTTGAATTTTGAAACATTGACAACCGTACCACCTTCATTTACACTTGATTACTCTCACAGATTAGAATGAGGTATTTAATTACTAAAGACATAAAGATATATACTAGAAGGGGCATTGCCTATCTCATTACATTAAGAGACTTGAAACATCTGATTATTTGATTGTATTATGTGAAGGTGGTCAGGTTACTTTTTCAATGTCTCAAAATTTAACCTATAGGGCCTCTATATATAATATCTCTATGACTAAAGATATAAAGATGCCTGTTTTTGGTAAATATATTTTCAACGTTTTCCTAAATAAACCTGCTTTGCAGCATGATGGCCGCCGGAATTCTGACTTTGTAGCGAGAATCCTTACACTTTTGGGAAACACGCAGCTAAATCAAGCATTTGGTTGTTATGCTTTTTATTCCGCTGCACAATGTTTTGTTTATCACACTGTTATTTTTTACAACTTTTTTGGGATCAAAGTTTCTAACATTCTCATGAGCAAAGATAATACAACTTAAATTAATCACAAAGTTTGGATATAAAAAAGTCGTTATAACCTGAAATAACAATAACATTTGTTATACAAAGAGAGTTAAGCAAGATTCTTGTAAGCAAAAGAGAAGCTTCATTTTGGTAAATCTTGCTTGTGTCCTTATTAGGATACACACTAAAGTCCTAACTAATAAAAACATTGAGGTTGAAGGAAAAATATTTATACCTCATAAACATCCATCTATTCAGTCGTAATAGGTTACTTTAACTCATATTGAAATTTTGATTGAACGTGAATATATCATGTTGTAAAAAAACTGTGTCTAATGTTATATTGAGGAATATTATATGTTGGCTGTGATTGCTATGTTATCTATGCTATTATATATGCTAGGTTAACACAGCTGCAGAGTTTCTGAGCTCCCCTTCAGTCCAGAGTTCATCAATGGATATGAAATTGTCTTTTCTTAAAAAGAAAGGACTCACGGATGCTGAAATCGATTTAGCTGTTAAACAGTCTGACGCTAGACTCATGGCTGTAAGCATATGACTTAATCTTTTAACTTTAGTAAAGAAACTAGTGAAGTAAAAAAGTGATAAATGAACTGAAGTTTTCTATTTATTGCTATGTGTGTTCCTTATAAAGACAAATAGTGCTATCACACATATTTCTAGATTGCCGCCTTGTGAAGTTATTTAGTAATAAACAAATAACCAGTCTCATCACAATTAAAATGTTTATTTGAGAGCCGACTTTCAACCACTTCTGGTCATGCTTGGAGTGCTAAGAAGCTATAAGTAGTCCTTTAAAGGGTTATAATACACTCTGCTTTAGACAATTAATAGTTCTAGTTTATCAGTTGACAGCCCATCATACATCAGTAAGAGAAAGAATTCTATTGGTTGAGGCAGAAAGAATCTGCCTCAACCCCTAGAAAATATCTTTTCTCACTGATTTTTGACAGGCTGACAATTTACCATTACCAGAACTATTAATAGTACTGAGGACTATTTAATAGATTGTCATAAGTCTTAGAAGAATCTTTTAAAAATTTCTCCCCAAATATTTGTGTTTGTACTCATACCAAGAATCTGCCTCCGTAGCCGCAATCGTATAGTACTGGACTTCGGCACCGGAAGTTTTTTATAAATATAATATGTTGTCAAAAGATTTCGCCAACTTTAGCTTTACTTTGAGCATAGTAGATGTGATCCACCCGAGGTGTTTCCCGCAGGGCGAATACCCTGAAGGGCTGAAAGGCCCTAAAACGGGCAATATTATTATTATTATTACTCATACCAAGATAGGAATATAAATATTTTGATAAATATATTCATACTTTAGTATTAAGACATAAATAGAACCTGATATTAAATTTATCTATTAACTGTCGTTACTGAATGATTATGTATAATTTATCATTAATTTTCTATTTATTTACTATTTGCTAACTAATATCTGATAGTATTTCCTTTTAGATTAAAGATGGCAATGCTGGGATGTTACCAGTACCAAGTAATCAAATAGTGCCTGCATACTATGTTCCATCTAGGTGGACAATGTTTAGAGATATTGCTAACTCTGCAATACTCCTCGGAGGTCTCGTGTATGGAGCATATTGGACATATACCGTAAGTCTTTATAACATTACAATTTAGTGCAATCCTTTCCTGGTCTTGATTTGCCAATATTTCTTCTACATCAATAAGAAGAAAGATGTGGTTCAATGCATAGAGATATTATTACTAGAGGGGCTATAGGTTAAATTTTGAAACATCAAAAAAGTAACCTGACACCATCGCTTATTAATCAAATCAAATAATTAGTGCTAAATTATCATTACTTTTATAGTAAAACATAATAATTCAAATCAAAACACAAACAATGTACGGGAAGCCCAAATTAATTGATTTATCATAACCTGAACTTATTCTTATAGGAGGATTTAATGAGGTTTAGGCCTCTCAATGTATTGTGATAGGCTATGACCCCTCTAGTATATATCTCTATGGTTCAATATATATGTGGTAAGGTTAAACATTTTCACTTGTAACCTTACCAAACCATCTCAAACCACCTCTAACAACATTTTTTTTAAAGGAAGATGTGAGGAGTCTTAAAGTGAGTTTCTGAGTATTATATTTAAAATTGGTACGTGTACAAAATTTTGTCATTGTTACAAATAATGACTGAGCAATTTGGGGAATTTCAAAAAAAAGTTATTGATAACACAGCTTTAATGTGTTAGGAAGACCAAACAATTAAAGTTGTAAATGATCTCTTGTGTAATATCACTGACTAATTTTTTTACCCTTGTTATTTGTTTTCTAGAATGTTATAATTCCATATTTTTATGGTAAGAAAGATAAAAGAGATTTGCAAAGTGAGCTCAGTGAACATCTAAGTAATGTTTCTACCAGTTTATCTAAACTCAGGGAGGACGTGGAGAAGCTATCTGACAGCAGAACTGATAACATCCAGAAAGATATAAATGAGTTAAAATCTGAAGTTTCTTCTCTTAAAAAACTGCTCTTAAATAGGTTTGTACTAGACAGTAAACTTGTTTTCCTTTTTTTAAATTAAAATTTTCAGCCTAAATCAAAGTTTGATTATTGAATTTTTTTGCTGTTAATAAAAAGCTACTTGCTGGCCACCGAGATGAAAAAAAATCTGGTTATTTTTTAATGTTAGATGGGAATCTGTTAAGAATTTTTTTACTAAATTTATTTTGATTTTAATTGGCACTCATGTAAAAAACTATAAGTAAGTAACTTTGTAAAACAGACTATTCTGACTTCGACAGTCATCAAAAGTATTATTATACTGGGTGTTTCACTATAAAGCCCCTCTTTATAGTGTTGAGCTAACTCAACTTTTAGAATTTTTTGTTTTGTTTAATAACATAATCAATCATACCGGATCTAGTGGTATTGTATTTAATGAATGTTGTTATGTTCTACTTCAGGAAACAGTTTCCCATCGCTGGTAATGGACAGATAGGCATTCCATCGTGGCAGATAAGTGAGAATGATGAAAAACATAACAACGAAGAAGAAGGCAACGGGTCTAATGGTAGCGAGAGCAGTTTAGAAATGATTAAAGAATAAAAGATGTATTGAATTTATGTACCCAATATGTCTGTTGGCATGAGATATTGGAAATTGTCTAGAGCTGATGACAAAGTTACTGGGGTTTAATAGACTATTCTTATTTAGAAAAGTTAAATCAAATTACTCGGAGACTTTCCTTAAACTGATTTGATCAAAAGCCCTGTTTCCGTTTAAATTTTCAGCATCACAACATTTTGTAATAACAATAAATCTTTAGAAACCTTCTTTGGAGGGGAATCCCTTCATTTGGCATTATAAACTGTTGAAAGAGTTTAAAGTAACTGGCTTCAGATAAGGTGACTGGCTTTAATAATTAATGACAATAGGAAAGAGGCAACTAATCGGTGAAGATACCGAAGAACAAAGGTATTTTAAACCTGACAGAACTGTGAAACTCCCTTTTAACCCTTCCCTTCAAAGTGTCCTGTCTACTCTCTAACATATATTTGGAATCATATTTTTACAGTTTCGGCTCAATGTAAAGTTCATCGAAAATCCTACAAAAGCTACCTAGTGTACTGTCAATTCTTGTAAGAAATTTATTTTTTAAATCGAGTTTATTATTAGATATTAAACTTTAAGCACATCACAGTAAGCTTTCACTTTGTGTAGTACTTGTCCATAATAAATAGCCCATTAAATATTTTTTTTTCTTTTTGAAATACTATTTTTCATTTTTGTTAGATACAAAAAGGGAGGGGAACGGTATAGATCAGGGCCTCAGACCTGCCAAGAGAAATTATTTGCCTACGTTATATTCATTACGTTAATAGCGAAGGCACTATACTAGTTACTTTGATATTAATTTGTCTCTGTACAAATGATTGTTCTTATAGTGTCAGCAGTGTTTTATCTATTCTCAGCTGCAGGATTTGTGTATCCTTACTTAATGAAATTGCAGTGCTTAAGCAATCAATGGGCTAAAATTGTACTTTTGTCTATTTTTCCCATGAATGTTATGTAAAAACGTCAACTATTGCATTATTATTATTATTATATTTTCTTATACCAAATTAATTTTATTTTACTCCATTGAAGTTGTGAATTAATATTTTGAAGAGAGATTAAATTGATATTTTATACCAAAATTAAAGATAAATAAAAGATTTTCCTTTAGAGGGGAGAAAAAGTACCACTACTTCCCCCTTTCTATATAGGGTGGGAAAGTGATTTTTCCCCTTTAAAGGAAAAACAAATCAAGTAAAAAGCCAAACAAAAGACGATTAGATATGGAAACATTATCCAATAAGATTGACAAGATCTTCTTGAAATTTCGTTCCAAATTCTACCAATCACTTTTGAGTACCTTTTTGTTCCTCCTGATTACATTGGTTCTCTATCATCTGCTACTGCTTCATTAGCAGATAATCCTAAATGATAAGATAATCAATAAGACCATACCCTGAATCTTAATTACATTGCACTAAATATACTAAATTGTGCTTTTATTCTTCTTTGAATTTAAATAGGGTTTTTTGTCTTAACTTTTTAGCATTAAAGGTTGTTAATACATTACTTGGTTTGGTTGTCACAAATGAGCACTCGAGTCTTTTCTTGCCCACAAAAGCTTTCCTGCTTCGCTGAAAAAATTAAAGTAGTCTAGTCCATTTCTCTAGTAGAGTACCTTAGTAGGTTTGTTTAATAACATTTATTGTTTTAATATTTAAGTAATAATGATTGAAGGGTCTCGAGACAAAAATAAAATAGTGTAATAATACTGGTTTCCACTATACTCTTCTCTTTTCCCATGGCACTTAATAATATACAACGTAGTAATTCATAGCTTTGTATTTAAGTGTGTGTTAATGTATGAATTATGCCAGTATAAAATACATGTGATGTGCCAACATACCCAGGACTGAGTATAGTTAATCATATTATTTATGATAATGTTTTTTAAGGGTATTGTTGATATTTTTAGTTTATGTTTAATTTTAAACGTCCTTATAAGTTTGTAGTTTTAATTATAAAACACCAATGAACGGATTTCAAAATCATTTTTTTTCAATTTGATTTTAATTCATAATTTTTGGTATTTATTTCTTTAGATAAAACATTTGTAAAAACATACGAAGTTGTTTGATGTTTGTTTTTTATGTGACAGCTTATTCCTATAATAAAAAAGTAATTTTAAATTGTTGTTTTTGTTAAATTTTTCGAAATAGAAATGCTTTTTGTAAAATTGTAATTGCCTTTTTTTTAATCCATATAAAATTATAAAAAATACTCCATATGTACTTCTAACAAGAAGCAATTATTTATGAATACCTGAGCTTTTATGTTGATCTATTATGCTAGCAGGATTTTATTATAGTTTTTGCACTATTTTAATTTTAGCAAATTCCTTTGGAAAAAATGCTAATGTGATATTTACCAATTTAAGTGATAAAAAATGTGTAACAATTATATCAGCCTGCATCAAAAATTGTTATACTCATTATTTAATTTTAGAATGAAGCAATTAAAGAAAAACATAAAGGGAATGGATGTGGGATGGAATCAACTTAAATAAATACACTCAAACATTAACTATATCCTTTATATATTATTTAATAATATCCATTTTTTTAAATACATGAAATAATATTTTTACACACTAAAAAGTACAGGAATGACTTTTATCAATACATGCCTTTTAAATATAATAAATTAGAATAAAATAATATAAAAATAAGAAATCTTCAAAAGTAAATAAATAATAAATTGAGATTTTTATAAACTTAGATTTAGTTGAAAAATAATAATAAGTATGGCTAAGATGCAATATTTTAATATATACCTTAAACCTAAAGTTGTAAGGTAAGTAAATATGAAAGGGTATAGTATACAATTTATTAAAACAAGGTTGGGAAAATTACATCAATTTTCTACACTCAATCGGCTTCATAACCATAAGCATATTTTAACCAAAAATAGTTTCAACAATAATATGAGATATATCTTGTCATAGAGTATAATAGTTTAGATGTATGCATACAGTAGTTATGTAATTTTGCTTATTAACTAATTAAATAGTGCCTTTCCCATCTAATATTAACTTGAAAAATAATTAGTTGTGTTATTGCTTTTATAAAATTGCTAAGTAGCGGACTATAATTAATAAAAGCAGAAAGTACTGATTCAGTACATTTTCACATAAAAACCAAGAAGGTTGAACCTAATTTTGACTTCAATCTAACACGTATATCATGAAAACTGGTTCAATCTTATTCAAGATATTTATAAGTTTTAAACATATTTATTTTAAATATAATTACAAATAAGCTGAGGGTTACACTATTTCCTCGGACTACTCAACAATAAATAAATCTTGTATCAAAATACATTCAACTAGATAGAAAAGGCTAACTTTAAATACCAAATGATAAACGTTATATAAATAATTTAATTCATACATTAAAAATTGTAACGTACGATATTACATGCGATACATAAATTCAGCAATAACAATTTACTTTTTAACAATTCAAGCTGAATTTAAAGATTGTTTTAAATAAAAAAAAAAAATACTGTGATTAAAATAAAAAAAATAAACAATTTCATACTTTGTTCAATACATCTATGCACCAAATATAAAAATAAAATTAATACTAAACATAAAAAATAAAGCCATAGATAACTTAGGCCTATTTAAAACTTTACATCATTTTTACTTTTTATGTCTGTATAGACACATACATGAGGTGCCAAGATATAAAAACAGAGTATGATTTAAATAAATAACAATCATAAGAAATGCACCAGTAAACTTTTTGTGTTTGACCATAAGTTATTGTTTGTTTGTGTGTCCAGTAAATCATCGACAAGGTGCATGTTTGAGTAACATTTATTAGCATATATATATATATATATATATATCGTTTGTTTACATTTATTTACTGGTGCTTGATCTTAATTGATTACACATTTACATAAATCTTAAGAGATACATGGGGTTCAAAAGCTGAAATATTCCACTGTGTGCCTAACATCTTGTCTCGTACAGTCCACTTCTTCCGATATAACGAACCCATTTAATAACATCATGGTCCGAATAGTTGAGTTTCGGTTCAAAAACTTTCAGGTATCTAACTTTGAATCCAGAAGGCGCAAAAGGTACCTGAAACATTAATGAATAAATTTTAATGACATTAATCAGACCTAGGACTACAGTCAGAATTTATTTTCAACTCCGGAGTTAAATATTTTTTGCTGAGTTAATTTTTATACATTCTCAGCTAAATGGCTCTTCATACTTATCTAGAACCACATACAAATGGGGGAGGGATTGTAATATAAACCTTAATGGCATTACATATGTCATCTGCTATTAAATACTTAAGAGGTATAAATGGCTTAAAAGGAATTTTTGTGTAAGTGAAAACAGAATTTAGGTACTGACTACAGTAAAAGTTTAATGATTTCGAGTTCAATACAATATGGTTTAGCATAGTAGAGCAATAAGAAAAATAAGATTAAAATACACTAAATATAAGTAAAGAAAAATTGAAGAATTCAGTTCTATTGATTGAATAAGTTTATTAAGCAACAATAAACTAAAAGCAGTTTTATAAATTTATAAATTAGTTTTATAAATTTTGATCCCATTTGGGTCATCTTCAGGCTAAAAATAATAAAGATAATAATAAAAAAAGAAAGATGTTTCTCTTTACAACAAAGTAATAAATATAAAATAAAACTTAATATTAAGGTGAAGGAAATAAATTATTATAAAAAGATCTTGAAATTATTAATACCCTGAATATCTTAATAAATATTTATTTATTTATAATAAGGTGCTTAATAATATTATAATTATAAAATATTATAATATTAAAATTATAATAAATATTTTTATACACATATTTAAACTAAAAAGGTTCAAAATAAATGTCAGTCTTTTAACGAACTCCTTCAATAAATAAGGTATATAGTCTTATTACAATACAAATGCAAGCCGTATATATAAGCGTAACTGTTTATAAGCTTATTTCTTTGTTTGATTATTTAAACTATTTGTGTCACAATGTCAAAATACTATTTATTGACATGCTTTTTTAAAAAAAACAATTTAAATTACTCAGCTTTGTATAACACACGCTATACCATAATATTAAGGGACTCAAATTTAGCCAACATGTGCGAGATCAGTGCCAAGCAACAGAAAATTGATTTGATGAAAAATTTACAAGTTTACCAATTATTCTCTGGTAACATTCATTATAATCGACTAATTATAGTTTATTAATTACAAATCAAAAATACAAAAAAAACCTTAGTGTAGTATAGATTGTACAATAGACTTCCAGTGGCTGTGCAAATGGGGTCTATCCTTGACTCCAACCCCAATCATAAATAGGGGAATAAAATAACAAATGAACAGTCTTCCTTTAAAAACAAGGGCCAGTTTTAAGGACTCAATTTTTCAAACAGTTAAGAATGGTTCAAGGTTCAAGGGGGGTTTCAGGCTATTCACATTGACGGTGTTAGTTAAGATTGGAAGTCAACAATCAAAATATTGTGTAAACAGAGCCTCCATGTTGTTATATTTTTGACCAAAAAAGATTTGGTAAATCTTCGGTATACGGTGCCCCTTGTTATCAACGTCCTATTTCGATATATATCGAACTCTCCTTGTAACCATGTATCGATATATATTGGCGCGTACTTTACCGTGTCCCCCAAACTACACCCCGTCTTCAGATGTTTATGTTTCTCCGTCTCTACATCCCCCACCTTAGCAGGTAAAATAATAAAATAATAATTAAAATAAAAAACCTGAAAATAACCAACACAAAAATACGTAAAAAATACGCGTAACATAAAATAAAATGTGGTGTATCATCGATTATTCTTATGAAACATAGTTAAAACATAATAAAACATTAAAAAAATATAAAAATAGTTATAAACCATATTACAACAAATAAATAAAAACACAAACAACAAAAAAACATTTAAAAAATAATAAAATATGTTCATAAACTTAAAAGAAAAGGCATATATCAATTATTCCTACGTCGTATCTCTAAACTAAAAATATATCGATATACAATATTGATAACAGGGGGTACCGTGTACCGAAGTTCAGCCAAAGATTTTTGTCTTAGCAAGATTTAAAAAAATGCCTGAAACGGATAATTATGATGAAACCTCAGTTTCGGAATTTTAGAATGAACACAATACTTTTTCTTATACCTAGGATTGGTTAAGAACCTTATTTTATATCATTTTGATACTACCGAGTTTTGCAAAACATGAATAGTTGACACGATATCATTGTGCGAGAGACACCTAGGAAAATGTAACAAGCAAGATGCAATGCTACATCTGGAACTGTTCCATCATTCGACATTTGTCGTGATGGCGGTAAGAGAGCACCGCTCGTCTCTGGTAAATACTTCACATTATTTTCTTCGGAATTAATTGAAGATCAGAGTGAGTTCAGGCTCTGTCGGCGCCCTGATGAGTTAGACGTAACAAAACAGAGTGGGACATGACATTATGTCGAGCCATCAAGTATGACGAATGTCAAATGATGGAACAGTTGCCAGATGTAGCATTGCATCTTGCTTGTTACATTTCCTAGGTGTCTCTCGCACAATTATATTGTGTCAACTATTCATATTTTGCAAAACTCGGTAGTATCAAAATGATATAAAATAAGGTTTATTTTTCATTGTGACTAACTGTTTAAACCAACACAGAGCATTCATGCATTGTGACTTTTCCTAACCAATCCTAGGTATAAGAAAAAGTATTGTGTTCATTCTAAAATTCCGAAACTGAGGTTTCATCATAATTATCCAATCATTCATCCATCATCATTACAAATCAAAAATACAAAAAACCTTAGTGTAGTAGATTGTACAATAGACTTCCAGTGGCTGTGCAAATGGGTCTATCCTTGACTCCAACCCCAATCATAAATAGGGGAATAGAATAACAAATGAACAGTCTTTTTATATCCGTTTCAGGCATTTTTTTTAATCTTGCTATGTCTTTAATAATATAATTAATCTAATATGATCTAATATATAATCTAATATAATATAATCTAATATAATTAATAATATAATCTAGCTATTGTCTTTAATAATTTATATATTTTTTAGTTGAAATATTAATTGAAAATATAAATATAACTCAAGACATAGACTATAAATCAGATTCAGAGGACGAACATGAAAAAGAACAAGAGATAACGGTGGGATGTGCCACGCTTGACTGTAAACCTCCAGGCCGACTCATGAAAATGATCTGTGGGCCAGGAGGGGACTGTTGGATTCAAGATGACAAATGTCAAAATGAAAAACCGAGATTTAGAAAAACATGTCATACAATAGCCATAGATAGCTGGAAACCAGGAGTCATCGATAGTAAACCTTACAACATAAATATAGACCAACCCATTCGAAAACCTGTTACTCTATGTAACATGTGTTATTCAATTAAGAGCAAAAAGCAACCTTTACATACATCTTCTGAAGAGGAAATATGCTATCGATTCCCCATAGATAGTTTAGTGCCAGGAATCAGTGGGAAATCTGGTATAAATAAAAAGAAATCTGGCTCGAAGAAGGGAGGAAAAGGATCAGCTAAAAGTAGTAAGAAAGGAAAAGATAAGAAAAAAGGAAAGGCTGGGAAAGATAAGAAAAAAGGCAAGCCTGGAAAAGATAAGAAAAAATTAGCATTGACTTTTCAGGAGGTATTTATTCATAAATAAAAACTTCAACAAATGATGGGCAGGGGAGTCAGTATTAATTAAGAAATCTAAGATTTCAAACTAAAGTTGTTTGGTTAGTTGACAGCCCAACATATTGTACCCCTAATAGAAATAAATCAATAGAATTTCTTATCGTGTGGACTTTTGATGAGAGGTTAACTCAAAATGAATAAAAAAGCATTATTTAAACAAAAAAATTCATAACCACCAATAATGCACATTTTGGGTTATTTTTAAACAAGTTCATTATTTTGTTTAAACATTTTTTATTGATTGAGAGTTAAATAGTTTTAGTGACTTGAGAGACTTTGTAGAGATACAATCCAGTGATTGTTGGTAAACATAAGAAATTCTGGCGCGGTGGTCCGCATGTCGGGCGAATTTCCTTTGATGCGTGTTTCCGTGCTTTTTATATAAGTTTTATAATTATCCACTATTCCAAAATTTAGTGAACCAAGATAAAAGAAGTAAAGTCTTGATTGTTGGAGATAGTCATTGCAGGAATTTAAGAAATAAACTATATAAAAATCTTAACTTGAATTATCAAGTACAAACATTTTTTAAACCTAATGCTTCACTGCTGTCGTGTTTAGAGTCAATTAAAAGCCTCACTAGTGATTTTACTATGGATGATTATGTTGTTGTTGTTGGTGGATCAAACTTTTCATTATCATCTGATGACTCAGACGTTCTTAATGTATTTAATCTACTGAACGAAGTATCCAAATTCATGAACGTAATAGTTACGTCAACTTCACACCGTTTTGACAAAAAGTTTCTGAATCATCGAATAGATCTTAGAAACAACATAATGGCTGGTCTCATAGTTAAAGAATCTTGTCGAAGTTTGATTTGGTTGCCTACTAACTTTAAAGCTTGGCATCGTACAGGCTTTGGCTTACATCTCAACAATAAAGGTAAAAATCTTCTTACCCACAGAATCGCAAATGAAATCCTGAATAAGAATACTATTTACTCAGCTGCAAATCCTTCAGCTTTAAACAACTCAGCTCTTAACATGTCAACATGTTGCAGACATATTCCAGTTATAATCAACCACCAACCTCACTTAGGAAATAATTTTTTATAAAAAGTAATTCTGACAAGTTTCATTCTAATGAAACTAATAGATCTAATCTTAAATTACTAACTAATTTGACGGAGTTTCACAGTCATGTGAAACCAACTAAAAACAAGGAAAATAATGTAAATATTGTGTGTAATAAACATGAGTCTATTTTCTATACTAATGTTAGGTCATTAAAAGATAAGTATTTAATGCTAAATGACCAATTGGCTGATCATCCTAATATTAAGATTATTTGTCTGACAGAGACTTGGTTGCGTAAAGATGAGAACGATTTGTATTCTATTAATGATTTTAATTTAGTGTCTTCACACAATAGACCTGCTAGTATGAATCGCGGAGGAGGAACCTCAATTTTTTTACATAATAGTATATCTTCTTACAAAAATATTAATGCTCTTGAAAAACTCTCATCTAATTCTGATTTTGAAATATCTGCTGTTCATATAAAAGATATAAGATCTGTTATAATATGTCTGTATCGATCCCCTTCCGGGAATATTGAAGTTTTTAATGAAAGTTTAGAAAAAGCCCTACTAGTGGCTAGTAAAATAGATAAATTTGTATATGTCTGTACAGACACGAACGTAGACCTCCTTGATGGTAATAATAATCGTACTTGCCAGCTCAATAACATTCTAAATAATCACGGTGTGTCAGCCACTTGGAAAGAAGTAACGCGACCTGCTAGTCAAACTTGTATTGACAATATTTTCTCTAATGTCCCTGATATCAAATCAAGTAAATTTAGTTTTATTTTTTCTGATCACATAGCTCTGATATGTCCGATAATTAAACCAGTAAAGAATAAAAAGCCTTTAATTACTTATAAAAAAAGATTTATTACTGAGCAGGGTAAACAGTTTTTATATCATGATTTACAAGCCTTTACTACTGATGCCTCGAGTATAAAAAAATGTGATGATAACTGGAAAACTTTTAATGCTTTTATTTCACGTGCTTTTCCTGAAAAAACAGTAAAATTAAATATTAATAAAAAAGATCAGGTACACAAAAAATCACAAGAATTAACTAATTTAAAAAAAGAAATAATTACCTTGTCATCACTAGCTAAAGATGTTTGTAGTCGATACCTTGCTGCAAAACTTAAATCTAAAAAAAAGAAATATAAAGAAACCCTTAAACAAGAATTAGTTAAGCATAATACTGATTTAGTTAAAAATAATGCAACTAACACACGTAAAATATGGCATTTGATAAATACTGAAAGTGGTAAAAATAATAAAA
Source organism: Microvelia longipes (assembly GCA_018340805.1). NCBI lineage: Eukaryota > Metazoa > Arthropoda > Insecta > Hemiptera > Veliidae > Microvelia > Microvelia longipes. The sequence goes on from JACMZG010001913.1 coordinate 38,405,114, forward strand.
ATAAACTTACCTCATCAAAACTTACTGCTGATGAACTCAATCTATACTTCTTAGAGGTTCCTAATAACCTTGTAAACCAGCTACCTGCTAACTCAAAAAACCCTATGGAGTACTTGAATGAGGCCAACAATAAAAACTTTTATTTCCAACCAACGTGTCCTAATGAAGTTGCTAAAGTAATCAAAGGTTTAAAAGCTTCTAAATCTAATGATATTTACCTGCATAGTAATGACCTCCTCAAAGCAATCTGTGACATTATTAAAAAACCACTCGCTGATTTAATTAACTCCTCTATGATTCTTGGTTACTTCCCAGATAATTTAAAAACCAGCAAGGTAGTACCTATCTTAAAGAAGGGTGATTCGGACGATCCTAATAATTTTAGACCCATTTCACTCACACCAGTAATTGGGAAGGTCTTTGAGAAAATAATTAAAGCTCGTTTAGTAAATTTCTTCGACAAATGTGATATTTTTAATAACAACAGTTTGGCTTTAGAGAAGGTCTATCCACTCAGGATGCTATTAATGCTATCACAAATGTAATCTATGAAGCTTTTGAAGCCAAAGAAGAGGTCATGACGTTGTCATGCGATCTCTCTAAGGCTTTTGACTGTGTCAGTCACGAGTTATTGTTGGAGAAATTGTATCACTACGGCATTAGAGGAACTCCTTTGGCTTTAATTGATTCTTATCTGAGACATAGAACTCAAATTACCGTTTTCAATGGAGGAACTAGTTCTATGGGGGAAACTATGTATGGGGTGCCTCAAGGCTCGGTCCTTGGACCTTTACTTTTTATAATTTATGTCAACGACCTCCCCGATAACGGTAATGTGAGTCCTAGGTTTGCAGACGATTCCACATATGTAGTAAAAGGGCTCGATCCCACAGTAAATAAACAAAATATGGAATATAATGTTACTGTAGCTCAAACATGGTTTATTGCTAACAAATTAACTTTAAATAAAGATAAGAATCAATTAATAACCCATACCTTAAAGAGTAGTGGCAATAAAAATAATAAAGAGTCAATTAAAATCCTAGGGTTATCAATTGATCGTTCTTTAAATTGGAAAATTCATATCAATGATGTAAGTAGTAAACTCAGTTCTGTTTGTTTATGCTTCGAAAGCTTAGCACTACTGTTGACTTGAAAACCTGCAAGCTGGCTTACTATGCTCATTTCCACTCACGATTATTATATGGCATCAGAGAATGGGAGCTGCCCCGAGTGCACACAATGTTTTTCTATTGCAAAAAAAAGCCATTAGAATTATTACAAAGTCTAAATATGATGCGCATTGTGCAAAACTTTTCAAAGAAAATAAGATTCTAACACTTTATTCAGCATACATTTTTTCAGTTTTAGTATACATTAAAAATAGACACCATGAATTAGATAATAATAAAAATCATGGTTATTCCACTAGATTTTATACAAATATAAATTTGCCATTCTCCAGACTTAGTAAGTCAAGTCAATCTCCGATGGTGAATGGAATCAAATGTTTTAATAAGCTGCCTACTAGTATTGTAGACTTCCTATGGATTCCTTTAAAAAGGTTATTAAAGAAATACTAATTGATAAAGCATATTACTGTGTCAATGACTTTTTAAGTGACAGTATAGTGTATCCTGAAAAATTGTAAACTGGTACCTTTTTAACTTAATAATATCTTACATAATTTTTATTTATTGTTTTTACGTTTTAATTTGTATTCATGAATTGATTATTGTGAGGCCTTTGAATGTAAGGCAACCACAAGCTTATAATAAATAAATAAATAAATATTAACAAGCATGTTGATTTCAGCAAGCAATGCTGAATTAAAGAAAGATGAAAAATCGCCTGATGACAAAGGAGAGAAGAAAGTTGAGTTGCCTACTGCTGCTGCTAGAGCTAATCTTCCTAGGAACCAGTCTCAGCCTGCTTTCTCTACTCAGGTAATACTAGTAAAGCTTTTTACTTCTTTTATTTACTCTTGAAAATCTATGAGCCAATGACTACAAAAGTACAATGTTACTTTAAGAGCTAAGAAAAGATTTTCACTGTTGCTGAGTTATATAATATAGTATAACTTTAAAATATAGTCACTTATTGATTTCAGTATAGTAATAAAATTGTCTCAAACAATCTGTATAAAATGAATTTTTCTTTTCTACCTGTTATAATCTTACTACTACATTTTCAACTAGTAATTAAGAAAATTCATGGGAGTTAAATAAAAATAAGTACAAATTATAAATTAGACTTGCTTTTGACTTAAATATATAATGCGTTTGTTACATTTGTATAAAGCTTTTCTTTTGACCTCTAGTCACTTAATATTTATGAAAAAACAAATAAATAAGCAGCTTTTACTATCTTTAATGATTAAAGTTGATCCTTCCAAGGTTTTATTAATCTCATTGGAGTTTTTGACCTTTTTTCAAAAAGAGTTATTGTTAAAAAGGTTATATGTCTTTAAAATCATCTTATAAAACTCTTATCTCTAGTCACTGAGAAAGCATCAACTTGGAAGCAAAACACTGAACAGGATATTTGAACCCTTATTTCACTATTTCATGCAATTTAAAAGAAATTCAACGTATATGTATCTAAGTTTTTACTTTCCCTTCTGTAATAACTTTAAAATAATAGTTTTTTCCTTTCATTTTTTTATTGTCAACAATATAATTTTCCTCATGGACACCCCTGGAACTAATATTTCACACTATTTGCCAATGGTTTTGAATCAAGAAAAATGTAATATTTATTATTTTCTTCGCCCTGGCCTTCAGAACCAACTCACATGCTTAGGAAAATAGCTTGTTTTACTCCCATCTTGCATAAATAATTATTGGAATTGCAACACCAATTCCAATGATATTATAATGTATATTGTCTCTTGTTGTTCTAATATATATATTTTTTTTTAGAATGGTGGCCTAACTAAAAATGTATCTGTTCCCTTCTTTGATCGTATACGTAAAACATCCCAGGGTGAGAGATTTAAACCAACCTTACAAGCAATTAGAACTGCCTCTAGAGGTAATATGAATAGTAATGGTGATGTGAGGAAGAGTATGAGGCTTTCCCAGGCTTCTGTTACGGGATCAAGAAACAACAATATGGACGATATGTGGTCTAAAACAGATGTAAGTACTGTGTAATTATCGCTCTAATTTTATATGAAAAATATTTTTATGTACAATTTTTTTAATTAAGCCTCCTTTATTTGAGGCTGGCAGAGATACTTCAGAAAAGTCTTAAAAAATTGTTCCATACGACATGTGATATTTATTTATATATTTAAGGCTGATATAATTAAAATAAAATATATTGAAACAAAAGCCACTTGTGATTTTTTTATTTTTTTTTTCATTTTTTTAAGATTTTAGACTCTTTTCATAAAATTTAAATTGGTGAAATGTTTGAGGGTTCATCGCTAATAGTTTTTGCGCATTACAAATTTAACGGCTATAAAAAAGACTAAGTTTTTTTCCAAATCCATCTTAAAGTGTGAAAATTTTGATTGTATTGTATAAACTATTTTATACATATTTTAAGTTAGCCCTCTAAAGTGGGTGAAATTTTAAATCATTTAGCTCATTTTTTAAAGTAAGAATAAATTTGTAACAATAAAGTTGCATTAAAATCAGCTTAAATTTTTTAAAGCCTTAATATCTTCTTTAAAAGAAATTCTAAAACGTTTGCTTCTCCCAGTGGGAAAACTGTGAAATGCCATAAAATACATTTTAATTTTAGTATAAAGTATTATAACTGGCAAGTTTAATTAAAAGTGGATATTCCTTTTTAACTACTCTTATACATATGCCCTTTCCCTTACATTAGTTTTAATTTAAAATGATAAAGCTAACTGTAAAGTTTAATTAAAATTACTCAAGTCATTTTCAATTTATGCAGTCACAAACATACTGACAGAAATTGAGTTTTTGAACTCAGTCATTCTAAAATAGTCTGAAATGTTAAAATCTACCAAATCAGCACAATGTGCAGACTTAAGTCTGATTTAATTCATAATGGTTATTTTAAATTTTTTTCTGTATTATAATGGCTAATATTGTTCATTTTTTTAATACTGGATACTGTGTTATTTACTTGCAAAGAGGTTCAATAAGGTATTGTTACAAATATCTCATGTCATCATTCTGTATTTCTCTTTTAGTTATTTTGTATCTTATGGGATCACTTTTAAATATAATTTATCACCTTTTTCATACATGATTTTCTTTGTACTTACAATTATAGTTCCTAATTTTATTTTATTATCTAACTGATTAAAGTATAATAAGTAAAAATCTATTACACCTTTTATTATTAAATTTCATTTAATACCAAATTAAAGTAGACTTAATTCTACAAGTGTTAAATGTTTTATTTTTGTTTCCCATCACTTAATCGTTATAGTAATAGTGAAGAAAGAATAGTAGTGAGGAATAGTCATTTATTTTATTTATTCCAAACACATTTCTTTTAAAATAAATAGTTACTATGTAGTTAAATGGCCTGGTTGATATTATTTATGCATATAGATTCTTTGGAATTTATCACTGCGGTATCGTTTAGAATTCATAAATCTATTAACCTAGTATAATTTAGAGTGTAATAAGCATATAATAATGTAAACTATATTTGTATTTTACTAGTTTAATATGTATTTATTTATAAAATTTAATGTAATGATATCCTTGGCAAAGTAAAATGAGTACCTGGTTTTATGTTTTATCTGATTCCTTGCTTTTTTATGATGATAGTCTAGTGTAACACTTCTGAATCCTAAATTTTTTCTGGTTAAGTAATTTATTCTGGGTTTTTGTTTTGCTATTATTATTAATATTCGAGATGCTCATTACAAGAGTATCGATACAGCAACTGAGCCACCAACCCTTCTTTTGATTTAAATAATTGATTATTTACAAAATATAATGATAAACCATAAAAATTATACATCTTCATACCAATATTGTTCAATTTAATTAAATTATTATTCTTAATGAAATAATTTTAGTAATTTGGATAGTAACAATTGATCTCTTAAGCTACTTAGATTAGCTTAAGATTTTAGTTATTTAATTTTTAATATATTAATATTTTGCTTCAATAGCTTGTATAATAGGAGACAGAACCATTATAACAGTAAAATATATTATGCCCTATATTTTCTTTTATTAAATGTCCCTGTTTTAGATATCACCGTCCCCAAAAATGAACCTGGTGGCATTATGTATGTATGAATTAATTGTTGATGTATTTTTCAATTTCCTTGTAACCNATTAATGAAATTTGTGAATTTTTGTGTAGTTATCACTTTGACTTTTTGGAATAGTAGAGCCTTGATTTTTTTTCAGTTTTGTTTATGTATTTTGACTTCTAAATATAATTTTGATCCTTTTTTCTAGTATTTTTGGAATTCTACTTGTAGGTTATTAAAAACTCATACAATAATCAAAATCTGTTTTGTCATTGTTTATAGTATCATGAGTGTAAAATTAACTTTATTTAATAGAATTCAAAAACTAATTAAAACCATTTTATATTTTTTTACTAAAAATCTTCTGGTAGGGATAACAGGAAATGGAAGCTCCTCGTAATTTGGAAATTGTAGCAATTTTTCTATAAGCTAATTACTTCTAATAAATTATTTCCAGCCTCATCCACAAGAAACAGAAATTGCCGAGCCTCCTCCGGAACGAAAAAGAAGAACCGATACTTGCAAACCAAAACCAACATATGTCGGACCTGTTCCACCTCTAAGAGTGTCTATATCTATGTTTCATATAAAAGATATTAAAATAACTCAAGTAGATACAGATAAGCTTTATCCTCCCGAAGATGAAACTCTTCCGGAGCAAGATTCAGACACAGAGGTATAAATACTGGATAAACATATCCAGATTTGTTATATAAAGATATTAAACTTTCTAGATTACTTTTTCAGTGAGCCTTAAACTAGGAAGGAGGAGAGGTGTCCTAAGGGACTATATGGTATTTTTTAACAAGGTTTGTGTGTTTAAACTATAAGTAAAGTAATATATAAACCAAGTAGGGAAACAAACACGATTTCCGTCAGACATACCATGTAGTTCATATTTTGCCCACCAGGGAGTTGGCTCAAATTTCCCTATAGGTGCAGCCATTATGTTTTACCCTTGTAAGTGTAAATGAACTATTTATGGTACTTGACATTACTGTTTTTAATACGTTGTATTTTACTATTTTAGTATAACATGTTTATAATTTGTGTAAAACTATGTATTTGGTCACATCCAATAGAGGTTTAAGTGATTTTTTTAATACTAGGTTTGTTTAAATTAATTAAAACTACCAGCTTATTCAACTTATTTTTTGTGTGTGTACTACTCAAGTTTTTATATTTTTGCAAGTGATAGTTTTTTTTCTTTCAAATATTAATTTTTATTGATAATGTAAGAATAATTAACCTAAACATTTGTCTCTATATTTATCAAAACCTTGAAAAACATGTGATGTACCTTTACTTTAATTGCTTTTTTTCTTTAACCAAATGATAATGGTTTCACAGAAATTAATACATCATTTTTAAACTAGCATGGACATAATAATGTTCTCGAAAACATGATACAAAGTAAAGCTCAAATTATAAGTATTGCCAATAAAATAGAACACAAAAAAAGGTAAATCCTAGAAGGGTCATACGCAGTTATTCCAATTTTAGTGTTCACTTTATTTTTTAGCCAGCTATCAGCTGATCACACATATCTCATTTTTTTACATGGGTTAGTATAGGAGTTTCCCTACTTGGTGTAAATTACTTCAATTTAAACCTTTTAATATTTTTTAGTAAAATGTAAAAAATAGCCTATAAACTCAAATTAAATTTATCATACATATTTATCTAACTAAGAGAGATTTTTAAGTATTTTTTAGAAGTTCATTGGGATTTTTAATAATTAATATTATAAAAAAATGTTTAACATCATTACGACAAAAATCTAGGCTGCCTTCATGGTTAAGGTTGTTAAAGTGACCGTATTTATACTGACCTATGGCTCTAAACGGGCATTATTATTATTACATAAAGCAATTCACCTTATTTCCTTTCGATTTCTATATGCTAAATATACCCTTAAAAATAAATCCTCTTTTAAACTATGTATGCTTCCATGAGTATTGTAATGAAGGATTAAGAGAGTCTAGTGGTGACTGTATCAATATAGAATAGAAAGAAGACTGTAGATGAAGAATCCAACATTTCGCTACCACTGTGGGAGGCATCTTTAAAGCTGAAAACACACTTCTCTACAAAACTGATCTCAGTTCAGTGTTGTAGAGCAGTGTATTTTCAGCCTTGAAGACACCTCCTACAATGGAACCTAAACACCGGATTTATAAGCATAAGTCTACAAAACACCATGAGAACACTTAAACCTTTATATGCTCTAAAAGTTTGATTTTATTTACAGCTATTATCAAAGCCAAGTAAATCGATTTTATCAGTAAAAATAAGTAAATCTGCTATATCACACAGCTCTAAAAATACAAAGACACCAACAACAAGTGGTGATTCTAAAAGTTCAAAAAAGAAAGAAGGAAAAAGTACTAAAAGACCAACTAGTGGGGATTCTAAAAAATCAAACAGTTCAAAAAAGAAAGGAGAAAAAAGTACAAAGACGCCATCTAGTGGTGATTCCAAAAAATCAAACAGTTCAAAAAAGAAAGAAGAAAAAAATACAAAAAGACCAACAAGTGGTGATTCTAAAAAATCTAAAACTTCAAAAAATAAAGAGGGAAAAAGTACCAAGACACCATCTAGTGGTGATTCTAAGAAATCAAACAGTTCAAAAAAGAAAGAAGGAAAAGGTAGCAAACAAAAAAATAAATCCTCAGGTAGTTCAGAAAAATCATCAAGTGACTCTAAAAAATCTAAGAAAATTGTTGGGGAAAAAGTCAATGAGGCCAAAGACCTTGCGGAGACGACGAACACTATTTCTGAGGTTAATAAGGACTCAAATAAGATCATAGATCCATCATCAGATCCTCTGGCTAGATATAAGTAAGTCAAGTTGATAAATTTCTGTGATTTATGGGTCTTGTTTAATAACTGTATTTCCGTAGTAATTGTCATCAAGGTCTCCTGGTAGTGACTATGTTGATGATGAATCTAACGTATCACCTCCATTGTGGGAGCCATCTTCAGGTGTGTAGGGCATAAATAGGATACAAAAATCTTTTGTTCAGTTTTTTAAATCATAGTGTTTTTTTCTATGATGTCCCACATCCCTGAAAATGCCTCTAAGAGATTCTAGCGATCAAATATGGCTAAGGTGGGAATACATTCAATTCTTTTAAACCCTAAAATTATCCTTAACCCAAACAAACCCCCTCACACCCAAAAAAAATAATCAAAATTTATACCACAAAAACAACAAATATTAAATAAAATAAAAATAATGAGGCACAAATTACCCTAAAACAATAAATAAAATATGGCTCCGGCTTACACAAAATAAATATTGTATACTTTTGCCAATAAAGAACTTGTTTAAGAAATCCTTCAAATATAAATAATTGAGATTCACTGATGCAGGGTTACACATAGTGAGATACCCAGACCCCAGCAGAAACACTTTAGGGGGTCTGCGAGCTAATGATTATAAAGTTTTATAGCGAAATCTGTAAAAATTTAATTAGCTTAACAGTTGCTAACATATGCTTTCTATGATGATTAAATGTTTTTCGTAATCCATAAATCAAGAAAATATTGACCAAATTTTCCCTAATAAACAAAAATATGAATCATAAAATTTTTCTGTTGTACGAAAGAAGGAAGGAAAAGTGGGGGTATATTCATTCATCTTCATAGTGGTTGAAATAAGAAATATCGCATGTTACAAAAGAAAGTGCTTTTGGACAAATCATTGCGATTTACGTCCTGCGCACGTATTCTCCAAGACTGCAAGTCTAGCCTTCTCATATCTACATCTTCGACATCTTTCAGCCATCTTAGTCGAGGTCTCCCTCTTTTTCTCCCTCCTCCAGGTCTTCCATCCATCATTCTTTTGGGTTTCTATCCTCTTCCATGCAAGCCCAATACTCAAGCCATCAAATTAGACCTGATTTGAGGAATCTTATGATATCTGGCTGATCATAAAGGTTCTTAATTTCTTGATTAGCGCGAATCCTCCAACCTCTATTCTTACAAACTTCTCTAAAAGATCTTTCTTAACATTTTCTGCTCGTATCTACATAACTTCTCTTCTTCATTTTCAGCTAGGGTCCAAGTCTGTGTAACCCTTCACAAATCAAAATCCTTCTTCTCTTTCCAGGGTTGCACTGTGGTTACTTAAATATTGACTTTAATCGTACTCTATTTGCAGAAAAAATTTTAGGCCACTTTTTATACTTAATTTACAGTAAAAAAAACACAGCCACAAATTAAAACCAAAGTTATTAATTACTAGTTGCCCTGTCAAGCTAAATAATTGTTTCATCTATAAAAAAATACTTTCTATTAATATATTTTAGATATGACAAGCTTAGTGATTTTATTTTTGTGCATTGAAGAGTTATTTTTAGACTTTATGAATGGTTTTGAGTAGTTTGTAAGATATTTATTTCCTAAATGTTATATTAACCATAGCAACCATTCAGTTTAATTCTATATTACTATACTATTATATTTTCAATACATAACTTACAACTCCTAAAAATAGAACACAGTTTAATACCAATGTTCTAACAAAAAGTTGTATTGATATTATTTTTACCCAAACCACCTCTATTTGTGACCACAATTTAAAACATTGTTTCAAAAACAATATTTTTCTTTTATATTTTCCAGAGACGTAATAGATGGACCCAAATGCTCAGGTAGTTTAGAACAGATGCAAAAAGCAGCAAGAAGAAATTTGAGATATGCTAGAGAGCAACGCCGTCAAATTATTTCATCCCTAAGATATATAAGCGATTTCAAGAGAGGGGCCTCTTTTGTTTTTCCAGCGACACCTCAGTACGTTATATCAAAGCTGATGACGGATAAAATAATTATGCAAATTGAAAGGTGGAGTCCATTCGGACAGCCACTTCCTATAGGTCAGTCATAATAAATATAATTTTTATAAAATATAAAAATGTTTATACAGGGAGGTACATTTCAAATACATCACCCTGATTACTCAGCTTTGTGTGAAAATTGCTATCTACCCCCACTAAGTTGACCACTGGAATTCTAAATACCCAGTTATCGTCTAGCACGTATGGTAATCTGATAACCAAAATTTGTTTTTCTACTGTAACTTTAAAAAGTTAAATTATAGCATACCTTCAAATTAATTATTTCAGAAACTGTGTCATATCCTGAATAATTCGATACCAATATTATTAAATCCTGGAATTTTTTTCCCGAGCTATAGTTTGGCATACATAAGAAATATTCCCCATATATAATTAAAAATAAGATTTCTGGTACATCTGAAATCATCACTTCAAATATATTGTATGGGAAAAAAAATAGGTCTGGGAAAAATTAACAGAATTTCGAAATATTAGTATCAAATTGTCCAGGATATGACACAATTTGAAAAATGATCCATACAATGGTATGGATCATTTGTATGGCTTTTTTTGGTACTTTTGGTAATCAGATTACCAGACAATTACCAAACAAATATTGAGTATATTAACTCCAAGAGAATGACTAAGTGAGGTTGGACATCAATTTTATTGTTATACCTCAGTAACGAAGCTGAGTGAGTGAAATATATAGACTCATAAATGCTAATGAGTATCATAAAATAAAATGTAGTAAATATGGATATATATATATATATATATATATATATATAATATATATATATATATATATATATATATATATATATATACATGTATATGTATATATACACGGGAATATAGTTTTAAGTTTGCTAGGAATATAAATTCAAGTTAACATGTTAAATATTAACTTTCCAGGTAAAACAAAAATTAAACTGCCACAGATATACAGGGACAGAGTTCAAGCAGGAGCAAGAGAATCGACAGATAAATCTCTGTGGACTTGCATAGAGGACACTTTTCCCATTATCAACTGCAAGAATAAACAAGTAGGAACAATAACCGTCTACATTTGCCTCACAAGCTTGGGCGATGCAATGGTTTCATCTACGCTCCTAACAGACTCCAATTTGTACAATTTTACAGACATAGCAAACCTTGTCAATGTAAAGGAAACAAATAACCCTCAACTAAGACCTACAGCGTTTAGAACTTGCTACGGACAACTACAGCAAATAAACAGCAAGTGCTACGACAGACCTACAATAAATCATCTCTCATTTCCGAAAGATAAATCAACATCTTGATAATATTATCAAAATAAAAAAATTACAAATTAACTATTATACATTACTAATATAGATATTAAGACACTTACAATATAGGTCACGGTAAATCTTCGGTATACGGTGCACCCTGTTATCAATACTTTATATTGATATATTTTTAGTTACGCGACACGTAAACGAGAACTAAGCACTTAAAAGATAAGCAGCGTCGTTAAATTATTAATTATAATTAAAACATTAAAAAAACCATACAACAAATAAATGAAAACATTAACAACAAAAATATAATAAAAAACCTGAAAATAACAAACACAAAAATACGTAAAAAATACACGTAAAATAAAATTAGATGTGGTGTATCATCGATTATTCTTATGAAAACATAGTTAAAACATTATAAAAACATAAAAAAAAAATATGAAAATAGTTATAAACCATTTTACAACAAATAAAAAAAAACACAAACAACAAAAAAACATTTAAAAAAATAATAAAATATGTTCATAAACGTAAAAAGAAAAGGCATATATCGATTATTCCTACGTCATATCTCTAAACTAAAAATATATCAATGTATAGTATTGATAACAGGGTGCACCGTATACCGAAGTTCAGCCTAGGTCACATACATAATATAGATAAAAGACACAACTACTTAAAATATAATATATATTTTACTTTGCAATCCAAAGTATTAGTTGGGGCTTCAACCCTCCCAAGTTAAATGTGTCCTTTTTAAGAATATTTCAACTTAAAATGTCAAAGCTATCACCAACATTAAACCTTACAGTATTGCACATGGTTATAATCAGCAGACAGACAACATGGGAAAATAGTGTTACCAAAATAGAAATACCAACAAGGTTGGTCTTGATTAATACAATTATAAATAAAAAATAATTATAATTAAAAAATAATTCAAAGTCAGTAGCAATCTATTAGTTATTAATTTAGACAACATGATCTAGTTTTTAGCATTTGAGTAAAATAATTATAAATATTAAAAGCTTGAGATGAGCTAGATGGGTTAAATAAATCAAGCAAATGTGTATTGTTATCTGTAGCAATCATCTGAGCGGGGGGAATTAATCCTTAAGAACATTATTGATTTTTTGGCTGTTATCGTAAGACCATCTCTTAATAACTCGACTGTAGTTATTGGAGTGAGTAATGTGTCGGAGGGCAATGCAGCAATATAGCCTGTCTAGCAGGATTTTATCCACAACTAAAATTACCTCAAAGTTCATTGAAATAGGAGGCCTGGTCCATTTTTTCTTGGTGTCAGTCTCAAGAAGTTCAATTTCAGCCGACAGTTGAGTTTCTTTCATTCCAGCCATTCTCTTAATCCTGCAATAAACAAAATGACATTTATAGTCTTTTATGTTATCATGTAACATGTCTACTATGTTATCAACATAACATAGATAAAAAGTAAACAGAGATGGGAGTGAGGTGAAATCTAGAAGAATAAGGTTAGTCACTAAAAGGTTACACTAAGCACTCATGAAAACAAATAATTTTTAAGTTATTATAGCCAAGTGTCATTTCACAGAAGGTTTTTTGTTGAATGGTAACTTTTACAACTTCCATCTTATACTAGAGAAAAATAACATTGATTTATCTGATATATTTGATAAAAGTAAGATATCAGTTATAAGTCTTAAAAGATAAATAAAAAAACTGATAGTAAAAATGTACAAGTTTCTAGAAAGATCAGAGGGCTCAGTTGATTAGAGGGTCCCCCCCCCGGGGGGGGGAGGGTTGAGGGAGGCCTTTTCAACCTAGAGCTACCTCTAGGTTGCCCAGGCTCAAATCTCAGTCTGACTACACTTGGTTTGCATGCTGACAGCACGCCAACTGTAGTTACCTTCTCCTAAAAATGAGAGTAGAGCTGCTTTTCAAAATGGGAGTAGGCTCACTATAGAGCCAGAGTGAGGCAGTTGAAGAGTTGAAATTAGATAGGTCTCTTAAGACTGCTCTCCAACTCAAGAGAAGGTAACAATATGCAGAGGGATTAAAGTAGTTTAAAAGGTGAACTCTAAAGTTGAAGTCTATAAAGTCATTTTTTAAGTGTAAATTTATTTTATTTGTTGAGGGAAACTTGGTTAAAAAGATAAATCTGTTGGAAACTTTGTTTACAGCATATCTATTGTTTTCAAGTAGACACCAAGGTATCTACTCTCCAACATGTCTTATCAATAGAACCAAGTTTTCAGCAATGACTGTTCATTATGAGATTTCAACAGTCTTAACGAAACCAGAATTCCCTTTACTTACTTCCAAACGATAGCATTTTCAGAAGCTTTATATTTAGCCTTTCCCTTAAGACAAATGAGTTGAACTCCAGAAGTATTTAGAGGAGTTGGGATCTTGACTTCCATCTTCTGACCAAGTAAAGAAGGTTTGAAATTAGATTTTAAAACAACTTTAACTTCCATACGTGTTCTGCCGACTTCACGGACCAGTGGTATAACACGGAATGGCAGTGATATGTCCTTGGTAGTACGGTATCTGCAATACACAAATTGATTAAAAATTAGCACTAGATCAGAAACTAATGAAACAAATTAAAAACTATGAAAATAGGGCACAAATGAATTTTAAAAATAACCTAAAACAAAATTAAATTCACAATTCATTTTTTAAACAAATTGTTGACCCCACAACTACAGTTAAAGCAAAATGTTAGCATACATAATGATTTGAGGATACTTTTTGTTTTCCTCATTTTCGATCCCTATTTCATATTTCAGGAAAAAATAATTTTTCTGCAGCCAAGACTATGAAGGCATCTTTCTTTAAGTTAGACCTACAGGGTATAGAAAAGATTTGGCAACTTATTTTACAAAAAACATGATATGGTGATTAATTTAAGAAATTCAAAAATTTATTTAAAAAATTCTATTTAAATAATCGGATACGGGGTACTTCAGAACTTTTCCCCATCACATCGGATTCAATACGCTCATCCTCCCTACTTCAGACTTATTTCACTTATCATCCCTACTTGGGACTCGCATCGTTCGTCCTCAGAATATACAACTTGTCAAATGTATGCTGCAACACCTCATCGGACTCGCTTTGCCCATCCCCACATCTTAAATACATTTGTTTCATCCTCAGTAGTCACCCATACATCACTAACCACGCTCAATGCTGCTTAACTTTTATAATCTAACAAAAATCATAGATATACTCGTCACATTGAAACAAAACTAGGTGTACTGATTTATTACGTAACGGTAAATACTTATAACGAATTTGAACTGAATTCGGATTTTTTAAAAAACAAGTCATTAAATTAAATTTAAAATAATGCTGATAATGAGATGAAACTTGGCACATATGTTAGTTTTATACATAGCTAGATGGGTGCCAAATCTCTATCAGCATCATTTTCCCCGTTTAATAATTTTTCAAAATTTTTGTATAATTGAGTCATTATTGAGGATTAATGATGTCATAAAAATATTTTATACGACAACTACAGCGTGTAAATAAAATACAAAATACTAATAGCACAACTACAGCGTTAGACTGATTTTTGTACAAAGTTTCAACTCTCTAGCATAAATATACTGGGCGCTACGATGATAACAGGCACACACACACACACACACACACACAGACAATTTTGTAAAAACCACTCAGGAGGCCTTAAAAAGCCTGAAACGGATCGGATTTTTTAGCAAACACATTTCTTCTCCTATATACATATATATATAGTAGGAAAAATAAAAAATTAAGAGCTTACCTCATGAGTTCAAATTCTCCATCAGGCGGGATAAAGCTGATGGAGTGTTCCGTCTCAAACTTGGAGAGTTTGACACAGTGATGGAACTGACAGTCGTCAATAACAACGACAGGTTTGCCTGATCTGGCTACGTCCTCCCCTCCTGCTACAGACAACCCTCCCATACCTTTACCTGAAACATCTTGCAAACGTCAACAACAATATTATATTATACCCCTCACTTTACTCATCTATTACCACCACCGTCTGAACAACTCAAATAGAAAATACTAATATTTTTTTCAAAAATCTCATTCACATAACATATATAGAATTCATAATCATTCAAAATGTACTAAGCAACCTATAAACAACCTGATGCTCAAAAATCTAAATAAAAAAAACAGTTAGATTACTAAGGGTATGTTTGCAAGTGTGAACCAATTAGATTGATCTGCCAGCAGATCGTTGATCCTGGCCAGTAGTCGGAGTTTGTTGGTGGTCGTGTCTCAATATCAAGGTGTCTTTGTAGATCAAACTGAAAAAAGGTCGCTTACTTAACTCAGGTCTACCAACATTTTTGTGGTTTTAACATTTTTTGCCAACTGGAATCAAACATGTTTATTTTAACATTACAATACGTTGTTGTTAGGCCCTGATAAGAGCAGTTGTATCCTGTCTCTAGTAAAATGTCTCTATAGGTAGATATAGCTCTTCCCTACTTAAGATAGGTAGATATGAAGTGGAAGAAGTAGAGGACCTCCCCACCTTCTAGCACCACTGAACTTAACAGATATCATAGAGATCGTCCACATAAATGTATAAATTTATACAAGAAAGGAGGAGGTAGAAGAACTTTTTGATAGCTGAGACAAGACACCAGGTCGTTCATGCCTTACCCAATTGAGCCCCTACAAATACTATCTACTAACTAAACAAATCAATAAATAAAATTTGGCTCCGGTTAACACAAAATAAATATTGTATACTTTTGCCAATAAGGAACTTGTTTTAAAAAAAAACTAAACAAACAAAAATGATGCTACAATAAATAATTTGATTATTTATTTCATACTTGTGTCTTGTTAATTTTATGATAAATAAATGTAGTATGATCAAGATTACAATACAAAATAAAACATGCAGGCTGAATAACTACCTTTCATTTTAATTATTATTTAACAAGCAACATTTTCTGTTTAAAGAAATTGTCGATTTCATGAGATTCATATATTTAAGCAAAAATATTTGAAAAAATGAAATATATAACGTGCAATAGTTAATTTGTGTCTACTATGTGCAGTAGGTCATTTAAGCATGTGGTTTTTTATCCTAAACTTTGATAAACATTGGTGTCTATGTTATTTAAAAGTCCCAGGTTAAAAAAACTCAGCAAGATCGTCCTCCATGTTTAGTTTTTCCATAAAAACTCGCTTAAACAAGATCCATGAAAATATATTGTTGCTGTTCCTAAACTAATCAAGAGAGAAGATCTTGCAGAAACAGAACACATTTTTAATGAACACAAGTCTATTAAAAAAACACTTAATTATCAAAATTCAAATTTTTTAGGAACTGTAAGTGAGGATGAAATGGCAGAAAACAATAATTCATTATAAAAATACACACGGTAATAAGCATTTGACAGCGAGGGGATAGTATTAACAATGAAGTTGTCCTGATAAGAAACTGGGGTGTATCTTAACATTCCATCTTTAGTCGAATAGCTTTTTGCTACTGAGGCAGAAAAGTGCTTACTAAATAGTCATAAATAAAACAATTTTTAAAACAAAACAAGAAAAATACTACAAAAGTAAAATAGGTACTGTCAAACAAATTTTTTGTGGGCAAAATAAAACCAAAATACAGTAAATCATCATGAATTCTACAAAAAATTAGTAAATCGTGCAATGTACTCTCTACATGAAATTAAACAAAATTTGTATACTAAACCTTTAATTTATTTTGAAATGTTGAGTCAGTTAGCTTAAATAAGAGGTACTCAACAAAAAAAATTTCAGCATATATGCCACAAATGTCTCATTTAATATCCTTAAACAAGCATTTTTTTTATTCTTTTCATAAAAATGTTGTTTTTTACACAACCCAACCAACACCATTATTTTAATCATAAGTATGCATCAAGCAGTCCAACAAATTAAATTTTAAAAGTGTATTTTACTTAATTTAGAAAAAATATTTGAACTTTAGCTTGTATTATACTAGAACAAATTATTTCTATCAATAACATAGCATAAAGCTTTATTTTAAAGAAAAGTTATTGAACACATGTTAGAATGTACCTTAAATATAAAATCTCATCATAACAATAAAAATAAACAATTACCTTCTACACAACATCAAAGTAAGCATGAAAAAAAGATTAGTCAAAAAATTAATTTAAATCATTTAATTTTATCAGGTCAGATTGAATATATTCTCTTCTCCCAAAAAATCAGGCAATATCAACAACAAAAAATTAATTAATTTGTTTCTAGATTGGATTAAATGTGTATTCAGCTTGAGACAGTACAAAACACCTTTTTCAGTCGACTGATATAGAAGCCTTAATAAAAGATAGGCTTGCCAAAAGATATAAGTTTTTAGCAAAAACTTAGGTCTCCTACAACTGATAATGTAAGTCAATTATTTAAGTAATAACTGGTTTGATCAATTGTTAAGAATATACCATTTTACACATTCTCTTTCCAAGCTTGAAAAAAATCAGGTTCGAGGTACCTTGAAACTCTTCCTCATCACATTGGATTTGCTACGTTCATCCACCATACTTCCGACTCGCTTTATTGTGAATACTTTAGTTTTGTTCCCAGCGATCACCCATCCAGGCACTGATCTCACTTGATGATACTTAACTTTTATGATCCGACAAAACTTCTAGTTATACTTGCCGAGTTGAAACAAAACTTAGTATACTTATTTATTATGGAAAGGGATACTAGTACACAATTTTAACTCAATTAGATTTTTTTACATTTAAAAAAAAAAAACAAGTCATTCGATGAAAATTGAACTAATGCTGATAATAAGATGCAATTTGACCCACGCATTTAAAAAATTTAACACACCCAGACAACTTTATATACTTATATAATTAAGGAATAAATGAGAAAAATAAAAAATAGCAATGCTCCAGTACTCAGTTTTAGTGAACTGTTAGCTGACCAAAACAACCAGTTACTATACTTTGACAAAAAGATAGAAATGGTGACGGAGGAATACAAACCTTTAGCTTCCATGATGATTTTATCATTTATTCCAAATTTACACTCGGGCATGCCTGAGAGGTAAGACTTCATAACCACCTTACCAGCAACATGAGCTGATAGTACCTGACCTGTAAAAGACACTACTTTAGATACTAAGACTAACAGGTTAGGCAGTAACATGAGCTAGTAGTACCTGACCTGTAACAGATACTACTTACGATACTATAACTAACAGGTTAGATAAAAACAACTGCAACAATAAACTGTAGAAACGGTTCCCAAGGAGAATAAACAAAGCAACCCAATACCTGTGTATTCAACAAACATCAGTTGAGACATTTTTCATAATCTATTTACCCAAACTATATTTCTCAGAAAATTAAAATATTTTATGTCATTGAAACATGACAAGTAAAACAATGAGCCTGGATATCCCTTGTTGATTGCCACTCTTTTATTCTCTTATTAGTAAAATTACTTCTATACTCTCTTATTTGTAGAATTACTTTTATACTCTCTTATTCATACAATTACTTTTTTACTCTCTTACTTGTACAATTATTTTTATACTCTCTTACTTGCTTAACAGTAAATATAGTCGCAACGGTAAAAAAAGACCTTTTCCACAGTCTTGTAACATAACATACTATTTTATAACCTTAAATAACAATAACCTATGTTCCAAAAAGAGGTAAGTGAGATTCTTGCAGGTCTTCAAGCAATAGAAGCAAAATGAAACAGCTTTATTTTAGATAATGATGCAGGTTATTATGAGTGGAATTTTGACATAGTCACTATGTCAAAATATTAGAGAACTTTCCAACTGAATTAGTCAAACAGAAGCCTTCAGCCCATTGTCGAGTAAGGGAGTTATCAAAAGGACCTATCAGTAAGGCATATTTGCTAGGTGATCTATCCCCTCTCCCAAGTCTAGAACATTGTGATTGTGATCTATCATAATCAAAATGTACTAGACTTTACAATCTAAAACATTGATTACTAAACAATCACTATCTACTTGACGTTTTAAGCAAAAACTTAAGTTAGACTTCTGATCAGAAACCCTACACTGACTGTAAATTACCTTGAGGAGACATAAGAAGGTTGACAAATTCCAGAACATCAAGGAATAATTCATTTCGCCTGTATTTGATGCCTTCTCTTCTCCAACCTATCTGTCCGGTCACCTAAGGCAATAATATCAGACATTTAAATTAAAATTTTTACTATTCTATTAACTTTTAATAAAACCAACGAAATTAAACACCAAACTTCTTATAAACTACGGGAAATGGTTTCCCTTAGTTACTTCACTCTAGGAATTTCTTCTGGTTACAAAAACAATTTATTGTATCCACCATAAAATAACAAGGAACTATGTTACCAGGTGGCACCATAATACAATTTAAGGTGATTTTTTATTTATTTACATTTATTTATTTACATATAAACGGTACTAGACCATGTTACAATATTAAATCAATAAATACACAAAAAAAAGTAAACAGAGATATTAAAAAAGGAACTTATAATTAAAGAAAAAACATCAAAATTTAAAATAAGTAAAAAACTAAAGAAATAATGTAAAAATTTTAAGTAAAAATTAATGAATTAAAAAAAAATATATAAATTATTATTTCAAGTTTAATTTATTTTATATTTTTATTTAAAAAGAAGATGTATAAGTTAATAAATAATAATTAATTTAAAACAACCAAAATAAAAACATATTAGCAATAGTACTTAAGTGATGAATGTCAAAAAGAAAGATATTCAAGATATATAATTTTTGTAAAATTATAATATAGTATAGGTTACAATAAGGAAAAGATCAGTTTTATGTTCAAAGAGGATCTAGAGCTTAATTTAAAAACAAAGATTAGATTTTTTCAAAAAAAATAACAAAAAATAAAGTAATATCTAAATTAACAACAAAATAAAATAGAAAAAAATCAACATATAAAATAAAATAAAAGAAAAAAATCAACATAAAAAACTTATATTCTAATTTTAAGTCAGTTAAACCTTTTAGAACAACAAAAAAGATTGCAGATGGTAATTTCAAATATTTGTAAACTTAAATTCAGAATTTTAGAGGAAGAACAAGAACTTAGTAGTTATTTTTGCACCTACGGAGTTAATGAGTGATAATTTCCCCAAAACTGGTTCACTTCAGCAGGCCGAAGTAACCAAGAATTATAAATGGCAAGGTGTAAACAGGGTAATTATACATTTTATTCCCAAGGGGAATCTGAGGAGAATATTTATCATTAGTTCCTGACGCTAGGCCCAGGAAAATACTCTTGTGTAAATTAACTTTTATCCAAAAAAGTAACTAGAAAAATATAGGTAGAATCAAAATAAATACCTGAGATGTAATCTGAGCTTGCTCTTCTTTACTCTGAGATTTAATTCCTTGCTGAGTTATAAATGTTTTCAGTACACCTGTGTCTGAATTTTGAGGATAACCGAAATCAAGAATTTCTAAAAAAAAAATATAAATAGTTATAATAATCGAAAAACCATTAAGTTACAAGAATAAAATAATTGATTCATCAAGTTAACATAATAACAACTAAATGAACATCGCAAATTTAAAACAAGTGGACCATTAGAAGTCTACAGTTAAGTTATATTTTTACTTTTTCTCATTTATACTGTAGATATATAGAAAAAGTATTGTTTGCAAAAAAATACGAAACGGGGATGTTACCTAAATTATCCATTTTAGGTGTTTTAAAGGCCTCCTAAGTGGTTTTTACAAAGTTGTCAATCTGTATGTGTGTGTGTGTCTGTAGTTCAATTTTAATTAAATGACTTGTGTAAGTTTTTAAAAAAATGTAAAATACTTCATTAGAGTTGAAATATGGTACAAGTGTATAACTTAACATAATAAATAGATATACTAAGTTTAGTTTCAATACACCAAGTATATTCATGATTTTTTTGGAACACAAAAGTTGAGAGCGGTCAGTGCTTAGATGGGTGACCACTGGGATGTAGTTAAAATGGATGTAATTACAGTCTATCGTTTAGTTTAAAAATCCCCAAGGTCATAAGTATTTTGGGGATTGACCAATCAGAAAAGCCGCTGCCAACCTCTCACTTATCCCTACCACAATAACCGCTGTAGGGAAAAAACCTTCTTCTCGGCAATCGTTCACTTTGTTTGTGGTTCTTCTTTTGATTACATCGTTTTGAAAACAACTTTCAAATTAATCTTAAAAATGATATTTTAAAATAAAACTACACAAAAGAAATGTATAACAACATCGCCAAGAAAATACAGGTAAAATAACCTGATTTGTTTACATAGTTTTTTCCCACTCCATTCTTGCAGGGATTTTTTTCTTAAGAATCAGTGGTGTCTAAACTGACCTGTCAAGATTTTTAAACTAAACGATAAACTGTACTAAAGTAAGACAAAAGCTAAAATCAATTGACAGCACAGGAAAATAGGTGTTGAGGAACCAATAAGATTGGCCTGATTTGAAATGGAGGGCGTAGTTTGACATCCAGGACTAACTTCATTGGCTCCCTGGCATTATTTTCCCACGCAGTCAACTGATTTTAGCCGTGTGTCATACTATATCTGAGGCAGAGCAAAGCAAGTCTGTAGATGGGTAGTCTAATGTCATGAGTAGAGTATATTATCATTTCAATATATCTAAATATAATTATGATCAATGAAGACTTCAGTCCTTAAAAATTTACTACTTTATATACATAGCTAGAGTAAATTACTACATCGAAGTAGGCTTTCTATGGGAAAAATTAACTTAGGGTCATTTTCCAAACTTTAAAGGGGCCTGGGGCCAAATTTTTCTGATCTGAAATGGAAAACACCTGATCCTTCATCAAGAAGCCAAACAAAGTCAATCTAGTTAGTTAAACTTTGAGGCTCGAAGGGCTCTAGAAAGACTCTTAAGTAACATATTAGTATTTAATTAAGATATTTTTGCCACCATATTAATTAGGAAGTTAGCTAATTACTTAGTGGTATTGTTCTCTTTTAGTATTTATATAATAATAAAGAAACTATAATTTTTATTTGACAAACAGCAAGAAAAGTATAGTAAAATATGAAAATTGTACACAAGAGTAAACAACAAAAGAATAAAAAAGAAACAAAGTTACCATCAAGGAGTTCATAGATTAGGACAAAGTTATTCTTGATATTTTCTTCTGAGATTTTACCAAAGTAAGATTGCATAACATCGATAATTTTGAGAAGAAATTCAAATACCATAGCTGCGTTAACATTTTGCTTAGTAACGGCTGCAAGCCAGATATTAGCTCGCTGAAACAAGAGAGCAAATTATTCAGTACAAAAATGAGGCGAGTTTGAATGGGTAAAACACTAGCCTCGTAAACTAATATTTTCCATTAAATAAATTACAAATAGTAAAAGAGGGGAGAGGTGAAGTCAGGAAAATATGCTGTGGTAGGGCTGGTACGGGGGCTGCCCCTTTTGGCAGCACCGATGCCTTTAACCATAGATATATATTACTAGAGAGGCCCTATAGGTTAAATATTGAAACATTGAATAAAGTAACCTGACCATCTTGCTTACAATCAATCAAATAATCAGTACAAACTCTCAGTAACTTCAACGGTAGAGCGTTAAAAATAAAAATCAAAATACAAGGAATGTACAGAAAGCTGAAAACAATTGATTCATTATAACTTTAACTCACTCTTGGAGAAGGTTTCAATGGGGTTACGCAGAGCCCTGAGAGCCCCAAAAAGATGAATCAGGCCTCTCATTGTAATGAGGTAGGCCAATACCCCCTCTAGTATATATCTATATGCCTTTAATCTACATCTAGATCTACATCTATCTATCTTCCCAGATCCCATTTTCCCTTCCCAGTGGAAGGGAAAGTTGTCTATTTAGATAGTAGGTAATTCTTGTTGTTCAATAATGCCAGTTCTGAGATTTGAAAACTGCAAACTTGGCAAGCAGATATAAAGGACAATCCCTACACAACCCCACAATCCCTACATCATTAACACCCAGTAACAGCAGTTATACCAACTATTATCAACCGACAGTAGCCTTCAGCAAATTTCTTACACTAGTCTTTTAAAGCAAAATAAAATAGATTTCTAGCCCTTATAAACATATTTGCCACTATTACAGGCAAAGGAGTCTTCATGGTAGAAATTCCTTTTGCAATTTCACTGTCAGGTTGCTTATACCAAACCTGGTACGGAGGCTCGTTTTAAAAAACGAAAGTCTTGAATTCACTTAAGTGTTGTTGGGAAGAGAGTAAGGTTCACTCAAAGAGTTAGTAAGCATGAGACAGACAAGTAGCTTCTACATCACTATACTTGGCTGTCTCATGCTTACAAACTATAAGAGCTGTTTTAGCACCAGAACTATAGAATAAAACAGATTTCCTCAGCATGAAAATTGTTGAAATATAAAAGTGTTTCAAGCAAAAAAGCAATGCCATACTGGTATGAAGTACTCTTTAAACTTCTAAGTTTTATTAATAACTTTGGTACAATACATCTTCAGGTTACGACTGGTTCACATAATCTTGCATTAAGAGAGGGAAAAACATTTTTTTTAAATGTTTGCAAAGTTAATTTTAAAAACCTAAAAATGTGCTTTATGCCAGTATAATAAAATACTACATTACTACACTGGCATGAAGTACACTTCAAAATTTTATTGTTATCTCCAACAAAAGACACTCTTCAGGTTTATACCTTAAATGTTCACATTATGTTGTATTAAGAATGTAATTCTAAAACTTTATTGAAGTTTCAGCTTAAAAGCAAGTAAAGTAAACACATCCTGAAAAATAAAACTGTAGAACAAGTTCTTCAAAATAAATATTAGGACACAAACAAACCAATAACTCATTTACCCTAAATTAATTTTATATTTGGATCACTTCTCAAACCAAATCCCAAAATTAATTATA
The DNA here is from genome assembly GCA_018340805.1 of Microvelia longipes. NCBI lineage: Eukaryota > Metazoa > Arthropoda > Insecta > Hemiptera > Veliidae > Microvelia > Microvelia longipes. Next base: position 38,429,337 of record JACMZG010001913.1, read on the forward strand.
CATAGTCTTCTAAACATATGAAATACTTCTGCTGAAAGCCATAAATATGCATATTTAAAAAATATTAATACATAATAAGATACATTTAATGGAATTTTGGCGAGAAAAACAGTTAATAAAAATAGGGTACTGGAAGCCAAATTTAAATCGGATCGCATTATTTTTTAGCGTTATATGATTTTTCAAACTTTTGCTGAGTCACTGTTGCAGGAAAAAGTATTTTCCGAACAGCACAACTACACCTAAAGACTGATTTTTGAACAAAGTTTCAACTTTCTAGCATATATACACTGGGGAGTTACAATGATAACAGACACACACACAGAAAGACAACTTCGTAAAAACCACTTAGGAGGTTTTAAAAAGATCTGGAACGGATAATTCTGGTGACAACCCAGTTTCAGATTTTTTACAAACACAATACTTTTCCTATATACCAACGGTATAAATAGGAAAAGTGAATAGAAAACAACAGCAGCCTTTCATTTATGGATGTTTTTCTTACATTTGACTAAGTAAATTTTCCAATTTTATTGGGTTTTCTTTAGTTTTAAGTTTTCTTAATGTTTTAATAAATCTTATCAACCAAGATCCCTGGTTGAAAGCTCAGCGTTTGAATCTTAACTATGAGGACTGCTGTCTTCTCTCTACTACCCTTTTTCCTCATCTTAATATATATTATTTAGACAAGACATAGGTAAACAAAGTATTCCCAAAAAAAATTAATATAAGACCTCAATTCATAACTAAACAGCACATAATTGTAACCTTTAACATACCTTGATATGAAAGAACGATGTACGAGCTATATTCGTAACAGGAGAACGGACTTGCTGTCTAGCATGGATGACGTTGACTCTAAAAGCATCGACAGCATTCCTGCCTATATCATCTCTGTAGACTCGAGAGATAAGCACTTCACCTTTATGGTTGTAAACAAACAGCCCACCAATCATATTGATATCTTAATTAATCCAATAGATCACTAAAATCCTGCAAGTCAATATTACAGTTAATAACAGTAAAACATACCGCAGAGGAGGACACAATCCACCAATAGAAGCAGGTTATTAAAGCTCTTAATCATTCCTTGGACTAGGTACCATAATATAATTTTTAGGGATTACAGGATGTAATTTTTAACATACTACATTATACAAAAGTTTAAGTATGATTTTATCAATCAAAATTAAATCCAATGTTTAATCATTTATATTGTAATTTTCAATATAAAAAATGATTTTAAATTTAAAAAATTTACGCTAGAACTAGGGAGATAGAATCTAAATGGATCCCCCGATATGCTGTATGCACCTTCAGAGACAATCGTAATTAACGGATAACCTTCTCGTCGAACTTTTATTTCACTTCAATATTACCGTTTTTGATAAAAAAAATATTACTTTTTTTAGTGTAACTTTAATATTATGCAAAGAAATCACAATTTAATTAAATATATTTTTTGTTTTAAACTTTCTTATAACCAAAAGTGAACTTTCACTATAAAAGACACCATGTTTTGGTGGGATCAGTTATCATGTAATCTCACTAGATTGACTGAACAAATACGCTGTAAGAACCGTGAAGTTTCTTCAATACGATCGTCTGTTAAATACGTTGTGTGTATGTAGTAATTGTGACACGAGATCATTGTGAACCTTCACAATGATCCGTCATAACTTTATATGACAGATATTAAAAATACGGTACAGGAACAAGATCATATTAAATGCATATGGAATATGATCACCAGATAAATATAGTTACTGTATTAGCCAAGTAAACTGGATTCCATCTCTCTTGTAGCCATTGTAACTGGGTTCCCTCCGCATAGTTCATATAGTGTAATTAATAGATATGGTATGCTGTTACTTAATACATTTAATAGGATCATTACACAGAAGAAAAACGATCAAGTGACAGCATTCAAGTTTTTGAATTTGAAAGTTCCTACTTCCTAAATAGGCTACTTTTCGTTATTTACAATTGTTTGCTAATTTCCAACTCATCCTGAGGGATTATGCCTACTATTTTGGAAAACTTATCAGCTAAGAGAACTTTTTCTAGTCTGAGGAAAAAAAATTCTGTAATTGGACTTTGGGACCTAAAAAAATATTGGTACTCGACTTTATACACTCGGTTCTCAAAATCTATCAGAGAAAGTTTGCCATTGGACACAGCATTTGATAAGGACATCGACCACTTGGAATTGGTAACTGAGAAAAAAAGAATAAGCATAATAAGCAATAAAAAATTGATTAATAAACCGGGTGAGGGCGGTATCTTACCTCAGCTGCTAACTCCTTCCTATCATCTTCAAGCAAACCTTTATTATCTAGACTTCATTCTCTAATACTTACAAGCTATAATAAAGTAATAAAAATAAAAAAAATTCAGGAGTAATAACTCTGGTAACACGCCGAGACAAGAACGAAGAGTATGACCAGATCAGACGACGGAACAAGGGTATTTCGAAGATCGATTTTCTGAGAAAAGTCGATTCTTAAGATAACACTCTTCACAAGCTTCTAGGGATCAAATCGGTGCTCTTTGGAAACAAGTTAATGCAGCACCAAAAATAATCAATTAGAGCAATAGCATTAATTAAATTTGTATTTTATAATGTTTCTTATATTTTTAGTTCTTTATAATTTTTCAATTTATTTCAATGATTATTACAAACTTGTGTTGTGGAACTTGTAACTAAAAGCTCAACCTCAAACTTTCGCTAGACGTAGCTTTTTCTGATTGACGTCAAAATACCAAATCTAAGTGCACCGTGTATTGCAAATTGCATACCATTGAAATTAAAGGCGCAACAAAGATTAGTTTCATAGTATTGTCTTGCGGATTAAAGCGTAATCTGGCAAAAACTGTTTAAAACTGTAATAAAAAGAATAATGACTTTAGTCCTTAATTTGAAAAAATATTTTAATTATAAAATATTAAACAGGTGTCTCTCTGGCGAAGCCAAGCATCATTAGAGTTATATTAAGATACATTTGTGCCATAATTGCTCTTATTGTAACCGAAGATTTATTTTTTTATTTTTTTTTAAATTTTAGTTATGTTGAAACTAAAACTATTTGATAATCTCTGGTTGCTAGAAAAAACTACCTTATTCACCCTTCTATTTGTAGTAAGTCATATATTAGCCATTTACTTAATACGATCCGCGGATCTAGATTACTGTGTGAACACACAGTATATTTATATTACCACATATTACCACAGTATATTTAGTTACCAAAAAACTTGTATAACAATACACTTAGAATAATACTATATATAGAAGGAGCACTACTGATAACACGAAAGTCGGTTCACTGGTGCAACTAAGTAATGCTGCCACCCTAACAATATACAATTTTCTAAAAAAAAGTTGGCAATACTTTCGGTTGCTGATTATTATGTTATTATTAATTAATGATTGATTATTCATAAAATACTAATTAAATATCGGTGCATTACATATTTAAAGCATTTTAAATTGTAGTTTAACGTATTTATTAAAATTATATATAATAAGTAGTCCTCGTCAACTAAATGTAGTTCTGTATCCGTCACCCTTTTGTCATCTAAGAACGTTTTATTAAATACTCAGCAGGTGTTTTAATTATTATATTTGTTCTTTACGATCTCTTCATTAATAGATATTTATGACAAATATTTAAAATAATGTTTTGTTGTCAGGTTGGCAGCATTACTTAGTTGCACCAGTCAACCGGCTTTCGTGTTATCAGTGGAATTACATTGTGTTTACGGCCCTGTGCTCCTTCTATATATAGTATTATTCTAAGACAATACATGATTTATTTATCAGCCCTTTGATAAGCCGAATTTTCATGTTACATACGAAATAAGTTCAAACATCCGAAAAACGAATTTTTACAAGCATTTTAAATATCGATTTGAATG
>JACMZG010001913.1:38435754-38477527 GCA_018340805.1 Microvelia longipes
TATATATATAATTATAATAACTTACAGAGGGTGAAAATATAGGTGTTGTAGATTTAGAAAATTTTTCGACATACGTCTTCGTCGGTCTGTAGAGAAAGGAAGTTTCCGAGCTACTCGGAAAACTAACTACGGAAGCTAACTCCTTTCTCTACAGACCGACGAAGACGTATGTCGAAAATTTCTAAAATCCACAACACCTATATTTTCATCCTCTGTAAGTTATTATTAATTATCTTAAATATTTTATTAAATACGATTGGTATTTTCTGTTTTCACTTTTGTGTTATATATATATATATATAATATATATATATTATATATATATATATATATATATATATATATATATATATATATATATATATATATATATATATATATATATATATAGATAATTTAATAACTTACAGAGGGTGAAAATATAGGTGTTGTGGATTTTAGAAAATTTTCGACATACGTCTTCGTCGGTCTGTAGAGAAAGGAAGTTTCCGAGCTACTCGGAAACTAACTACGGAAGCTAACTTCCTTCTCTCAGACCGACGAAGACGTATGTCGAAAATTTTCTAAAATCCACAACACCTATATTTTCATCCTCTGTAAGTTATTATAATTATCTTAAATATTTTATTAAATACGATTAGTATTTTCTGTTTTCATTTTTGTGTTATATATAATATATATATATATATATATATATATATTATATATATATATATATAAAAAATAAATAAAAATAAAATGCCCGTTTTAGGGCCTTTCGGCCCATCAGGGTATTCACCCTGCGGGAACCACCTCAGGTGGTTGCATCTACTACACTCTAAGAATTAATTAAAGTTGGCGAAATCTTTTTAATACAAATACTATTCATAAAATCTTAGAGCATAGCCCGGGCTGCGAACCCCGGACTCCGTGCCGAAATCGAACGCCTTTACGATCACGGCCACGGAGGCAACATATATATATATATATATATATATTATATATATATATATATATATATATATATATATATAATATATATATATATATATATATATAATATATATATATATATATGATAATAATAACTTACAGAGGGTGAAAATATAGGTGTGTGGATTTAGAAAATTTTCGACATACGTCTTCGTCGGTCTGTAGAGAAGGAAGTTTCCGAGCTACTCGGAAACTAACTACGGAAGCTAACTTCCTTTCTCTACAGACCGACGAAGACGTATGTCGAAATTTTCTAAAATCCACAACACCTATATTTTCATCCTCTGTAAGTTATTATAATTATCTTAAATATTTTATTAAATACGATTAGTATTTTCTGTTTTCATTTTGTGTATATATATAATATATATATATATATTATATATATATATATATTATATATATATATATATATATATATATATAGCGAGAGAGGAGAGAGAGAGAGAGAGAGAGGAGAGTGAGTATGTGTATGTATGTATTTATTTAGCATAGGAACAATATTTAATAAATAAGACAGCAAAACATTCCATTTTTCAAATTAATTTTATTTAAATAAAAAAAGAAAAATATATAACATCTATTTTATATTACATTTAAAATAATATGTGGTTATCTTAAGTTTTTAAATACATTGATATATATATTCTGAATAGTGGGAGGGTGGTACTATAATATTATAATAAAAATGTATCTTGTAGATTAATTGATGAGATGGTCCAATCTAAATGTTCAAAAATTATAATTATTAATGTATCATGATAATTATAATTATTAATGTATCATTCAATTAATGTATCATAATAATTATAATTATGAATGGCAAATTAATACTGCAGCCCGTCTTTGGACTCGCTTCTCACGTCTTCAGATTGTAATTATATCAATTTCATTTGCAGCTGTCACCCATCCAGGCACTGACCTTGCCCAATTCTGCTTAACTTTTATAATCCAAAAAAATCATGGATATACTACAACAAGTACTTGTTGTATTGAATCAAAAGTTAATAAACTTACTTATTACATAAATATATACACTTGTGCTGAATATAAACTCAACTGGATTTTTTTAAATTTTTTCACTCGTCCTCAGAATATACCAGTCATTAAATTTATAGGATGTTCTCAAAATAGTAAATACATTCATTTCATTCTCCCCATTCAGGCACTGAACACGCTTGATGCTGCTTAACTCTTATGATCCACCAAAAATGATGGATATACTTGTCGCATTGAAACGGAACTTGGTTTACTTATTTATTACATAATGGTTTATACTTACACCAAATTTTAACTCGATTGGATTATTTTCCAATTTTTTAAAAAACATTTACAAGTCATCTGATAAAAATTGAACTAGAGTTGATTATGTTATGAAAGTTAGCACATATGTTTGTCTTATACATGGCTACAAGCGTGCCAAATTTCAATGGGATCTCATCATTTTTCCGTGTTTTGTGATTTTTCGAAATCATTTTTGGGGAAAAATGACGTCATAAAAATATTATTTTCCGAACAGCACAACTACAGCGGTAGACAAATTTTTGTAAAAAGTATCAACTCTCAAGCATAAATACACTGGGAGCTACGATGATGACAGACACACACACAGACAGACAGACAACTTTATGAAAACTACTCATTCATGAGTGGTTTTTGTTTGTTTTTGATTTTTCGCAAACACAATACTTTTCCTTTATACTTACGGTATATATGAGGAAAAGTAAAAACAAACAGAAAAGTGCCACATAGTAAGGAGAACGGTAACGCGGAGAGATGGTATTTGTAACCTCCCTCTTAGCCAAGGTAAGAGAGAGGTACTAATAATAGTTTAGTATTAATTAAAATTCTATATAATATTATAATTACATTATTCATCAAACATTAATCTTATTATTTAATAAATACAAAAATTAACTTTTACACAAGAAACTCTAAACTTGACAAAAGGTAGTAGTTTTTCATAAGAGAAGTACTCACACACTATTGTTTAACCGTCAAATATTTTTGTAACGATTACTTTCCATTTGTAATTGCATAAGGCTTTATTTCATGATATCTGAGATTATTACAGGGAATGTTATAAAGCTACACAATCAGTCTGCTAAAAGTTTAATCCTGCACCATTGGTTCACCTCTGTTAAACAGTTTCCTCGATTCCTCTCTTTCTCTAAAATAAAGAACACATATATATTAAGTGTCATTGTAAACAAGAAAGGGAGACGAACCATACATCCTTTGTCAAATTATGGGGCAGGGTAAAGTAACAATCAAACGTTAACCTCTTAAACACACACACACAACACAAATCACATTTTATTTAAATATTAAATCCTCCATGAAAATAATACTGCAAAAGTATCAACTCTCTCTCTTTAAGAATCGTAAAAGGTTCATGTGCTGTTTATACTAGAAGTGTAACTATGGGCTGTAAAAAGAAGGCATAAATTATCATCATTGCTTCTCATCGGAGTTTACTAACTCAGTCACTTCTAACTAGGGCCTTATTGGAACACAATACAGTCATTTTAACTATGTAATTAAACCAAGAGCCTCAGTCAGAGTTATAACACCTCTTTCATTTGTGAATAGTAACCCCATTAGAGCTCAATATTCTCGATTGTCAAGTAATTCAGAAAAGGAAACCTAGTCATAGTTGTCTAGCTTCTATAATTCGCGATAGTTGTAGCTTCAAAGAGATAGTTGTAAGGTTGGCAATACCAATGGCGGGAAAACGAAAGGGTGATCATTTTTTTTTATCATAGGATTTGCATGGGAGCCGTTGAAAATTCTTCTTTTATTCCTTTATTGTTCGTTAATTTGTGATAAATGAGGTAAACATTAATAGAACGACCATCAGTGCTAAAATTATTTAAAAGTAGCATTAATAAACAATAACTAAAATAAAACACTATATTGTGATTTTTACGATCTTATCACTCTATTTAAATACTTGTGACAACCCATTAAACCCCATTTTTCAACGAAATAGTGATTCTATTGAGTTCATAAGCCCTAAAATTAATTAAATTAAAGCACTTTGATAAAAAATTTAAAGAAATAATCGTCACAAATAAGAAAAACCAAAAAACTCCCATAAAGACTTTAACAACGATCACCCTTCCGTTTTTAATTTCTTATCAGCGACGGTGGCGCTGCTACGGACTTTGAATCGTGAATACTTATACATAGTGCCCCATCAGAGCTTAATATTATCTACTCTTATGTAATCCAGAAAGGAACCCTAATCATTAGAGCTCAATATTCTCTATTCTACCATCATTCATTGAGGGGCCACAACCATTGTTTCATACCATTTTTATATCTTTACATAGAGTATAAATGTATTCTCATGTATCATACATTTAACAAAGTAAACCTACTTAGCATACTGGATTAATGACTGGTCAGGATGTGGAAATAACTGAGGATACTGTGTGCTAAAAAATAATTCCCAGTCGACCAAAGCTTTGTGGAGCAATGCTGACAGTAAATATAGAGGAGACCTGTTCTTAGCTAGCAACTCTTCCCAGTAAATATTCACTCCAAACTCCAACTCCTGCAAATATATAGCAAATACAAATCAAAAAATTTGTTTAGGGTCGAGTGGGATACGACCACCATCTACAAGTATTCAACTAGTCAGAGCAATAAATTATTTATAAGGATGCACAGACTGACTAAGACTGTTAGACAAACATTACATAAATAAACAAATAAATCATTTATTTGCACACATTACAATAATAATTTAACAATAAGCTATCAATCGATTCATTTATGCAAAGTAATAATTAAACCACTTACATAAATTGATAACTAGTTTAAATAAGAAAACCGTTTACTAACAAAATTAAAAGATGTCTGTTGGATAATCCCTTATGATCAATTGATGAATTCTTTTCAATTAAATTTTAATAAGTTGGCAAGTTTGCTTAATAATTTTGTAAATTAATTTTTTTGTTAAATTTAATTACCTTACTAACTTTGACATTTTTTTCATTATTCCAATTATCCTATTAGAATGAAAATATTTAGTTTTACTATCATTGTAACATTATTAAAGAACATTTTTGCCATAAAAATATTCAAAATTTTTAAAAACAATCCATTATCTAAATATTTACTTAAATTAACATATCTCATTGTGAATTTTTATATAGCCTTTTTTAGTGTTAAATAGAAACAAAATACAAAAACGGCTTGCAATTCTTTTTTCACTGTTGTGTTTTTTATCTCTTATAACTAAATTATTATTGTGATATGTTGTCATGGCATTTTAAAATTGTACTTAATACAAATACAATTTACTTATATATTTAAATGCTAAAAACTAGTCACATGAAAACTTTAAATGATCACTTAATTGAGTTGAGGATATATCAAGTAAAAGATTTTTAATTTTTTTAAACTATAATTTTCTTCTATTAATTTTTTATTAATTTTATGAAACCATGCAGTGCTTTTTTCTTTTGCTATTATCAATGTGCCATATTGATAAAAATATCATATTTATGTAGGTTAATTTATTTAAGTTTATCATTAAATATTGACCATGTTCATCTAATGTATAATGAACTAATAAATTTAAATAAAGATCAAATTTGAGCACCTTTCTAAGTTCATGAAAGATTATTGTATTGAGGTACTTACACTCCCAAGGGAGGGAAACGGTACTTACAGTGCAAGTTAAAAAGACAATATAGAATTAAAAAACTCAAAAAACACAAGGTATATTCTATAGATAATTAAAATTTATTTATTTAATTACTATAAAAGACAATCACTAACCCTTATTTGAGCATTATTTCTGGAATTTAATTTCTGGTGATTTAAAAGAACTTGAAAGACAAAAATCGGAGATGAATTTGGGTAGTTGGGTTTAATAACAATCAGTGCTTCAATAATAGCTAGAAAACAAAAATCAAAAATAAGCAAATATTGCAAACACATTACATTTATTATTTGACAAAAAAATTGGCTAATACTAGTATTGAAAGAGTCTATCCAATAGAGATATTATTACTTGAAAGTTATGAAATATCAAACAATAATCTGAAGACTTTTGATGATTATTATAATCAAATAAACAGTACAAAATTACAATTTCGTAATAATTATAGTGTATGAAACTGTAATAGATGAAACTCATCAGTGAACTAAACATAGAAGGCATATCTGGGTGACTGGTGTTTTTTTTTTAACAATAATTAACATAGATTCCTATTTTCAACAATCAATAAGTCTTTCAAAAAACAATCAAAATGTAATACAACCCTTAATTATCAAAAAGACAATCTTTAAGTAAACGAAACTGGGGCTGAAAGGTAGCATTTTCAAAGTCTCAATGATGTATATAACATGTGACAAATAAAAACAAGCCCTCAGCCTCTTCAAAGCCCCCACCCCTTGTTGCTGTCCTATATTAGTTTGTCATATTACTGGTTTATATAATAAATAATTTTTACACAAATTTATTAAACAATATTCATGACATAGCATAAAAAGCACATTCCCGCACATTTTTGTGTTTTGATTTGTACTTAAAATGCTCTACTATATAAGTCACTGTAATTTTGGTCTGTTTATTTGATTATATTGATAGCCGATGATGGTCACGTTATTTTTTTGATGTTTCAAAATTCAACCAATAGGGTCTTTCAAGTAATAATATCTTTATTGCAACTAGTGATTTGATCAACTTCTCTGTATCATTAGACTCCATTTATAATATAAATATAAAATTATAAAGTAGTTGCCTAAGACCAAAATAAGTATAAAGAGATCTGCATGCCATTGGTGCAGTAGATATAAGTTCATGCTGCTACTTAAAAACAAGGGCCTTCAGCCCGAGGCTGCTATGAGGTCACATTGTTATTGTTTCATATTATTTGGTGTTACATAGCATTTTGCTATGTATTATTGCAATTGGTATTTAGCAAAATTTCCTTGCCTCACTTCTAATAGGCTTTGCCCCCCCCCCTCTAGTATTTATATTTCTATGACACTATGCCTTAATGTTAGGCTCTATAGTCCAAGTTTTTACAGTGTATCGACAACTTTAAAAATCTTGACAGCTCAGTTTAGGCACCACCGATTCTAAAAAAAAAATCCCTACAAAAAGGCAGCGGGGAAAAAACTTTGTAAACAAATCAGGTTATGTTACCCGTGTTTTCTTGGCGATGTTTCTACATTTCTTTTGTGTAGTTTTATTACTTAGGAAGTATGCAAATGTGGAAAAAAATGAATTGTGAAGGGAAATAATAAACACAAGAAGAACCACAAACGAAGTGAACGAATGCCGGGAAGGAGGTTATTTCCCTACAGGGGTTATGGGAGTAGGGATTTTTTTGCTTTTTCAAGAGAGGGGTTGGCAGCGCCTTCTCTGATTGGTCGATCCCGAAAATGCTTATGACCTTGGGGATTTTTAAACTTAACGATACACTGTAGTTCTAATTGTTACTAAGATTTTTAAAACAATAATTATTCTGTTTTTAAATCTGTTCAAGAAGCCTTGAAATATTTATTTAGTAAAAATAAAGAATATTATTCTTGTGTACTGACAATGTTTTAGTCAAATTTGGTACAAGGCTTGTAGCAAGCAGTTAATATAATAAATTAATAAAAGTAAGTAAAGAAATTTTGAGGTCTTGCTCAATAAAATGACTATATCAACTTAACTTACCAGGAGGTTTCTTTATAATAGCTCTGTAGAAGAAGTCAGATGGAGCCACAGCAGGCCCAGAACTCTCGGAGGCAGATGATATAAGGAAATTAGTAAAAGGTCGACTTATAAACTCTTTATATGATATAGGTAACCAGAGTTTTAAACATAATGTTAACTTTATATTAGCCATGCTTGCTGGAACACTTACATGACCACTTTCTGAAACATTAAAACATTTTGCAACCATTAATTATTTAATTAATTAGTTAAATCAAAGAGACTAATACTTAGCGGGAGTACATATGCCGAATAACACAGTGATAAGGTGTCTGCAAGTGAGATAGTTTCTGTACCACAACAGTACTTAACCCTACTATAGTCTCCCTAGAGAGAGACTAGATACTCCCCACCCCTCTACAACTTCTATCGTAGCACCCACTCAACAAATAACGAGCATTTTTCAGTGATGTCATATTAAATCACTTTTTATAACACTGATAATTAATGAATATATACAATAGATAATAACTAAAACTTATTTTAAATTAATTTTACTCAATTTAAGACAAAATAGTGGAAAAATAATGTAATATTTATGTGGAATTGTAATTATTATGAAAAATAAACAAAAATAAAATCATCAATGTATAGTCATGGCACCTAGCTACCCAATGAATGATAAGATCGGCTGTATCTTTCATTTATTAGCCTCTTTGAGTTGAGCAGTCTTGGGACAGTGGTAAGGTAGAGGCGATAGATCACTAGCAAGGAGAGCACATTGTCAGGCCCTTTTAGCTGACTCATTTATATAGAAGATAGTGCTTTCTTTATATCTCATAAGGCCAAAGTGCAGGAATTTCAAAACTAATCCACACTATAACCATAACTTTATAGTAGCCATGTATAAGACTAACATATGTGCCAAGTTTCATTTCATTTTCAGTTCAATTTTAGTTTAATGACTTGTGTGCATTTTTAAAAAAATGAAAAAATAAACCAATCAAATTGAAATTAGGTACAAGTGTATATCTTTGTTACTTTAATAAGTACACTAAGTTTTATTCCATTACAACAAGTATATCCATGATTTTTTTGGAAACATACATGTTAAGCAGCATCGAGTGTGGTCAGCTGATCACGCTGACCATTATTATTATTACTATATTATACTATACTTATTACTTAAGGTAAGAGCTAAGGAGAGCTAAGCAGTCCCGAATTACACATCAGTTCCTACATTTAAGAAACAAGCCTACTTCATCTATGTAAGAATAGAAAATAAGGCGTGCTAGGGCCTTAGTCCCCAAATTTGATTAAACAAGCCTACTTATCATTTTATGAATAGAAAAAAGGCGTAGCAATTGCTTGCATGTGATGGATGCCTGTTACTTACCAAACGAAATGATCTGGGAAGCCAGAGTAAGTCTAGAAGTTAATCTCTGTCTGATATTCCTAATGACAACAGGAATAGTAGCCTGAGTTAGTTGTATAGATCTGTCTCCTTTCCTAGGAGATCTAACAAACTCCAATCCAGCCAGTTTTTGAACCCACTTGTAAACTAAACCTGTCTTATCTGTTTCTAATTTATCACAGCCAAGCTGAAAATATATTCAAAGTAATTATAATAAAAAGGTTGAGAGAAGAGTGCAAATATAAGGAATACTATATCAATACCACTGATTAGTATACCTTCCTCTTTGATCAATACATACTATTTAAAAACATTCTACGTTTATATTTATTTGTTAATTATTGCATTTTTAGTAACTTTGCTTCTTTACCATCTGTTGTTTCTTTTGTATTAATTGTTTTTTTTATTTTTTTTCATGTTTTTTTTTTATTTTATATTTTTGTTTAAGTTATTTTTTTATATTAATGATTTTGTTCCGTTAACTTTTTTACTTATTTTTATATTTTTTTCAAGATTTAATTTATTATTAAAAATTTAGCCCACCTCATTTTACTTTTGTGCCTCTTGTTAACTTGTTTCAATTTATTTTTTGTTTTCCACACACTCAGATCATTGATCTTGTGGTTGTCGATCCAACAATATGATCCATTGTATCTAATTATTATTTATTTATTTTTACGTACTTTGTACTGCATTGTACCGTATTGTTCTAAATGTATTCTTTAATATATATGTATGTTATCAATAAATAAAGGATTTTTTTTGTTAAATTGAAATACATGTTTTGCAAAACTTGGTAGCATCAAATGGTAAACAATATTTTACTGCCTGATAGTGATAGTAGGCTAACAAGGATGGAGGTTTTCTTTTCCAACTACCTTCCCACTCTTAAGCACCATTGAACCAAATAAATACTGTAGAGGACATAATTTTTTTAATATTAAATTGATTGTATGATGTGTGCAGATAACAACATGTTGTTTATTTAGTTATTATTTAAGACAAAAAACTTTATAGGGACCTCTATTTTAAATATTCAAGCTTTTGTGGAGGAATAGGTCCTAATTAATACAAAAAAAACTAATTTTGCCGAGCTTTCGATATAATTTAATTGTTGTTGTTTAATATTCTCTAGTTGTTGTCCAAACATCTAGTGTTAACCAACATGTAACTGTTTTTGTTATTATTTAACATGTTAAGCCTTGAAAAAGATTAAATTATATCGAAAGCTCGGCAAAATTATTTTTTTTTTGTATTAATTAGGACCTATTCCTCCACAAAAGCTTGAATGTTATTATTTAATTAATTTATCTTTTTCAGTTGATAATAGCAGGAATAGGATTTACAGTTAGCAGAATAATAAAAATAATACATGTTTAAACCTTAAGGCCCATCAGGGATAACCCCAGCGGGAACTGCCTCAGGTGGAAGTGGCAAGCATTACACTCAAAGTGTATTCTAAAGTTGGCGATAAATTATTTGAACAATAATCTTACATAAATTGAGAGCACAACCTAGGATGCGAACCTCACACCTGAGTGAAATTAATACTTCAGTGTAAATACTAACGCTTTAACCTCCTAGACCACAGAGGTGGCAAGGTAAAAAATGTTGTTTATTTAGTAAAAAACAAATTATTATTTCATAAATGTACCTTTTTCAGTTGATAGTAGTTAGCAGGATTAGGACTGACTGTACCAGTATCCCCTGGAAATAGTTCATTCAGGATAGTTCTATCTTTCAATAATGACCTGAAAGTAATGAAACCACTTTTACACATCTCACTCACTGATAAAGTGTACAGTTTTTCTATCAATAGCAAGGCAATGTTGGTTCAACAGAATAAATAGAGCATGAAACATTATAATTCATAGGAAGAGACAACAGGTCTGTAATTGGTATATGGAAGGAGAGAGGGATACAGGGGGGGGGGGCTTGTAGCTTAATTAAAAGCTTTTATGCTTTGATTAAAACCACCAATGGCAATTCTAGGTCAGGTTACACAGAGGGTGTTATTTTCATCTTATCTTAGCAAAAAAGTGGAACAGAACAAACCAGTTAATATCCACAATTAAAAACTTCAATACACACCACAAAAACAAAAAAAATATTTTTGGTATCAGGAATCCTAGCGAAATCAATCCTTTTATTCCCTCCTCCGCATCCGTTATCCGAAAAACATTACATAATCATAGAAATCAAATCATTGCATACGGTGTACCCCGGAATTTTCTTCACCACCATTACTAACAAATACTAATCAATAACAACCCCCATAAACTATCAACAACTTAACCTTCTTTTACATAGTCAAATGTGGTAGTTAGGTATGTTGCTTATTTTAGTCACTAAAGATGGTTGCGCACTGTAAAAAACCAAGAAACAGCCACAAAATCAAACAAAAATGCGGGGTAGAGGGTACCTCAGAACTTTTCATTAGTGGTTTTTACAAAGTTGTCTGTCTGTATGTGTGTGTGTGTGTCTGTTATGTAGTGTCATCGTAGTGTGTCATAGTCATAGATATCGTAGTGTCATCATCACTACTGTGTCATCGTAGCTCCTAGTGTATTTATGCTAGAAAGTTGAAACTTTGTACAAAAATTAGTCTATAGGTTTAATTGTGCTTTCCAGAAAATATTTTTTTATGACGTCATTAAAACACAATAAGGACTAAGCAATCATTTTGAAACTCATAAAACACGGAAAAATGTTACGATCAAATTGAGATGTAATCATGTATAAGACTAACATGAGAGCCAAGTTTCATTCCATTATCAGCATTAATTCAATTTTTATTGAATAACTTGTGTACGTTTTTTTTAAATTGTATATACTGTAAAATAATCCAATTGAATTGAAATATATACTTGTACCATGTATATAATTTTACCTAGTAAATAAGTACACCAAGTTTCGTTTTAATACAACAATTAAATCCATAATTTTTGTCGGATCATAAAAGTTAAGCAGCATTGAGCGTGGTCAGTGCTGTATGGGTGACCACTTAGAATTAAACAGATGTATTTGCCATCAGAAGATGAGCAAAATGAGTCCGAAGTAGGAAGGATAAACAAAGCAAATTCGATGTGACGAAAAAAGGTACTCCGTTCCCTGATTTTTTAATCATTATTTAAAGATTTTTTTGCATTTTTTTAACTTATTTGAAAAATAGAACTAATATTGATAAGGAGATAGAACTTAGCACATATGTTGGTCTTATATACTTCATGGGTGCCAAATCTCAAATTGATCAAAACATATTTTTATGTTTTATGATTTTTTCAGTCATTTTTATGTGATATATAAAAATTATTTTCCGTATAGCACAACTATACCTAAAGATTGAATTTTGAACCAACTTTTAACTCTAGTATAAATACAATGGGAAATATGATGATAACATACACACACACACACATAGACAACTTGGTAAAAACCGGTTAGGAGGTTTTAAAAACACTTGAAGATAATTCAGGTGAAATCACAGTTTCAACTTTTTCTGCCAACATAATACTTTTTTGATATACCTACAGTATATATGAGGAAATATAAAAATTAGCTAAAAAAATAGCTTGAACAAGCAAAGCAAATTAAATAAACAATTCATGTTATTAAATAAGGTTTTATTATTGTTGCAACCACATATCTACCCCACAACAACAGAGAGGTGGATAAAGGAGAGAAGGAGACAAGCCTTTTTTCTAGTTTTGCAATGGAGCGAAATATGTCCAACAGGTAATGCCTCTAAAATCCAATGTGGAATAAAAAAAATTAGAAAAATCAGTGAGCTTGATTTGAATTATAAGACATGGTTTATAAAAAGAAAAACTTACGTAGCAGCACTGGCAGATATAGGACTAGTCAGAATCACCCTGGGAGTAACACTCAGAATCTTCATATATACAAGATAATGGAAAGACAGCAATATGCAATTCCTATCTGCAAGAAAAAATGTTTTGTTTACAAAAGGCTCTTTTAATTTTACAATAATAAATAATACAGAGAGCACAAAGTTCTGAAATAAAAATCTTTATATCTGTTGGATTACAAGTTCAAAAGGGACAATAATTTGTCTTTTCATAGCTAGACTGTGAAATAGTAACTTTAGAACTTAAAAACAGCTAAAACAACTTAAAATGATGTAAAGTAGGCACTTTACATCCTCAAAAAAGTAAGTGAAATTCGTTTTTTACCGTCTGCAACAGTCTCGTAGTTTTTTCACTGTAGTCAAAGTAAAAGAGTTTTTTACAGTCACTAATGAAGTTCCTTAAATGTCCACAAGGAGGCCGCTAGTAGTTTACTATAAGGTTATAATATTACCTTCCCTGTTCTTCTTTTTTTGTTTTTGTTAACAAAGGGGCACCACCGAACTTTTCCCAATCATATCGGATTTGATATGCTCGTCCTCAGAATATACAAGTGGTTAATTTTATACTGCAACACCTATTCGGACTCGCTTCTCTCATCCTCAGATAGAAAATACATCATCATTATTTCGGTTTAATGACGTCATAAAATTATTTTCCAAATAGCACAACTACAGCGGTAGACTAATTTTTATACATTGGGGCAACGATGGTAACAGACACAAACACACATACATACAGACAGACAACTTTGTGAACACTACACAGAAGGTTTTAAAAAGACCTAAAACGGATAATTCTGGTGTCAAAATTTGATACTATACCTTTTAAAACAACAGAGAAATATTTAAAATAATAAAAGATTTGATAAAAATAAAAAAGGTAATAAAGATTTGATAAATAAAAGAGACAATTAAAGATTTGATACAATACCTTTTAAAACAATTTTTAAAACAACAGAGAGGGGATGTTTGGTCATGTATTTCTTTCTCTTTTCCTCTAATGATACATTACCATCATGTTCCTGCAAATATAAAAGCAATCTCAATATTGGTTGAATGGTTGTTGTAGATCTTAGAAGTTAAAATGTGATATAAAGCCTTCTAGTTTAAATTTTGGCAAACTCAACTTAAATTTGTATATTGTACAGTATTAGTGTCAACCGTACCTTGTATTTTACAGGAAGATAATAGCTATGGAAAACTGTCAGGTTAACTTAAGTGATTAGAAATACTGTCGCCCCCACATTATGTTAAATTTCCTCTTTCTTTTCTCTATTTCATCTCCCAACCCTGGTTCTACCTTCAAATCACAGTTTCGTCCTTAAATCTGGGACAATGAGGATGTTTTGTAGATTAGAACACTCGTGCTGACTAAGCTTTTTGGAGGATTTTGTTAAAAGGTTGGCTAACCTGATCTATGGGTACTCCACCAATCACAGCCATCTTGTCCCTCAATCTAGTTCCTGGTGTCTTCTGATCCTTTCCTTCCTTCTACTTTTATTACTTAGGTATATTATTTTCCTCTCTTCCTTAAACTTTTTATGTATTTTATTCATGTTAAGTTAATAAAAGCTGACTGCCAATCCTCACTTTTACCATTGAGTTGATTCCTATCTTAATGCACCGTAACCCTGGCAGCTTATACTTTCTCTATGTTCAGTTCTGCAATACGCCTTCTAGTAATCTGTGTAATTGGCATTACCTTTATAGCTTTTAGGTCAGGGCTATTGGAACGGGTTTATTCACATTAACTTCAAAGTACCCACCGGAGTCTCAACCTGTCATAAGAGTGGAAAACCCCTCTGAAAAGAGAGTGGAAATGACCCTCTGGGTTCAAACGCAAAAAATTAAAAACTAGCAAAATGAACAAGGGTTTTAACCGATAGGCAATCTAATAAAGAAATGATTACTTTCAAATAGGAAATTTGGATCTTTAGGAAAACCTGTGAGAAAGTCAACTGGATTAAGGAAGCAGTGGTTTGACTTATTTATTAAGACTGTATGCTTAAGAATTTTAAACTTATGTGGAATGATTTATTTTTATTTTTTCTTTATAGTTCAGAATGTTTGTTTCTCTCTTTAGTTAATCTATGGTAAACATGGAAGCTAATAATAAGTAATTAAAAACTTTTTGTCGTCTAATTATAGTATGATAATTTAAGAATAAACAAACAAGTAACATAAATAAGAATAAGAATAATTTTATTTCAGTGAGTAATGTATATTACTAACTGAAATAAAATTATTCTTATTCTTAAATATAGTAATAAATAGTTTTGAACCATTTTTTAAGACCTGACTGAAATTGAGTCTTTCTCTAAGCTTTAATTTCAGAAGGTTACGTCATCCCAGTGCTGATTTACATAAAACTGTTACAAAAGAATTACATCTTTCTCGGGATGCTTTTTAATGCAATAATAGTTATTACTATTATCATTATTATTATTTCTAATTGGAAAGAATCAAAATTATTTTCTATTTGTATTCTTTTGTTTTAGAACATCTCACAACAAGTATTATAAGTTACTCACATGAGATTCCACAAGTCTAAGAGAGTCTGGTTTAAACTTCTTTGCAGCCTCAATATTCCCAGTAATAGATAACAGTAATTTCTTATCTGAAATTCAAATGAATACATAATCATTAAAAATAGTATAAATAATAGCATAACTCATAAAAAACATTATACGTTTAGAATTGGTATTCAAAGCACTGCTTGTACAATCAATGTATAAAAATAAATTATTTTCCATCAGAGCTAAAAACTGATGAAAAATAATAAAGGTATATTGGAGGTTTTCCTTGCCTTATCGTATTTGCTACTATTATTTTCTCAACTTTGGACTCACTTCGCTCATCCTCAGAGTTAGTATTACACCTAATTTATTAAAACTTCAGACTTGCTTAACTGCTTCCTTAGAAAGAAAGGTCAGTTTTGAACCAAAACATAGATATACTAGCCCTATTGAAATGAAACTTGGTACACATGTTTATTATAAGATAAAATTGGGTATGGGGCACCTCAAAACTTTTCCTCATCACATCGGGGTCGCTACGCTCATCCTCTTTCCTTCAGACTTGCTTCACTTGTCCTCAGAAAATACAAGTTGTTAAATTTAAAAAGTAAAGTAAACTTTTATAAACCAACAAAAATCATGGATATACTTGTCATATTGAAACAAAACTCAATGTACTTATTTATTGTGTAAACGTGTGCTGTGGTACCAAATTTCAACTTAATTGGATTTTTTTTAAAAGTACTAGTCATACGATAAAAATTGAACTAATGCTGATAATAAGATGAAACATGGCACATTTATTCATGGCTTTCCAAAAGCATAATTTTTCTGCGTTTTATGGTTTTTCAAAATGTGTGCTAAGTAATTATTGCAAGTTAATGACATCCTAAAAAATTATTTTCCGGATAGCACACCTACACTTATAGCCTGATTTTCATATTAAGTTTCAACTTTATAGCATAAAAAACAGGGAGCTATGATGATAACAGACACATACAGACATTTCCTGCTGACAATCAAAGTCTAACTGACACATGGTAGAGGTACTACATAGTTATGAGTATGCGGTGAGAGTTACCTTACCTGCTGAAAAGTTACCTTCCTGTAACCTAGTACTTTTTAAAAATAAGAACTGTATATATTATACAGTTATACATTATAAATGGTATTATATATAAATAAGTGATTCTCACCACAAGCCTCTCTGTAAGCATCAGCCTGAACATACAAGAAATAGAGTCTATCTGGTAGCAGAGATAGAACATTTAATTTCTCTACTGACTCAGCACTATTTGTTTTGATGTCTAGTTTCTCACTCAATGGTTTGGCAGCCTAAAGAAACAAAATAAAGCAGAAAAATTCATATTTAGTCTTTAGGGATTTCTGCAGGCTAAAGCAATAAAAACATAGAAGGTCTTTGCACCCTAAAAATATATTCTTGTATTAAGAAAGGTCATGCAAAATTGATAGCCCACTTCTGTCATCGGAACAGCCATTAATCTAAAAATGGTAGATATATGAATTATCCCAAGGATAACATTAATCTTAACTTCATAAAATTTCATTTTGTGTCAACAGTTTACAAGCTGATAATACTGGGTCCATTGGAAAGCAGAGAAAATTGTAAAAGATTGCCTGAGTAAATCAACTATTCCATTTATACCCAAAATTTTACATATAAAATGGCAGCACTATCAATAAGCACTAAGGTAAGTACTGACTGAACAAGAGAGAACATACTACTAGCTGTTGTAATATAGAATCCTCAGTCATATTGGTAACTCTATTAAATTAAATAGTAGATTCAACTAGGGAGTTTTAGAACAAGAATCCATTGCTTTCTTGCAGATCCCATATTTTTAAAACAGCAGTAGTTATAATAAATATACAATGTAAGGAAAACAAATCAAATAAGACAAATAGATAGATACAAACGTAGCATGCAACACTAACCTACTTCATAGACACGCCAGTGTTGTATTGCTGGTTCTAAGTTATATTATTCATCTATTTCTTCCTTTTATAAATAATAAATTAAATAGGAAAGCACTAACTTAGAATCAGTGACAAAGAGCCTCCTTTTACAAGGTTTTCAACTTGGAGGCTCTTTTCGCAGCATTTACATGACAAAAATAGAGATCAATGTAACTTATGTCTTTTGTAAATTAGAAATTTTATATAATTGTTGTATTGATTATTATTAAATAAATAAAAAATACATACCTTGACTAAGTCATTAACGAGAGGTTTAAGGCTTTCTAGTGTTGTTTCAGTATTTTTAATATCATTTAATACATCTTTCCGTTTGACTTCAAGTTGTTCACAAAGAGTGGCTTTGTCCTTTCTTTGCTTTAGCTCGTATTCCAATCGAGCTAATTGGAGCTCGTGTTCATCTGACTTAGTTATATCCTAAAAAACAAAATATTGTATACTATTTTTTTACTTCATCTCCACCAATATATTTTTAAAAAGCTGACAAGAAAAGAAAGACAGGAAATTCGTCCCATTACACTGACAGGAATTTACGTACTATATGGCATGTATGGAGAACTTTTGCACGTTGTAATGGTATTAGCAATCCTTTGGGTAGACCTAATAACTCCAGGTTATTTGTTAAATTTTTATTTACTACTTCCTCAGATAATAAAACTGTTGCTATGACTTTCACTTTTTTCAATTTCCACATATTTTTTATTTCTATTATATAAGTTTTAAAAACACTTATGTTTGTAAGTTTTGATATTTTTCTGTTTTATGAATTTCTGTTTTATTATTATTATAAATCATTCAAAGGCAAACCCCCGAAAAGATAATGCTAAAAAGAATAAACGTGGTTAAGGAAACAAGAACCCCTATTCGACATGTTTAGAGGTGTGTAACTTAGTTCTTAGAGTATGGTCCAACCTGGATCTCAAATTATCCACAGATTTTCATTGATATATGAGTTATCAAGTTCTATTTACTTGTTGGTACAGCTTAGAACCTTATTCTGAAGTTTTACCATTTTAATAGTCTGATTGTTCATACCTAACCTTATCAGAGTTTTTAAAAAATGAAGATAAAAAGCATACCACTTTTGAGACCTCTGGAGGGGCTTCTTTATAAAATTCATCTATTGGTATCAAATCTATCCCAAAATTCATATTATTCCTGAAATAATAAAAGTACACGGCTTAAATCCCATCGAATACAGATAAAAAAGCATAAAATGTCAAAAAATAATTGGATCAATATGATTTAGTATTCAAGCAGAAATTTAGTATTCATGAACCTCCAAAGCTTTATCTTATTGTAAGAGTTAGATCTGTTTTGTTAACAATCGTGTTAATATTTGTAATAACGAAAATACTACAATGTTACAAAAAATATGATCCTAGTCTCATTAGCTAATTTTTCCAAAAGATATATGCTGAAAAAGGTTTGAGGGTGATCTACCACTAAGAGAAAAGAACACCGTAACACAAAATTGTTATTTTCAATTATGATTGGTATTTATTATTCAAACTAACCATGGATCATCAAGTTCATTTTTTATTTTTATTTAACAATGTTGTTGACTTTGTGATAATAGTTCTATGATAAATAGTGACAGAGTATTTTGAGAAAATAAAAACAGGCGCGCTCCGTAGGCCTATGAGGCTCGCTATGGCTCCTTTGAAGCCATAGATGTATACATACATCAAGATACACAAAGAGTTTAGCAATTATTTTACACCCAATAACCTTTAATTTCAGAAGGGTACCACAGCTCAGTGCTGATTTGCATAAAAATGTATAAAAGAAATATCTTTTTCTGGTTGTTTTTTTAATGCAATAAATGGTTATTATTATTATAATATTATTTTTACACCCAATGTATAGTTAAGGAAACCCTCTTTTTACTCATTGGTGATGACATCATAATCAAGTTATTTGTTTATCTATACAAGTTTATTGTTATCATTTCATAATGCCTAACACTTATAATTTTATCAAACAATTGGTAAAATTTCTGAATAAAAAAGAAAAATAATTATAAAGACAAATTAAAATAAGTTCCTCTACTTATTAATTATTATAAAAAGTTACAAAACTTATTTTTTAACATTTTGAGGCAAAAAGCCCTCTTATGCGTTAAAAAGTCATAAGATAATTATTATTATTCCTAGAAAAAATTAAAAAAAAATTGAAATGAAAAATTGCTAAATGGAGTAAAAGCAATACCTAAGCTCTAGACACTTATCCACTTCATTAGAGATATGATCAATGTCACAGAGTAAATTCTGCAGCTCTAGATACAAGGACTCAGTCTGTTGCTTCTTCTCTTGAGTGGCTTCACGAGATGATTTTATCCTCAGCTTTTCACACCGATTTAACTTCTTCATGTAAATTACAGACAAAGCAACTTCTGACCTTTTATCAGCAACTAATTCTTCCCACTGTAAATATTTTTTTATATTATATATTTATTGAAAACAAACAAATTTATTAAAAGAAAAACAAAAAAAAAATATTAAAATTATAGTGGAAATTTACAGGAAATAGCAAGCAAGTTTACTCCATATTTTTGGCTGTCAAAACTTAATCGGACGTAAAACTGAACGTAACTGAGTGAGATGAAAATTAATGCAAAGCAACAACAACAAAATAAAATTTTTATTTTTTTGGGAAAAAATTAAACTAACATGAAGTTGGTTTCTTTACACAATATATTCACAGTTGACATTCATCTTACAGTCTTATCTGTTCTTATCATCAAGCAAGCCTTTTTTAAAAATCTAGTGTCATTGAAAACTTAAAACGTTTTTGAGGGAAATATGCTCACTTGCTATTCTATTTTACTTTATATAAAATTGCTTATGTGTTAAAAAAAATTATTTCATTAAAAGTAATAGGTCGTAAAAATAGGCTGTAAAGCATAATTTTATTGACAAGCAAAGGAATACAATTATACAGCAATAAATAAATAAACTTTATTTATGGAATATATCATCTTCCAATAATGAGATATAAACAATTTTGTCAAAACATGTAACAATTTAAAAGAATTAAATTAAAATTTTAGAGTTTTTATTAAGTGAAAAAATCTGACAGGAAATAAGTACATTATTTTAATTAAATTACTAAATACCAAGCAAAGTATATTAGTTAATAAGTCTGAATAATTAGTAAAAGTTAGACAACAAAAATTCTGAAAAAAATTATATTCAAATAAGAAAAAAGTTTAAGATATGAAACTGATGGAAGATAATTGACTGCCAGATACTATTTAGAATAATATTTAGAATTTATTAAATTTAAAATTGAACAAAAAAGGTAGAAAAGCCTTGCACCATGATCGGCAGCTTGTTCTAATTAAAAAAGAAATATAAAAGTTTACTAACATTATCTGGTTTTTCCAATTTCAATTTAGTTATTTCATCTATTACTTTCACAATGTGCGTAGTAGTTTTCTTAAAATCACTCCAATCATCTTCTCTTTTATCAGCTATTTCATTGTAATACTCACATATTTTCTGGAAAAAGAAACAATGTATCAAGAATATTCTGGATTGATTTAGTGGGAAGTTGTCAATTAAATTTGTGAGGCATTCATTTATAAGAGGGCACTATGGACCCAAGTCAATCCGCCGAACTATCAGTACCTTTAATTAATATGCTTGAACGGGTCAGAGACCAAAAGAAAAATTATTGGTATTTACCTTGATAAGTTTACGATGCTAATAAAAAAAAATCTGTGTACAAAAGAGTCAAGTCAGCAAATCAGAACTTCTCTTTTAGAAACCAACTATCATCTGATCATATTCATGCTGGTCTGAATATTTTCTGGACATTTTTACAAGGGTTGGTAGAGGTCATTTCTCTACATGGTGTACATATTATTTGATGTATCTTTAGTACCAGGTTAAAAGTTCATTACATTTGAAGCATAATTAAGTAACTGGCAATACATTTTTTTTTATTTTTCAGTGAGTCACATTCATTTTTACAGTAGAGATTTCTACTAAATTTTATAGTGAGACTAAAGTTTCTACTTCAAAGATTTGTGTAAATTAAACAATCGTTGGCCTCCAGCAGAGTTGGGAAATATACACAAATTCCCAGGGACAGATACAATAGGAGTTTGATTAAAGTAGACCTAATTTATCAGATTCGACGTATTAAGACAAAAATTCAAACTTACAGGATATATTTTGTCAACATCTAATCGTTCGGCTTTTGGAAACAACTCTTCGATATGTTCTTCAAGTTTTATTTTTTTGCGAACAGATCCTTCCGGTTCTTCTTTTTCTGAAGACATTTTTAGATTCAAAAACAACAATTGTCACTTAGGTTTTCAATATTGATGACAACTGAGCAACAAACGACTCACTCAACAAAGTTTTGAAGTTAATCCGGCGAGCGAAGCTAGTAGCGCACGAAGTTGCCGACTTCACGTCAAAACAATGCTTCAATAGTTAAGCTGCTACAGCAAATTTAACTGTTTTGCCACTCAGCAATGTAGCTGCTGTTCCCTAGTTAAAATATGTTTAATATAAACCGCGAAATTTAAACACTGATTTGTTATCAATCTGATTTTAACTCTTAAATTAACTTATTTAATTTTATTTTATATATTGTTATGAGATGTTCCTTAGAAAATTGGTAGGTATAGTTATTGTTGTTTTTACTAAATAAGATAGATTTGTAATTTAGTTTTGTGGAGTAAATTATATTTTGATATTGTAGATCACCACAACAATTCCTGTGTCTTCTACTTTTTATTGTATAATATAACGCAGAGATATTGAACCCAAACATACCAGCGGCGTAGAAATGTTGCCCAAACGTACCACCAGTATAGAAAAAAGTAAAATAATTTGAGGTGGCTCCTGCTTAAAGTAATTGTTGAGGTAATCTCAACCCACATCTGCGTCCATATTTCGCTTATTTCTGTTCTATTTTTTACTTATCAGTAGTTCTAATAAGTAATTTAGAGAGAGTTAATGTAGAAAGGATAAAGGGAAAGTCTTACTGTACATATTTAAGTAATATGCCATTTCCCACGAGGTTTGTGGATCATCATAATCCCATTACAACTATGTGTAGTATATTTATCTGGTAGTGTTTGGTGCACTTATTGTGGGAGATTGCTGGGCCCTAATTGTTTTTCGCCGATATTTATGGTGGAGATGCACTGATACCAACTATACCCAAATGAATTACTCTAGTTTTGGTGATATTACAGAGACTTAAACGATATGAGGTTAGCATGGTATTATGATGATTTCTAATTTTTAAAACTTCTAAGATATTGTTGTCAGTTTTCATAAGAAACATCCATTATAAAAATTTAGGAGATGATAAAATTTTCCAATACTTCAATTGATTATTCATCAAAATCAGATTACTGGAAATAAAGTTACAGAATTTGCAAAAAGATTAAAAATGCACAAAACTTCAATATTTTTTTGGTGGTTTTTCAAATGCAATGTGATTTTGATCACAACTTTAGTTATAGTCATCCAATTTTGATGAATAATTGGAAATTTATCAGATATAAAATTTTTTACTCTTCAAGTTTTGCTCACAACAACAGGGAATCGCTTATTTCAAGTAACCTAAAATTTGTGCGGTTACCTAAAGACTTAGAAGCATACACATTCGTATGTTAAGCAGAGTAAGTTATTTGTTCATTATTTAAGGTTTATTTTCAAAAACATTTGGTTTGATGCTTTTAAAAAAGAGTAATTTTTGTACTCCTGGTTCCTGAATTACCACTCTTGTGATATTCCTCTTCACTTTCCACAGTAAACTTTTGTTCATTACAAGTTTTTTAAAATATTCAACCAATTTGTATCTGATATTTTTACTTATATAACACCTCTTGATTGTCCTGTCTTTAATTATTTATAATTTTTAGGTTATTCATAGTGTAAAGAGAGACATATCAGTGTGCTCTGTTTTAAAAGAAAAGTTTGGCTACTCTGCTGATAATGCTAATTACCTGTTGGACAGATTTAATGATATAAATAACTTACCTGGGTGAGTTAATTTATCTAAAACGGCATTGAAGAAATTTATTCATTTTTTTAGGCATTAATGCCTTTAAATCCTGACAATTGTCAGGAGAAAGGCTTAAACAAAGACTTGATTTATTTAACAGAAAAATTACATTTGTCATTGTTTCATTACATTTGACATCAAAAAAATGATTTTATATCAAAAGTGTAATAAATAAAAATGCTAAGCAGCGTTTTATTTTAAAAATGCTGAGCAGCGTTTTATTTTAAAAATGCTAAGCAGCATTTTTTTTAAAAATACTAAGCAGCATTTTATTTTAAAAATACTAAGCAGCATTTTATTTTAAAAATACTAAGCAGCATTTTATTTTAAAAATGCTGAGCAGCGTTTTATTTTAAAAATGCTATGCAGCGTTTTATTTTAAAAATGCTATGCAGCGTTTTATTTTAAAAATACTAAGCAGCGTTTCATTTAAAAATACCTAAGCAGCTTTTATTTTAAAAATACTAAGCAGCTTTTATTTTAAAAATACTAAGCAGCTTTTATTATAAATTCTAAGCAGCTTTTTATTTTAAAATACTAAGCAGCTTTTTATTATAAATTCTAAGCAGCTTTTTATTTTAAAATACCTAAGCAGCTTTTTATTTTAAAAATACTAAGCAGCTTTTTATTTTAAAAATGCTATACAGATTTTATTTTAAAAATCTGTTTCAGGTGTTTTTAAGAACTAATGAGTAAATTTTACCAAGTTATCGGTCTGTATGTGTGTCTGTTATCATAATAGCTACCTATGTATTTATTCTAGAGAGTTCAAACTTTGTACAAAAATTAGTTTTTAAGTTTAGTTGTATTACCTGGATTTCTTTTACTTCACCTGCAAGAATGATTCATAAAACACACAGCTGAAAATTTTTTGGATTGATTTAAAATATTACACTCATGTATTTGTATGTAAGAATTAAAAATGTGCCGAGTTTTATCCTATTATCAGCATTAGTTCATTTTTTATTGAATGACTTTATTATGTTTTTTTAAATAGTTAAAAATCTAAAAATGATCTGGTCAAGATAAAATTTGGCACGAGTATATCTGTTTATGTAATAATTAAGTATAATTTCATTTCAGTATGTCTTAGTATACGAAATAGGCTATCATATTCGACAGTATGGCTATGGTTTTTGTCGAATCACCAGTGTTAAGGACCATTTCTTGAGTGAGGCCACTACATGGATGAGTGATATCTGGGTATAAAACGGATATTTTTGCTGTCTTACCTACTGCAATATAAATTAGGTGAATTCTGAGGACGAGCAAAGCGAGTCCAAAGTTGTAAGAACGAGCTTAGCCAATCAGATGAAAAAAAGTTCAATGGTATTCAATAATTGAAATTTTCAGAAGCCTTATTGGGATAGCTAATAAAAAGAAGTTGGAATCCTACATAAAACAGAATGGGAATTTGGCTGGAATAGAAGATCTGTTGCAAGTTCATGGTTTAGGAGCCAAAACAATTAGACGGATGTGTGATAAATTAATTTCAATAAAAGGTGATCCTCAATCCAGTGAAATTATTCAAAAAAATTCGACCAAGAGATATAGACTTCCCATCATGACTCCAGCATTGACGGAATCACAAGCCTCGGTATTATTTATTTCTTTTTTGTCATAATTTAAGTACTTACTAATTACTGATTCAAAATAGCTAAAATTGTTCCTCCAATTTTTTTTCCTTGTGACAACTTTTGCATCCCTTCTTTCTGAAAAGGAGGCAGTTAACTGTATACACGTGTTAACCGTACATTTTAGCACATGTGTATTATCTTTCAGAACGATCAGAATTTTTTTTGAAGTTTAATGATTTTTTGAAATGTTAGTTGTGTCATTACTGTGAGTTAATGACGTCACACATATTTCATAAACAATAGGCTTAGGGAAATTAAATAGAAAAATGTTTGTGTTTCTAGTTTCATTTTGATCTGAGAAAGCGTCGAAAGTTATCATGTCCCATAGAAACGTCTTGGAACAAAATCTTGTACTTTCACTTACATTTATACTTGTTTATAACCTCAAAAAAATTTATATATTTTTTATCACCAAGTTCCTTCCTACCAAAAAATCACTTCACCCCCTCCATGACCTCAATCTCATAATTCATGATCTCATAATATTGAACCTTGTACCTCATAGTCCTATTTGTACAAACAAAAATACGAAAGAATATATACGATTCCTTCGTTATAAAAAGTATCAGTGGTACAATTAAAGTACAATGTAGGATGTAATTCATTATACAATACTACATGTTTTTATAATTTTTAAGCCTATAGGTAGGAAAGCATTGTTCCATGATTGGCAGCCTGTTAGTAATCAAAAATATGAAAGTAAGGAATTTGGTGACATTCAAAAACATTACTTGAGTGTGAATTAAACTATTCCCATGATATTAACTCAAGTAATATTATTGCACAACACACTTATCTCTGTTTTGTTTGTGTTCTTCATTTTAGATTATAAAGACAGTTGGTTCAGTATACCTTGGAGTTAACCAAATAACTTGGGCTAAAATTAATTGTATTTCTAAAAACTTGGAAGCGTGGGAGTTGTTCGATCTTGACAATTATACAGCCTTAAAGAAAGCTGATCTCGTCACCCTAATTAAATTGGTAAGATGTTTCATTAATTAATGGTTATGTTAAAATTCGTCCTGCTAAGATAAGATAAAATAAAACGACCAATAAGTGACTGCACATTACAATAGTCTTGTCAAACAAACAAAAAATTAAATAAACTTTAAAATTAAAGTACTCATTAACATTATAAAACACTTCATTCTAAAGCAAGTTCTTTACTACTTTGCTAAAAGTATCTGAATTCAAAATTCTAATGTTCTCTGGTAGGTGGTTAAACAGTTTTATTCCTAACACGCTGGCTCCCACCTCCGACTTCTTTAGTCTATGTTGCTTTTATCTATGTTGCTAAAGTGTGGTGGCAGGGGGGAGGATTAATATATCTTCAGTCCTAGACAAATTTAAAAAATCTAAGCCTGTGCTTAGATTTAGATCCAATATAAGTTTCAACTTTGTACCTCTGTAAATAAAGGTACAATTTAAGAAGGAGATAGCAAATTTTCTTCGTAAAAACTTACTCTGTGTCTAACTTTATTCATCAGGTACTCATCTGATAAGTTGAAAACATCTGATTAGTATTAGATTTGATTTTGATTTTATTCATCAAGGCCACTCATAGCGGGAAAAGTTGCTCAGCGGCGGGTAAAGCTATCTCACCACCTCAGCGAGCTGATGACCCTATCATCAAGCTGCTTTTAACTTTAATTTTGCACGTTGAATTTGAAACAAACAGCCTAATACATACTAATAAAATATTATTGTTATTTTTAAATTAGCTTTTTTATATTTATTAAAATAATTTACATTTTTACTATACATGGAGGTTATTTCCCTCTGCTAAAGAATGAAAAACTGCATGGTTTAAATATTTAGTTGAAAACATATTAATTTAGAGGATATAACACTGGTGATTTATTTATATTTTTTATTCTAATTAGCTGAGAGTTATTCTGTTTATTGAATAGACATTGCAATTCATAACATTATTTTATCAGTAATCTAGATTACAATCATTGCGGATATGATCCAAATTAATGTACAATTATTTTGTTTATTTACACATACACACTCATCGACACACTTTTTTTTACCGTCTTTCAGTTGGGAGTCAAAATTTTTAATATAAATACAGTATCTTCTATATCCAGTGTATTAATTCTGTCTACTGAACTGTTCATAAATTTGCCATCTTAAATTATAAGTGATAACTTCTTAAAGTAACCTGATCAAGCTAAAGAGGGACGTGTTAAAGTGTATCTTTATTAATTTGATGTTTTACCTGATCTCCCCCCCCCCCCACCACCACATCAGGTAAAATATCATGTAAACATCAGATGAGTACCTGGTGAATAAAGTTACACACCGACCAATGATTTGGCTCGGACAGCGGAAGTTGAACCCAGGAATGTCCAAAATTTATTTCAGATGTTCCTCAGCAACTGGGCCTATTTATTTTATTTTATGTACAATATAATATAAATTAGCATTCAAATATAAATAAATATATAAAATACAATAAATATGAATTGCCTTAAATCAATATCATTGAGCCAATTTTCAAAGTTTATTTTTTTTGTTTTCAGTGCAAAGAATTAGTAGAACAATTGCCCGTCTGTGACACGTATATTTTGGAAGATTTAAATATTACTAACTACGGAAGCAATACTTCATCTGTAAATGGTTTGCCAAAAAATATTCTTACTACTATTACTTCTACATTAATACATCAACCACCTATAGGTAAATTTCTCTTGATCTGCAGTCTTGTTGTAAAATAGTCATTGTTTGTAATGTAAAAAGAGAACGGAATGGGGAACCCTAATCTGCAGAATTTTTTGCAGAATGAAATCTTTTTGCGAAATACTCTGAGGGAGGCAAATGTTGTAAGAATGAGTTGATAATTGTAGGGACATGTTTCTAGGCGTAATGTAACAATTATACAAATTTTCAACCCTCTAGCTATCTTGAAAGTACCCATTCTGCAAAATATTTTACAGAAAACGTTGTTCTGCAGATTAGGGTTGCCTTAACTGAATAGTAAATGTATGGAGGGGTAGACATCTGGTTAGGGACTCACTATTTCTTAACCTTTTTGATTAGCGATCCAAAAAGTTATTAATAACTGCCCTCTGACCCAATACTTATACTCTATATAGAAGTTTTGCGGGCTTAGTATTTTGTTAAATTTTGAATCATAAGCCAAATTAATTTACAAAACAGGTACACACAGAGTACTGTATTACTAGAATAGTAAATTATTATTTGCTTATAATTTTTAAGGCCTCCTGGGTGGTTTTCACAAAGTTGTCTGTCTGTTATCATCATAGCTTTCAGTGTATTATCCTACAGAGTTGAAACTTTGTACAAAAATCAGTTTATAGGTTTAGCTGTGCTACCCGGAAAATATTTTTATGACGTCATTAACCAAAAAATATTTTTATTTTTTTTATTATTTTTTAATAATGACTCAGTAAAAATTTAAACAAATTATAAATCAGGGAAAAATGTTGCGATCCGATTGAGATTTGGCAGGCATATAGCCATGTATAAGACTAACCTATGTGCCAAGTTTTATTATCAGCATTAGTAATTTAAAAAATAATTTAAAAATTAATTTTTATCAATGACCGTTAAACAAAAATAAAACCAAAATCAGAGCCTTCGTTTATGTACACGTTTTTTTAAAAAAATTAAATGTCCTTAAAAAATTAAAAAAATGTGTAAATTACAGAAGTGAACCTATATATTATAGCCGTTCATATCAAATAAAAAGACCTAAGTCTTATTTTTTATAACTAGAAAATGAATTTAATAACATTTTTTTTAAATAAAAAGATATTAATTTCACTAAAGTTTTATATTTTTGTAATATAAAATATTTAACTAAAAATTAGTCATCATCAGAGTTTAAAAATATAAATTATAAAATAAAAAAAACAAACCATACCAAGGTGCAATATGAAGTAGTTTGTAAAATTGTTTTTTTTATTTTATAATTTATATTGTTAAACTCTGATGATGACTAATTTTTAGTTAAAAGCTTAGTTAATTATGATGTATTACAAAAATATAGGTCTGTTGTGTAATTAATCTGTTTTTATTTATTTTTTTATAAGTCCACAAAAAAGAAACTTTTTAAAATTTTTTTAGTTCAATACGTTTTTTTCTAAAACTATGTCTACATATTTTTTTTAAGTTTCATTAATAAATAATGTACTTTTACCAATTATTTTCTCACAACCTGACAATTATTGTCAATGACCCAAAGGTTGTCAATCGCTTCTTTATATAACCTGTATTATTCCTTCTAAAAGCAATATCAGAGGCCTTGGTATTTTGGGCCACTTAGCAGACTTATCACTTCGCTGCATTGGTGCTTAGGTGTGCTTTGCGACCCCCTGCACCTCCCATGTTCTTTTTCTGTTTTATTTTTTCATGTTTGTATCTTTGTAAGTGGCATACTGCCATGGTTTTTAACTAATTATGGTATTAACATAGACGCAGTGACGTAATAATTAACATTATTATTAATGTATTTATGTTAAATAATAAAAATGCATCAAAATTTAAAAAAATATTTTTAATTTGAGATGCGGTAAATTAAAAAATAAGACCAATTATATTTTTTTAATTAGCTTATAATAAGTCACAAAAGATAAATGTCTTTGATTTATTGTTGTTCAATAAATTTGGTCTTGGGCCGGGTATGAAGGTGAGTGCCTTAAAATAAATTCTCCTTGATTAAAAGCTGGACCATCGCACCTATAGGAAAAAGAGTGAGAGTTGATACAATCATTTTTACATTTCTTTAATTTTGATTTATTATTTTTAGGTGGTGTGCCTAAACTAGTTTTGGTTAATAGCAGAGCAGTAGCAAAATGGTCTGGACGTTTGGTCGGTTCTGAAATTATTTCTAGTCAAAGTATTATTAATGATATTATAATACAACTTAATGATCAAGATAGTGTTTCTAGTGGACTAAGTAAAGGAGCATTACCGTTACTTTATGCTGAGCCTTCATTGAGAGACTTTTATTTAGCATCTATCCCTTCATCTAAAGAAGCCTTAGCAGATGCTGTTCTTTTAGCACTATCATTTATCGATTTAGCAATTAATAAAAAAGAATCATTTGAAAGATGATAAAACTTATGTTTGATTAAAAATTATAATAGTATAACACACGGTTATAAAGAGTTAACGACAAGAGAAAATAATAAGAGGGAGCCAATGATGTTAGTTTTGGATGTTAAACTACACCCACTATTTCATATCAGACCTACCTTATTGGTTCCTCAGTACTATTTTCCCATGCTGTCAACTGATTATAACCATGTGCAATACTATAGTAGTTTAATTTTATAACACTGCCGCTTTAGTCATGGTTGTACCTGTTTTAAACGATGCCTCTAAATAAGCTTAAAGAATTCAAACGGGAAAAAGCTAACATAATGTGTAAGTCTATAAAAACTAATCTATACTCAAAAAAGTATCAAATTTTTACTCTTTTTGTTGGATTGTTACCTTAAAGATAAGTTGAACAGTCACATATAAATACTATTTATAAAATTAGCATGTTCTGTTTTATTTAATGTTTTCTGTTCTTTAAACAACTTTGATCAGGGGTTCTCAAAGTTTGGTAGGCTTACCACTGGTGATATGAGAAAATCTTTTTGGTGGTACACTAAAAAATCTTATACCTTTTGTGAATAAAAAAAATCAACCAAAACAAACAATAAAAATCAATAAGAATGAAAAGTAATAAATTCATTTTAATGAATTTTTATTTGAAAGAGGAATATTTTAGGTACTCTTCTTTGTATTATTAATAATTATTATCAATCAGGAATTGGCAATTACAAAATATGATTTATATCAGGGGCTTAATAATAATAATTTGGGAACCCCTGTCTTAGAAAAAGAAATTAACTCATTACTTATTTATGTAGATTGATTATTGAAGATTTTATTTAATTTTAAAATAAATTTACACTTTTAAGAATTTGGATTTTTTTTAATTTCTGTATAAAAACAGGTCTGTTTTTTAGTTTCAATGTATACATTTTTTTATAAATGTGGATTACTTTAATTATTAGATAATTTAAGAGCATCATTAAAGCTCTTAATAATGTTTGATCATTATAACAAAAACGTTATAATTATAAAAGGTAAAATAAGTTGGTGGCTAGCAAATAGCCTTAAAATTAATAAGAATAAAACCCAAGAACTTATACAGACATACAATGAGCAGTTAAGTATGATTTTTTTAAATTCTAATTTGGAAAGCATTTTTTTCCAAATATGCAAGAAAGTCAATGAGGTTTATCTTTGGATGTAAAACCAGCCCACAATTTCATATTAGGCCAACCTCATTGGTTCGTCGCAACCTATCTTCCCTTGCTGTCAACTGACTATTACCATGTTCTCTACTATAATTTAAGTAAAGTATTATAACTAGTGAAGTATGCTGCAGTATTAGTCTTATGTTTCAGAGAAATATTTAGTTTGCAGATAGACAGAATGCTTATTAAAGGACTAGGGCCTTAAGGCCCTAGTCCTTTAATAAGGACTAGGACTAGGGCCTTGTCCCTAGTCCTTTTGAAACTGACTGAGAAACAGTCAGTTTCTCGAAAATGAATCAAGTAAAAGGCGATTTAAAACTATATCCCAGTTTTCTTAAAGATTTTTATTTCAAAAAATAAAATTACAAAGGAATGTGTGTTTATTTTATGATATACGCCCGGAGTAAAATTTGACTTTAGTGTCATTTATTCTGCTATCATCGCTCTTGTTTAATTCTCTAAATGCTTTGAGGCTGTGGAGCAGCTTGAAACCATTGTCTGTTTTCTTTGATTTTTTCATGCTTTCAATCCCAATAGGTTGGTCCATGTGATCTGAACCTATTAGTTTATCTATGTACATCATTATATTTTTTTCAAGCAGGTATTCAATATTACCTGTAGAATCTGTTGAATCAATAATTCTCTTGGATTGTTGCAACACCGGATCTATTTTTATCATAATGTATTTAGAATGTTTATCACTTTCAAGTAAATTTAAGAGGGGTGATCTGAATGGTATCATAGTATAAACAAAGGAATTGACAATATGAGAACTATTAAAAATGAGTGGTTCAGGTAGGTTGATGATTTTTTCTTTAACTATATCTGAGACTAGGCTAGACTTATATCCTCTATCCCTGTGTTCGTCAATGCCTTCTCTATATTGTTCCACACATGAAATAGGATCTATAAATGAATCTGTAATTTCTGTTTTCTTTTCACTCTGAGGCATGATTGGATCACAAAGTGCTACCCCCAGGTCATCTCCTAGTTGTATATTGTTGTCAGAAACCCCTATATTTTTGTTTCTATTGAACTCATCATTTTCTCTAAAATTTTGAACGGGCTCTTGATTAATCAGATCATCGTCAATGTTTGCTTCATCCATGACATTTGAGTTCTGTGAACCAAAACCTAAATGCTGTTTTGACTTTCTTTTTCTATTTTTCAACATGTAACTAGCAAAATCAGACACATCATCATTTATTGGATATGCTTCAGTAGGCCGAAATGAATTCACTTGGTTTGGTAAATCCAGATGAGTTTGTGCCACTGCTTTGTTCCATTTCATGAAGTTTTTAAAATTTTTACCTCCCTCTAATCTATCTTGAAATTGAACTTCTCCAGAGTTGTATCTTATCTGCCTTTCTTTTCTAGCCCTACCTTTATTTGATAAATTTATTCCTTCATACCTTTTATTATTTTCTCTTGATCTATTATTTCTCTTTAATTCAACGATTTCATCTTTAACACCTACTGGATCATCGGTATCTTTTGATAACTCCTTATCCATATAACTGATAGCTGATGTTTCAAAGAAATTAGCTCCCCTGATTCCTCTGCCCCTTTTAGACTCATGTTTTTTGTTAAGACTTCTTTTTATTCTTGATATTGAAACTAAATTAGATGTTGGATCGTCTGAATTATTTGCTTTAGCTCCTATTGTTTCATACTTAGGTTTTATTGTAACACAGTTGGTTACTGAAATGATTAGGAGTAAACTAACCAAAAGCCAATATAATCTAAAACAGAAAATGATTTTGGTTATAATTCTGAACCATACCACCATACTCCACATATAATCAGAATTGTAGTTAATATTTATACAAAACTAATATAAAATTATTGACCAAACTATTTAAACAAGATAATTTTACGGCCGAAAGCTCAAACTTTGTGTTTTTATACCTATCTGACCACTACCTCATAAAATTATCTTGTTAATATTTATTTTGAAGCTTAATTATATTAAAATATGGCTCAAATAGTATTTTAAGAAACCTTATAAACATAATATATTTATCATTTGATACTACCGAGTTTTGCAAAATATGAATTGTTGACACAATATTATATTTTTTATAAAATTATTTTGTTAATCATAAGTGTATACATATAAAAGAGGGTTCTTTTTTCTAACTTAGTATTTATATTTTAATGCGCTTTTAAATTATAGATATCAAAAGGAAGAAATTAGTTAGATGGAATATTTCAACCAATTTTTGTCAAGGAGTTGACACTCCTGTGAAAGTTAAGTATAAGTTTTAAAAATTTAGGGGTATATGTGGGATCTCATTTTAACGGGGTTGAGATCATTTTAACAAATACGCAAAGGAAGCAGAGGCCTCGGTCCTTGTTTGCTTCCTCCATCTTACATATATGTATGTATATATCCAACATACATACACACACACACACATATATATATATATATATATATATATTATATATATATATATATTATATATAATATATATATATATAATATATTATATTTATTATATTTAAATATATAATCAATACATATACATATATTGATTTTGCATACTCTTGTAAGGTGAACACTATCACAGTTAATCTGAACTGAAACGATAGATGCACGCATTGGTCGACTAGAACTAGGTAAAAGTCTTACTTTGGTTACCTGGTGGTTTTGACCATAATCAATGGGATCTGGTGATCCCATTGATTAATGCATATAAAACCTTTTGGATTACCTTTGGAGCAGCCTCACTCTAAACTCCCTAGAAATTATAAAAAGTAACAAAATCTGTATGTTGTACATCTAAAAGGTTTTAAATTAATTACTTAATGGGATCTGGTGGTTACAGAAGTAAGACTTTTACCTAGAACTGACCTGTTTCTACCGCTTACCAATGAAGGACTTAATTTTCTCAGAGTATACTTATTAATTGAATTTGTTTCATATATTAAATGTAGGATTATCAAATGTTTACTTTGGCTTATATATACACTTAAATGATTAGGAAGTTCCACAAATTTCCACTAATCTACTGACTCTGACTCATTCTAAATTACTATTACTTATATTGCTAAAATTGAGACTTATTTAGATGGTTACTCTCCAGTTCCTTGATAAAGACAATTTAATAATAAATATTTTATTTATTATTTAGACCTTAGTATACTAACAATACCTCATGAATGCACTGAAGATATGATTATCACAGGGTATTCAACCCTTTCTAGCAATTATCATCTTAACTCTCACATTATTAAATCAAATATCTTATGAACCTGACAGCTGTCTATATTTTGAATGTCAAGTTTTTAAATTAGAGATATTGGTATGAAAGTTTAAGGGGTTCCAGCTTCAGCGATTTGGTTGTTTCATAGCAGCATTGGTTCCCCAAGGTAGCGATGAAAATAGTAAGCTTGTCGGTTCTAATCAATTAGACCCGTTTGTTTTCGGTGCGACAGAAAACTCAATTAAACAATCTTTACTTGATTTTTAGATATTTGTTATGACCGGTTCTTAATTTTAACTTTGTGTGTACGTTTGATTGAAATTTTTTAAAATTTTTCCTTTTGATAATTTCGCTTGTATTTTGTGAGACTGTCTCCGTACCAGCACTTAGATCTCTGAAATTAATTGTTTTGACGTGGTCACTATTTGGATGGGTAACCATTTTTTTAAATTATCCACAATTTAAAGCATTTTACGTGTTTGATGCTGTGTGGTGAAACCGAGGAATTAATATATTTAATTCCTAAGTCAAAACTGAGTAATTTATGACAATTGACTCCTGAGGATAAGCCAATTTACTTCCAAATGTTGATGTAATGTTATAATTATTCTATACATTTTTGGTTACACCTCCCCCCCCCCCAAAAAAAAACTGCTCCAAACGACTTGTTTTGACCTTACACATAATTTGAGCCTATAATTAGTTATTTATGCACCAATGAGTAAAAAATGCTATTATTTCCCCAAGCCATTAGTTGGTTTCTAAAAAGTCGAGGGAATCAAAACATATCACCAGGGTGAAGCCGAGAGATTTATGTGTTAATTCCCAAGGAAACACCCCTAGGTCTTCTAGTGATAACCACGTCCATGTACAGGATGAATCCTACAATTTGCTTCGACATTAGAAGGTATCTCCTGGTATGTAAACATCATGTTCATCAAGCACAGTGCTCTTCAAAACTTAACTGTGGTTGATAGCATGCTTGTGGGTAAAAATTAATATTTTATCTCTATACAATTATATTATTACTAGAAACCCTAACTCCCAAAGAAAATTGGTAGGGACTTTGAAAAATTCTTTTTACACCTAATTTAATTTTTAATGGTAAGGCTTTACTTATAATGAGGAATAAAATTTATTCATGAAACAAGGTTTACATATAATATAATAATTTTTATTTCACCAAAATTATAATTGATTCTCTTTTATCACCCATGATTTAATTTCCATTATATTTTATCAGTTCTTACTTCCTGGCATTAAAAAGAAAAATTAAAGGGATTTATTTATTTCTTGTTTCAAGGATTGCAGGAGGGCATGCAACAGGTATCTTGTCAGTAAAAAATGATTTTATTACTAACGAAACAATTTAATTTTACAAGGCTCATAACATTTGCCACTGAGTAAATTTAAAATTTTCTTCTAATTCGTGAATGCTCCTAAAAAATCTAGGATGTTAAGAGATTTTCATTGTTTTCAAAATATATAATTACCATATTCTCTATCAATAAACAAATTGATGTAATAATAAAATCAAACTTTACTGCCAAGTTGGATAGTCTATTATTTTAAAAAATAAATAAATAAACATTTTCAAGTCATCTATACTTTATTGTATTTTACGATTATTGTTTTCTAAACCTTACAATATACATCTGATCATAAGCACCAAATAAAATCAAAAAATAAATTTGCCTAATTTATTATTTAGTTAATTGACTACAATACATTGTTAATTTTAAATTTTTTTTACACATTATACAAATTTATTAGTTACATCCTAACTTATAGTTAACATTAACTTAAAAATAATTCACAAAGATATTTTTAATTAAGGTTTCAGTAGGAAATACATTAACTACTGGCATAATAGATATGATTTGATTTTACAATATTTTTTTGTGGAAAATTAATAAATACTCATAATATGAAAAACATATTTAAAAGAAATTATTTAAAAGTGCCAGTAGAGTTTATCATTATAACACTGGGTTAAAATCAGTTGACAGCGTGGGAAAATAATGGGAGGGACTTAATGAGGTTACTCCTGGATGTTAAACCACATCCTCAATTTCGCATCAGGCTAACTTTATTAGTTCCTCAACATTATTTTCCCAAGCTGTCAACTGGTCACCTGCTGTGTTTTAACCGTGTTTTATGCTATACTTATATGGAATTTTCAGACACATTTTTAGAACAATGTCCCCTTCAATACGTTAGTAGCTTTTAAGTTTTACAGGAAATCCACTTTATTAAATGTTTCAGTGAAAACAGAGGAAGAAGTTTAAAAATGTCTATATATAAGGTAAAAACCTTAATAGCAAAAATGGAATCCTGCAGCTAAAACCTTACGCTAAAATCAAAATTTAGACAATCAGTCCAGCTAATCCCAAACATTCCACATCTGTCGTCCAAACAATCACTGATAAAAAATTGCTAATTATTTACACCTCTCCAAATATGTTAATTTGTGTTATATAAATAAAAAAACAACATTTTTCAAACCTTGAGGATATTCTTAGCCTACTTCAGTAGACTACTCCAAACAGAACATTTATGGTATTCAGTTCATTTGAAGCAAATATACCTGTGATTTGAAGACTACATTACACCAATAAATTTAATAACAGTGCTTAGTTTTCATTAATTTTACTTTTTCTTTCGTCAAATATTAAAAATTATTAGAAACAAATATTAGAAACCTATTTTAAAAATCATCTAAAACATAAAAAATGAGATTATTAGTTCTGAATTGTTGTTTCAAGCTCTATAAGATTCCACCATAAAACTTTATTAAAATAAAAAAACATATGTCCCCAGCTCAACCTCATCTTTTATGCTTAGCTTCAAGATTTTTGGGTTAAATTAAAGAAAAAGAGATCGGAAACATATTTATGCACACTTAACATCGAGTTAGTAAAGCTTAAAAAAATAAATAGATATTCTCTATTCTTACATTGGATCAAATCATATTGGTAAACATATTAATAGAGACTGACAAAAAATACATAAATCCAATATTAACAAACCCTATTAAAAAGAGGCGTTGATAACAAGCAGGGAAACATTATGTATACTTTATACCCTATTTATTGTAATAATACACAGATGAACAATAATAATAGTTATTTATTTATTAAGGGAGTAAAGAATGCTATTGCTTCCAGGAGCAGTTAGTTGGTTCCTAAGGCAAAAGCCTAGGGCACCAAAGTATTTAAACCCGCTGCCAAGCCGAGGGATTTATGTGTTTAACTCCTGAGGCAATGAAGTTATGACTATTAACTCCCTAGGCTAAGCCGAGGTATTGGAAGGTGAAAATAGTATTTTACTCCAAAGGTCCAAACAAGATGTTCATGAAATTTAATTATTGTTACATTCTTCTTTGCATATGTTTTGTTGTATTTTATTCTTTTTTTTAGGTCAGACCTCCGCAATAAATATTGGGGGTGCTGCCCCCAAAATATCAATATTAAATTTTATTGCTATAAAGAAATTCTTTTGATCTGAAACGGATTTTGAGCCAATAAAAAATTGTTTTTGGTCAGGTCACCCTTAAAGTGTAGGAGGTGCTGCCTAAAAAAACATTTTTTATAGCCTCAAACAACTTCTTTTTACCTGAAATAGATTTTGAGCAAAAAAATTTTTTTTGTCAAGTCGGCTCAAATTTTGAGGGAGCCGACCCCAGAAAATTGTAATAAAAATTGATCTGTCCTCTTTATAAATTTAAAGGATACCACTCCCCCAAAAATGGATATAATTGGATTTCATCCCAATAATAGGAAAACACTTTTTATTCTCAAGGGAGTGAAAAGTAACTTTTTCTCCCTTGGGAGTAAAAAGTGCTTCTTTAATCCCTAAAAACTAGTCAATAAACTTCACATCACACACCGTCTGAAGATAAAAGCATTTTAGTAAATAATTCTAAACTATCTCTAGCATTTTTAATCATTGATTCAGGCTTAATTCTAATAGGTTTAAATTCTATGATCGATATGAAGTTTATAAAATAAATAAAAATTCAGGTCTATGTGATAAAGAGATTCGCTCCACCTGAAATGTGGGCACATGGGAACCACGTAAGTGGTCTAAAAACCGTGAAAAAAATGTCCACAGGAAAAAGTAGACAATATTAAAAATAACACTAGATAGCCATTTCAGATTTATAGTCTGTCAACCTCCAATACAACATATAACAGTGTTATCGATATAAACAAAGTGAAAATTAATAACAAGTTAAATAATATTTTAGTAACAGGCAAAAGGACATATCTGTAGTTAGTAAATATGCAGGGTTTGTTAGAGAGATAAGTCAAGACACATTGGATCAAGATATTTGGAATTTTCCCATGGCCATACTACATTTTGGCTGATTAAGATCAAAGATTCAGATTTTATTTTTAATTTATATGTTTTATTGTATTGATCTAATAAACGGTTCATTCATTCATTCATACTACATTTATCACACAAGAAGATAAAAACTGAAGAATCAATTTGTTTATTGTGATTAATTTATTACCTATCAACACTTACAACCAAGCAAGCGTAAGTGGACTATTCTTTTACTATATGTATACCTTCACAGACTATTTATACACAGAGTAGTTTATTATTTATCTGTGATACCTTACAACTAAATTAATACTAATCTACAACTGAAGCAGTTTAAAACTTTAACAAAAGTAAAAAAAACATTGCATTAAAGAGGTAAAAAAAAGAAAAAAAAAATAGATCTTTAATGAGATTTAAATTAAAGATTATGTTAGCAAACTGCTCTAAAAAATAATTAAATAAATTCATTGGAAAAGATATGAAGAACTTATATTGTAAAACATAAGACATATTACTAGATGAGGCATAACCTCTCCATACACTAGAGAGCTTAAAACATTTTTTAGTGCTTTCGGGGCTCAATTCAACCTCATTGTAACCTTTTCTAAAAGAGTATTAAGGTCATAATAAAATACACTTTTTTCTCACATTGTCTAAGTTGTTTTATACAAGTCATTGTAATTGTATACGGTTTATTTGATTATAATAATGTTGAAGATGTTAGGTACTTTTTAATATTTTAAAATTTAACCCCTAGTAATAATATCTCTTGATAACTAGAAAATGTAGAGTTTCTAAGAGAAGAAACAAATATTACTTCTAAACAAAGAGTAACATAATATTTACAACTCAATACTTTTACCTAACGTTAATTCAAAGTTTAGGTAATCAATAAGACAAGCTCGGACCAATACCTAATATTTTGTTCACCAAAGATTATATAATCTATATTTATGTATTCTGAACCGTGAGGGTAGTAATTAAATAAATAATAATCTATTTTTTATATTCTTAAAGGAGTATAATAACAGATTATATAAATAAATAAAACGACAATCTCTCCACAATGTAAACATATTTACAAGCGGCTTTACGACTGTTACCAGCATATCCGTGGCCTGATGATGGCTGTTAACATTCGAAAGCCAGCTTTGTAAATATAGTTTTACATTTTGTGGAGAGACTGTCATTTTATTTTATTTACATAATCTGTTATTATACTCCTTTAAAAATATAAAAAATAGATTTTTTGTCTTCAAATTCAGCTGTTGTCTAAATTTTACCTCGCATTAAGTTATTCATACCTTGCACTCAATTTGTTCGTATTAATCATTGCTAGTAATAATAATATTGAGTAATTGATTAGTAATAATAATAACATTCAATTTACCAATCCTTAATCATTTGCGGCAAGAATTCTAAAAATATCTTAAAATAATAACAACAAAAATAACAATACTTATACAACAAAATTCAATCACTTAGCTCAAAATGGCGCAGTAAAAGTACTAAACTTGCACTTAAAATTTTAAGCTCAATCATTTTAAAATTAATATAATACAAGATCCAAAAAAAGAGTAACGCTTAGTTTACAAAACAAAAAAATACAGCTGGGCTGTGAGAAGAGATAACATATTAAGGGAAAATATGAAAACTTATTGATAAGCTAGTAGTGGATAATTTTAGTTTTTATTATTTTACTTGAACCCTCTACAAATGCTTAAGGTGATCTACTATATCCAATAGTTCTAGGCTTCTCATATATGTCCAGTCCATTCCAATAAAATAACTTTTATAAAAGGTCATGATTTTAAAGTTCTAATTCATCATAAAACTACTTAGCTTCTGCGGTTAGAGTCATGAAGATTTGGGTCTTCCGGTAGTGACTGTGTCATGCAAATGATGATACCTCAATGATGTAGGACATCGTAGATAAAAAGTCAGAACTCTACAAAAATGAACTCAGTCCAGTGTGGAAGTAATCTTCAATGACGTAGGACAT
This sequence comes from Microvelia longipes, assembly GCA_018340805.1. NCBI lineage: Eukaryota > Metazoa > Arthropoda > Insecta > Hemiptera > Veliidae > Microvelia > Microvelia longipes. The sequence goes on from JACMZG010001913.1 coordinate 38,476,681, forward strand.
CACGGATGAATTGTAATGTAGAGTATTGGGTTTTCATCTATAGTGTTATACATCCATGAAGATGCCTCCCACAGTGGAAATCAAATGTCGGATTCATCATATACATTGACTTAATTAACACAAGAAGACCTAAATCTTTAGTTAAAGTAATGTTTTATGTCTAGTCTATAAAGAAATATGTCATGAGCCAAGAACTACTGGACATTGAATAGTAGAAGAGCTAACTTAAAACCTTAAATATGAATTTTCATCACAGGACTCTAAAGGATAATGATTGATACATTCACTGTTAAATTTTAGGAACTAGAAATTAGCAGATAGAAACTCATTTTTATTTACAAGTTCATTAAAAAACACAAACAATGGCCCACATAATCACTAATCTCATGTTTGTATCAGATTGATAAGGAGTGAACAACCTGACATTAAAATAACAAGCACGTGTTTCTAAGAAAATAAAACCAATCTAAATAATCAATAAACTTTTTCTAATTTTTAAATATTTTTAAAATGAAATTTTTCTAAACATTTAAAAAATAGAAAATTACAATAAAATCTTAAAATTCAGTCAAAAATATTTTATTATATAAAGTAATTCTTCATTTATCTTTGAAACTACGTTTCTTTGTGTTTCATCCTCAAATTTTTACTAAGCCAAGAAATATGTTCGAAGTGTTAAAGTTAGCACAGGGTTCTTCAGTTTGAATTACTTACAATTAACTTAAATGGAAATAGGGGTTTTAAAATTATTTAACAACAACTCTTCCTATAACTAATTAAAAACTTAAATAAAAAAAATAAATAAAAATGTATACTCATAACTCAAAGATTATACAGGGTGACTTAC